>VWZD01008227.1:15761-519503 GCA_013396695.1 Sakesphorus luctuosus
GCTCGGCTTCCTTCGAGAACGTGTGGCTGCGGCCCGGCGCGGGGGACGCGCTCGCCCGCCGGGAGTCGGGGGCCGCACCCGCGCTGGAGAACGGGCTCAACTACATCGACCTGGACTTGGTGAGGGACTGCGGCCACCGCCGCCACCTCCACCCGCACGCCCCCGCCGAGGCGAAGCAGCCGCCGCCGAAGCCCCCGGGGCAGCCGCGCGGGAGCGGCCACTGCGGCGAGGACCTGAGCGCGTATGCCAGCATCAGCTTCCAAAAGCGGGAGGAGATGTAGGACGCCCGCCCGGGAAGGTGAGCCAGGGCGAGCCACGGCTCCGTGCAGGGAGTTGAACGGCCCCGGGGAGGAGCCGAGGCGGGGGCGGTGGGCGGCATCCTCTCTTCAGGGAGGCTGCGGCTGTGCCACGCGTTGGGCTGGTTTCGTTGTGCCTTTCGGCCTCACTGCAGCATGGTTTGTGGCAGCAGCAGCCAGGAGCGCAGCATCCCTGCGGGTGTCCCGCTGCTGGTCCGCATCTGCGCGGGCCGGGCGGCGCTGCCAAGGCGCGCCTGGACGCTCCTGTTCATCTGGGAATACAATAGTGTGCTTACCGTGTTGCCACGTTTGTTTGCTTTTCAGGATTAGGTGTGCATCAAAAGTGTCTGCATGTGTGGGTGGGAAAGTGAGTTGGCTCTAACTGTGGTGTGGAAACAGGAAACTCCCGTTGTAATCCTGGTTTGGTCAGTAATCGCACTTGTGTCCTAGGGTAAAGCAGTGAACTGTGCCAGCACGTGTGCTCTCCGGAGCGCAGGACACGGCTAATAGCATCTACCTCATGGGGCTGTGACCAGCGTTAATTCAGTTTTGTTGGAAGGTGCTTTGAATTTGAAAACAGACTTCAAAGCCTTCAGAGCATCGTATCTGTCACTTTTGTTTCAGTTGGTACTAAGTGTGGCTGTCCCATGCCCACCACAGTGTTACAAACAGCATAAGAAATGGACCTGTGAACTATATCCTTGGCATTGACTGGTGTGTTCTGTTTCTTCCTGAAGTTCTTAATTTTTATTTCGGGAAAAACTTCTGCCGGGCTGTTGCACGTTGATTACAGATGTGTAAGATGAGTAGAAGCATTGTTGCAAGCAGTGTGATGTTTCTCTTGTGTGGGAACTTCATGCAGCACATAACAAATGTATCTTGTTTAGAGCTCACAAAGTACTGTGCACCTGCGTGAGTCCTTTTGTGAAAGGTGAAGAGTGTTTTCACCTTCACCAGCGGGTCAGTACTAGCAGATAGTTATCTAGTTAATTCTGTCACTCGATTTTCGAAGTTTCCTATGTACTTGAGCAGCAGCAATCACAGTGGCTTAAGTAGTTACTATGAATACGTGCAGTGACATCAGGGGATGAATCTCTTCCACTGTTTACATCGTAAGTTTAATAACCTTACTATTTTTATTGCCTGTTCCCTTGCTCAAGGGAACACTGAGGGCTGATGTTGGTACGATGCCAGGGATCATATGTTCACTCTTTCTAAAACGTTTTCCATCCTTATAACCTGAACAAAAGCAAAACAGTCTTTTCAGGTTTCTTACTTAGCACTTGCTGCTGTTGTGCATTACAGCAATGCAGTATTTTTAGGTGACCTGTGCTTACCCGGTCATTTTCAAAGTTCAAGGTAAGCTTTAAGATCAGTGCAAATATCGATGGTCTGGTTCAAATGGTAGGAAATGATCATTTTTGTGGCTGTCTGACAGGAGTGTGCTGACTGTCATTGTTTGCGACCAAATGTACAAGAATTTACTCAGTCACCCCTTTTCCTCTGTTGTGGGATGTGCTTGCAAGAGCCCATCTAGATTGTTTTTGAGCTGCCTCTTGTTACCCTGGGGGTCCAAATCTGCTTAGGACAGTGTTGGTGTTATGAACTCTTCAGGAGGGAATTTGCCAGAGGATGCAGCATGTTGTGCAGTAAGTCACTTTTTCCCCCCTCCTGTGCTGTGCTAGGACTGGGGGGCAAGTATGAGAGAAAATCCTCTGTCAGCATATGGATAAATAATGAGTGTGTGCGAGAGTGTGAGAAGGCAGGTCAAGGGGGGAGCAGTGTCATGACTGTTTGCTTACACAGGGTTTTTTTTCCAGTTGCACTGCTTTCCTTTTTCTGTAGACAACTTATTTAATTGAGCTGTGTGTCATCTTTAACATAAAAGCTGTGGCAATGCTCTCCATGGTCCATGGTGGTTGTAGGTAGATGCCCACTGTGATTATGCTGTTCAGTGAAAGATTAGGATGTGGAAAACCTAACCTATAGGAACTGGCTGAAAAATACTATGCAGATGTTTTTCAGGGCAGCATTGTAAAAAGTAGAGTGTAATAGAGTAATTGCTGTTTGAAGTTGGTTCTTATTTCCCAAAATTAGGATTGGACTAAGCAAGCACAGCTTCTTCTGGGAGGCAGGGGAAGAATCAGATTGTAATTATATGGGGAGTTGTAGCCATGGCTGTTCCCTTTCCCTTCCCACTATAAAGCTGTGTTGGTTGCTTGCAGCTTTCTCAGGCATTAACCCTTTGGACTCTTATTTCCCAGGCTGGATTTCTTGCCATAAACTGAAACTTGCCTTGCAGAATTCAGCCCAACTAGTTTGTCTGATGAGCAGAAAGAAGCCCAGTTTTTTTATCTGTGTTAAGCCATTTTTACAGCTATTTTTTGCCTTGTCCTTGTACATATTTGCTTTGGAGGTGAAACTTAGGTTTGCCAGGAAAATTGGCCCATATAGGTTGTACCTTATGCTGTTCTTGAGAAAATCTACCCGGAGGTGAGCGATTTACAGGACTGCAAGAAGTCTGTTTGCACATGCCTGAAAAGTTGCTGAGCACCTGCAGCAAAACCGTTCCCCTGAAGACTCCACGTGCAGTAGGGGTGCTCCAGTTGCCTAAAGCTTTGCCTGCCCTTCCCAGTGAGCAGCTGAAGGGGCTGTCCAGCCTGGGGCAGCTTCCCCTTGTGCTCCCTCTGACAGGTGAGGCTGTTCTGAGAGTGGGGAGTTGCAGTTGTTGCTTCTCCTATTCGTGTCTGAGCAACGTCAAAGAGAAGGAAAAGCTACTTGGTATTTTTGCAGGTACAGCTGAGAGCTGGGAAGGGAAGGTAAACGTGCAGGGATGAGAACAAAGGATGGTGAAGGCTCCACTAAGTATCCTTCCTTTAATCTCCATCTCTTTTATGGGTTTTTATTTACACTTTTAATCTGAGAAGTGGCAGAAGAACTGCACGTGCTCATTTTTTTCCTCCTCTCTGTAGAGCAGCCTTCCATCCCACCCCAAAGGCCAAAACTATCTGGATAACGCTTGTTTTATCCATTGTGGAATTTTCTGTTTTGGCAGTGTGCAGGACAAGGACCCCAAATGTTGGCTGTTCATCTAATGGGTAAAGTGATTGTTGCTGCTTTACTGTAAGCTAGCCAACTCCTTTGCTCTTCCCTGCTCCCCTGTCCTTCCCTGCCAGCTGCCTCAGAGTTCTTCAGGCATTAGATTCTAAAGTATTTTTAACCTCTTTCAAGTGTAGTTATTCCTCCTAACATTAAGGATACTGGCTGAAATAATCGTGTTGTTTCCCAGATTTAATTGAAAACCATTTCTCTTGCACCCACAGCATTCCTTTGCACTGTCCAATACTATTGCCTTCCCTGTCATAAATTCTTGGCTGTTTCTGAACAGCTGGCCCTGCCCTAGCTCTGTTCTCTCATCCCGTTAAAAGTGCAGTAGTGTCCATGCACTTCTGCATGTTTTCCTGCCCAAACTCTTATCTTCAGACAACTGGATACTGTTCTGTGTCTGTCGTAGCTGGTGACTCTGGTGCTTGGATCCTCTGATGTGTGGACTTTTGTGCTGTAGCTGGAAGGCCACGTTGCTGCAGTTGCCAGGTCGTGCTGGGAATCACCAGCCTATGACATGGAGAAAGGCAGGGGAGAGAGCAGTGTAGCCCTAAGGCCTTTTCCTTCTGCTTAGTGTTTTAAATGCACTGATGTGGTGGGATGACCGTGGCTGGACACCAGGTGCCCACCAAAGCCACTCTATCACTCTCCTCAGCTGGGCAGGGAAGAGAAAATACAACAGGAAGCTCCAAAGTTGAGATAAGAGCAGGGAGAGATCACTCACCACTTAGTGTCATAGGCAAAACAGATTCACCTTGGGGAAATTAGTTTTATTACCAATCAAATCGGAGTAGCATAATAGACAATAAAAACTAAATCTTAAAACACCTTCACCCCACCTCTCCCTTCTTCCTGGACTTAGCTTTACTCCCCATTTCTCTACCTCCTCCCCCAAGCAGCACAAGAGTGTGGGAATGGGGATTTTGGTCCGTTTATCACACATCCTCTCTGTCTACAGTTGAGCAGTCTTTTTCACCCCTGCCTAAATATGTTTTCCCAGAGATGCTGCCAGTGTTGGTGATGGGCTTGGCCTTGTCCAGCACCAGGTCCCTCTTGGAGCTGTCTGGCACTGGCTCTGTCGGACATGGGAGTAGCTTCAAGCAGCTCCTCAGAGAAGCCACATCTGTACCCCCCCCACTACCAAACCCCTGCCACACAAACCCAATTCCACTGGCATGGATCTACTGTGGATCCTGCTTTGGGGATTGCTGTGAGGAGGCTGCTCAAACGAGCAGAGGTTTTGAAGACAAACTGCTGATAGCTTGTGTTCTGAGTATATAGTCAAAAATATTCCAAAAAGGAAACCATTATAGATGCTGGCTCTGGAGAAACAGGAAAGGCTGTTGCAGGATAGTACCGTGAATTCAGGTATGTCGCTTTGATCTCTGAAGCTTCAAAGCCTCATTTCCATTTTGTTGATGAGTCTGAGAACTCCTGAAAGTTAAGTGCTAATAACACCGAATAGAATATGTGTAGCGTAAGCAAGTGGAAACTTGGCTCACTGGCAGCTTTCATGATGCCTGTTTTACCCAGTGCATGGGTGGTTTGGGGTTTTTTGGTGATGTGAGAGAATGGAATACAGTACAGTGGGAATGCAGCACAATGACATCTATGCAGTTGTTGGGTATTTGCCTGTATCCAGTTAAAGCAAAACACTGCAAAGGGAAGCACTAACATTTGTGTGGTTCTCATGAAAATACACATGATGGTAAACAGAAAATGACTGATGTAGTTCTTGTATTGTATATCTGGGGTTTATTTGTGTTGGGACACTGCTTGCTTTTTTGATTCATTTCTTCAATAGTTTTCAATAGTTTGGTTCTTTTTCGCAAGTTAAAAACCAAAGGTGGAACAACAGAAACACAGCAAATCATTGAATCCTAGAGTATCCTGAGTTGGAAGGGACCCAAAAGAGTGCCAAAACAAGACTTGTACAATGAAATTAGGCTTCTAGCAGGAGGTTATTTCCAGAAATGAACAACAGAAGTTTCTGTAGTTTTGGGTCAGCACCAAGGAAAATACCAGTATGTTATGAAAGTTTTCCATACTTTATGGGTGTTACTGTAGAGAAAACAGTGCACTTCTTACTGTTTGCACACACCACTTTTTCCCCATAGCTAATTATTTGCCAAAATTGAGCCTGTGTCTCCACATTGTTGCATATTTGCAGTTCTTCTGTTTAACAAGACCACAAGCTTATAATTAATGGGTTTAGGTGTTTGTCTTTTGTTTTCCTGGCTTAAAAATTGAAACTGAATGATTTATAAACAAATTCACACAATTATGAAGTACTATCTGGACTTCTTTAGCACATGGGTTTCACATTTAATTAATGTTTAAACTGGTTTGTGAATGTGGTTTAAATTTGAAAATGAAACAGGACATTGCAGGGTGCAGATGATGCTCATTTTTAACCAGTAGCTGTAGGGAGATCATATATTTCCTTAGAAAACACTTGTAAATAGAGAATTACAACTCTCAAATAAAGTGCAGCAAGCAGATGGGAAATGGGAATGTTATTTGACCAGTATCTTCAGTATGTTGCATTTTTTCAGGAATGCTTTGTAGTAGCTTAAATTTTTATATTTATTAGGACTGTACAGTTTTCATGACTTTATAAATACATGAATGCAAGTATTGAAAGTAAATATACTTGAATATTCTTTTGAATAAGTTGCACAAACTGTATAATAGCTTGTTTGTGAAGAAAGTGGGGTGTTTTTTCCTGTTAGGTTGAAGCTCTGACAGTGGATCTGTTCAGAACTGATTATTGTGTAAATAAAGTCACATAAGCGGCAAAAAAATAGTTTTTGTGTTCAGTGATACAGAAGACAAATAAGTAGTATTTTCCCAAACTAAGCTGATTTGAGGTTTAACCTCTGTGCTAAGTCTCAGTGAAAACTAATAATTGTGTTTGATTGACAGAGTTAGACAATACAGTGCTCTTATGAGAGGAAGAAGGAGGGAAAAGCTGTTCAAGGGACCTGTGCTGTGGCTGGAAGGGAGACTGGGGGTTGCTGTCATAAGACAGTGGGGAAGTTGAGGTACAGGCTGAGGAGCAGCTGTAGAAACTGGGATGGGCAGGAGATGGAAATGAGAGAGAGAAATTAGTTGGGAGACACTGAAACTATGGTATGATGATGTGGATGGAGAGAATTGGCAGATGCTGGTGAAGGGAATTAGGATGGTGACATTTGAAAGTTTGAGGATGATATAGAGAAATGTGGACAGCCTGGATATACACAGAGAGTTAGAGGTGCTCATTTTGCATGATACTGCAGTTTTCTGAAGGTGTTTTTACTTCTGTGTTTTTCCTTTGATCTTTATTACTGGAGTAGACACCGTTTAGGAAGCATATGTGTTCCTTACTTGTGATAAGATTTTAAGTTTTTTTAGTGTTTGGGTATTTTGCTGACCTTAACAGGATGATGTGCTCTGTAAGGTAAGCAGAATTTGCCTCCAGCTCATCTTCCCTGAACTCTTTGTTTTGTAGCATCCCTGTCATGACCACAGCAGTAAACCACAGGTATGAGTCTGAATTAAGTCCAAGATAAATCAGAATGAGTGAATTTTGTCATTAAATCCCCTTGATTCTATAAAATATGTGTATGGATTATTAGTAAGTGTAGGTTCCCTTACATTTTTTCAATTTTAAGAATATATTGTAAAAGAAAATTTTAAATGACAAAACTATTTTGGCTTGTTACATCAGATCTTGTGTTTTTCATTTTGTGGTAAAAGCTGCAACACAAATATATTATTACTAAAAAATATGTCTGAATTCTCAATTTGTCCCAGAGTGCTACAACTGGCTTTTGGTTGTCTGTGCATGATCTGATGTGCCATAGTACCTGTTCACTAAAGTGAACAGCATTATTCTATTTTTAGATAATCTGGGGTTTTGATAAATGGTGCTTGTGATGATTATTATTTTGACTACATGAGGCAGAGATAGTAAAGGAGAGACATTGGTAGCTTAAAAGATTCTCAAGTTTAACAGCTTTACTCTCCTCTTACAGAAATGATGAGAAATTTAACAAAAGCCAAGGTGTGAACAGATAAAGGGAGATTTAAATAAGCCTGGCACTCTTAACTAACTAAAAGATGTCTTGATATCTGTCTCTCTGATCATGTTTGACATATCTAGGTCATGTTCTCTGAAGACTATTATTAGAGATTTAACCTTGGGTAATTGCAAAGTGTATTTTCTTCAGAGTAGTTTTTGATCAGGTAGGTGACACAGTGAAAGTTTGTGTGTGTTCAACTGCTTGTAATAATTTGGGAGTGTAGTTGGAAGATGTGGTGTCAACCACCTGGGCTGAGGGTGAAACGTGCTGTTCCCCTGGTGCATCACACAAGATTGGCCTTGTGTACATTTTGTCCACTGTTGGAAAATTCTATTTTTTTGGAAGCTGGGGATGTGGAAGAAATGACCTGTTAAATTTTCAAATAAGATACGCTTGAGGAAGAATGGAATTAGGTTGTACACTTTGCAGCTACTCGAGCTCTTGAAAGGTACTTGCACATTTGAACTCTCTGATGATAGGTGTTATACAAAGGAGGAAGGCAGGGGCTGGGAACATCTACGGCTTCAATCCACTGTGTTTCTTCTCCCTTCTCACCCCACCCCTTCCAGCCTCTGTAGGTTAGACATTTTTAACCTCCTAGGGCACCTGAGGATTGTTTTCTGTGTGAAGAGAAGAAATGAGAATTACCTATCAGCCTTGCTGTCTGGTTTCAGCGGCCTGGCTTTCAGTGTGCTGCACAAATGTTTGTTAAGACCAATTATGGGGCAGGAACTCCATGAGCTGGATTTGCCAGTGAATGAAATGCTTAACCAGTCCATGCACAGGAGCTTTCCTTCAGTGGCACAGCTCCCTGAGGGAGTGACTGGGAGTGTGTGAGTTCCTTCTGCCTGCCCTTCACTGAACTGTGGACCTAAAAACAAGAAGAAAACCATCCCACTTCATTCTCCTCACGATATACTGGATGTCTACATGTCACTAGTAACACTCCTGCGTAAATGCTGTGCCCAGAGCTGTGGAAAAGACCTGTGTTTTGGTCGAGAGAGTAAAAGAACCTCAGGAAGTGTAGGTGGGAGGTACAAGAGTGAGTTTGTTTCTCCTCTTACAGTTTTGGTGTGTGTTGTTTTTTTTTTCCTACAGTCTGGCTATTTATCAGTTTGTAAGTAATGCAGAGGGAGGAGTGGAAGGGGGACAAGGAGCTCGAAATGCCGTGGCTGGAGCTGTGACTTGTTTCATGGCTGACTTGAGCTTCCCGTGCCCTGTGCTGTGTGTGAGAGATGCAAAAACACCTCGAGTGGCAACCGATGTGTGTCAGGGAGGCATCTTTTTTTATCACAACGCTGGATGGTAATTAATCTTCAGATTGTTGTGTTAGGAAAGAGAATTTTAACCCCTTGAAAACAGAAAATGAGTGGTAGGGAAGACCTCTTGGCTTCAGAGGCCTTGGAGCTTGGAAGCCTTTGAAATGTGCTGAAAGAAGTGCTGGTGTCCAGGTGTAAGTAACACTTCACTGAAATGCCCTGAGAATTACAGAGCAAGGACACTGTGGTCTTCCAGTAACTTCCCAGCTTAGTTTGATAGTTCTTGTGCAAGTGATTGACAGGGTGTTTGGGAGTCACTGTCAGCAGTGGTGGGTGCAGTATGAAAGAGTCTTCATACTGATATTAACAGGAAAAATACAAAAGGTCTTATCTTTCCTGAGGAAGGTGCAGGTGCCACAGAAGCTGCTTTGCTATGCCTGCCATGCCATAGGGCTGGGAAGGGCTGCTGCCCTCCCTGGCATGGAGCAATGTGCTTTTCCATGGTTCTCATTCTCTAATGGGGACACCCAGAGAAAGAAAGATTGGGCGCTTCTGAAATGGTGGTGGCTGCCATTTCTGACTCATGCAGGCACTGTATGTAAATGATGACCATGTTGGCTGAGTGATCTCTAAAGGTGGGATTAATTTTAATTTCCTCAGAAAAGTTTGTGCTGTCATAATTACTGATTCCTTTCCTGTAATTCCTGATTGCAAATTGTGGATTACTTGTTAGTCCAAAATAGCAAAATACAGTATTTATGAAGCAGAATGTTATGGAATAATGAGAACATAAACTAACAAGTTGAGGCTAAGACAATGTTATCCTCCTTTTTTTTCTCTATCCACAAGGATTTTCCTATCATAGTACAGTTGTATTCCATGGAAATGACCAACAGCAGGTAGCCCAGCTGCACAGTCCTTGAAAGAGGTAGGACAGCTCAGCCTGCCAGAACATTCGAAATGTGTATTAGATGTCAGTAAGGTAATGTATTCCTAGTTTTGGTGGGAATGAAGATCTGTACCATGGCTACATGAAGGGGAAAATGAGCAATGCTCACTTTTTTGCAGTGATGGTAAATTCAAACTGAACTATTTTCACCTGGGGAAAATGAAAGGGAGTAATTGAAATCATTGGAAGGACAAAACTTTTTTAGAGAAGTGGGAACTGCTTTGTTAAAATTTAAAAAATTTTCTTTCATTAACCTGCTACATTTACCGTTTCTTGTTTTGACATTGTTACTTGCAAAGCACAGGCACACTCTACCATCCCCCTCATGCTTGGCTGTGTGATGGTATTTTTAGCATTTTATCCACTTTCTGTGTTGCAGATCACAGATGATTCTTTTTTTTTAATAGTTTCAACTAACCTGCAGAATAAAAAATATTTGTTGCCCTCTAAAAATGAAGGGAAGTGCATGAGTACTAAATAGTTAATTTCTTGGTCATGTATATAAAATGAAATACAGGTGAGGAGACCTTAGCATTTAAAGCTTGGGTGTACTGAAAACCATTGCAAACAAAGGAAACTTGTTATCTACCGTGTGTTGTTCAGGAATGTCAGAAAGCAGTCTGGCTGGCATGTCTGGGCTGGGGTCCTGCAGGGGGTTTGGGCAGATTTAACCAGTTTGTGCAGAGGAGGGTCCCACTCGGTGCCTTCACTGGCTCCGTGTGCTGGTTCCATCCCAGGGAACGGCAGCTGCACTTGGGCTGATGTATTAATTAGTACCCGTTTATATTTCCCTATTTTACACATAATGGCATTCAGATTTCTGAGAAACAGCAAAACAAAATGTATAAAGAGGAATTTAGTTTGTTTAGGAAGCTGTATGTTGAAAATTGTAAATATTTTTTCTCATCAAAAGTTAATATTTGTTCTAATGTCAGTATTTTGGAAATAATCTTGTATTTTGTTGATTTTATCAGCATCTGGGGAACATGATGCAGAATAGTCTTGAATTCCTTGGATATCTTGATATGGGTGGATAGCCATGTGTGATGTACATCTGTCTTACCAGTTTGAGATCAAAACACAGGCAGATGAAAATAAATAGAAGAACAGTGATGGAAGCCAAACAGCTCCAAATCATCCCTCGTCCTTATCCAGCTGTTGTGCACACTCCCTGCTCCACCAGCTGCTTCTTGGTGAGGCACTTAAAGAACTGGGGCACTGTGAAGGAACATTGTACTTGTAAATGGTGCAACTTTATTCTGAAATGGATTAATGTAGCTGATCAGTTCATATGCAAGACAGTCTTGAACCCTTTAAACAGTTTCAGGGTTCTTAAAAATGAAGCAAAACTCTCAAATGCAGTTATTTCTTTTCTGTATGAAACTTCTTTCTCTAGCAGGGTCTGATAGAAGGGAAAAGCCCTTCTGAAGGTGTGCAGGCATGTAGCTAGGGCATGTTTTTTCAGGCCTTTGAACTAGGTTAGGAATGTGTCTCAAGATGGAAGAATGAATAGTTACTTGGTGCTTTTAGCCTCCGGGCTTGAAACTCGCAAGAGGAATGTTATTGTGTCTTCAAAGCCTGTTTCACACAAGCCTTTGTTGAGCAGGAACTTGGAGAGTCTTTGTATTATCATGCACACAACAAAAAGAGCCAGCCACCCAATTTGATCTAATTGGGCAGCAGTGGTGAGATGTTTCTTCACTAGGGAGGCCCTGGAAAACGGGGTGCATATTTTTAATTAGGAAATACCCTTTAGAGGGAAGGGATTGCCTACACAGACATTTACCAGCTTACTAAAACTCTCTAATGATACTGGTGCAATTCTCCATAAGCACATCCCCTCTTTTTCCCACCTCCCTATGTAGTGCTTTCCCAGGAAGAGAACAAATATTTACATTTCTTTAAAATTCTGTTTTGTCCCTGAGGTGGTGGTAGCACATCCCTGGACAAGGCATGCTGAGGTTGAGAAAGTGGGATGGTTCAGGTTGAAGTAATTTTTGTCTTGCTTTCTCAAAAATAAACCTCTATTCATGACTAAATATGCCGTAGACTAATAGTGGCTAAATCAAGACAAACTATCCAATCAGTTTAACTACCAAGTGTTTAGAGGAAACAAAGCCATTGCTCTTGTGAGCATGATTAAGGTTTGAAGTCCTAAAAGCTCATTTTTGAGAACAGCTTCTTCAGTAGATACCCAGAGAAATTTACTTTTCATTTTAGTAAATTACCTAATGCTTATTCAAAACACGATGACATCAACTCAACAAGTGTGAAAAGAGGAAAACAAATTTGCTTTCTAAAGTTTTTGAGTTAAAATTGCCAAGAACTTCACTCAGTCTGAAATTTTGAATTCTTGAGTGGCTAAGCCCACTCAATTTCGCCTCCCAAATGAAGATGAAGCTTAAAAAAAAGGAAATTATCTTGTAACGCAACATTTATTTTCTTAAGTAATTCCCTTATGTGATTTTTTTAGTTTTTATCCAGATTTTCATTCAAACACAGCTTGAAAAATACCAGTGTAAAATTTAACTGGCTACGAAATGGTGACCTGTATTGGTCATTAATTTCCTGTCAGGAAATCTGCATAAATACTCACTAACAGCATTGTCTAACTAGGAACTATAGTAAATGCTAAGCTCAAACATTATCTTGCAGATCAGTATGATTTAGTGGTTATTGGTGTTTCAGAATGACCATTAAGGACTTAAAAAATGTTTCCTCATTTGCTAATCTAAATTTGATTATTTTAATCACTTTAATTTAAATTAATTCACCGTGAAGCCAAGTGTCAGTATGTACATGAGAATTAAATGTATTTGAACTGATACAATCACACAGAGATGAAGTGTGGGCACAGAAAGGACCTGGTTACAGGACATCGCCTGATCCAGAGGAGCAGGAGCAGACAATACCTGGAATGACTGGAGGTTGGAGTGGGAGAGGAGAGGAGGAAACCACAAGGACAGAATACTGGTGGTGAAAGGTATTGAAGGATAAGAGTGACGGATGGGCTGTGGAAATTGGCCAGTTTGTGGGTCTTCTGTAAGAAGTTTCACAAGGTTAGAGTAGGGAGAGCTGTGTAGGAAGGGGTCCAGGAGCTGAGTGAGCAGAAAGAGGAATTGGAATAATGCTGGGAAGCTCAGATTTCAGTTGATGTAATTGGGCTTTAGTGGTGTGAATGATTCATAATCTCTTGGCTTGATAGGCTGTTACAAAATTTTAAACGTAGGAATGAATGAAGTTGCTTGTGCTGATAACACTGTGGGATTGCAGCAGGGGAAAGCATTGATGTGGCAAGAATTGGTAGAGGGAAAAAAATGTATAAGGTGTTCATAACTTTTGTGTAGGCACATTTTGGGTGAAGGTTTGAATGATCCTTCTCCGTGAATGTGCTGTGAAGTATTTTTCACCTTGGTGGGGAAGGGGAGGGATCTCCAGTTGATGTAAATTGAAATTGGTGGGACTAGGGCAGCATGTCTCAATTTAGAATATGTCCCTCTAACATTTTTTCTTTCTTTTTCTGTAAGCTGTTGCTACCCTGTTCTTTTTGAATTAATAGCAAGTCCCCATTAATTTTAATTAGCTGTAGTAATGAGTTGGCTCTAAAGTGCTTCTAAATGATCTGTAACTCAAAGTCTAATTTATCTCCTACCTTGGTTATTTCATCTTTTCCAAATATTCTTCTCCTGGAGATTGATGAGATATTTGATCTGTCTTGATTCAAGCTTGTTTACTCCTGTGTTTGTTAGAGTAGCTCATCAGCTTTTATTCCTTTATCAAGTAACTCCTCTGATGTTAATCATGGATTTGGGTCACATTTCAGCATTTGCATCTGGGTTGAAGGAACAGGTGAAAGCAACAGCCTGTTAGCAAGACTGCTTTGTGCTTGGAGTAAGCAGGACTACAGAACATGCAGTGGTGGCCTTTGCCTTGCAGGACTCTTGGTATTTGCAGAACTTTGCAACCTGTTTGTGTTTGTAACTGATGCACTCTTACAGTAGCTTCTTACTGTTCTTCACAGTGACTTTTTGAAGGTTTTTGATTCGGTTTTGTGAAGTCAAGAGTGATACAAATCACTGTCTGGAATCTGTTTTCTCATCTCTGGCTTTATCTGCATATCCTGTGGTTATCCTTGCAGCTTTTACAGTTGTTGCAACTCTGTTGTGATTCTTTGGGCTCAGTTCATGCAGATTTGTGTGACAGGATTAAGGCCAGGAAAAGCTGTGATAAGTATGGGCCATCATTGCACTTCAGAAGCTGAATGCAGGGCAAAGGTCTACCATCAGCTTGAAGTAATGGAAGGCCACCCTGTTGTTTCTGTCCCCCTGACCACCTGTTCCTATGGACAGTTGGTTTTGGCATCACCTGTGAGGCACTTGGAAATGTATTTAGGAGAGAATGTAGAAACGTTTCTCTAGACAGTATCTTGCTCCTAGTTTGGTTAAAACCAACTGAAACCTCATCTGCAATATTCTCTCAGGCAGCAAATCTTCCTTAGAGCATCTTACATGATTAGTGCCTTACACTGCCCTTGAAACCACAGCTGTCTTGGCCTACACCACTGCTGCTTCTGGGCTGGGATGTCCTTGCCAGCTGCAAAGGCTGTGTTTGAGCTGGTGTTGGAGCTGTGCATGGGTGAGGTGTGATCCTGGCCGGCTGCAGGGCCAGTCCCCCAGCCCTGGGAGCCTCTGCAGGTGTGCTGGGTTGGAGTCCGAGAGGGTTTATCAAAATGTCTTTGCTTCCTCACTCACCCTGGAGGTGCTACTTGGAAGTGTGAGTGCAGTGTAAGTGTATTTATGCTGGTGAAAAAAAACTCTTCTCAAATATGGCTTGTTTTGGTTCAGGTGAAAAAACAATAAGCTGTATCTGAGAAGAGAGATCCTTTACTGGCAAACTTGCACCTCCTGCTTTAGTATTCATACTAGTTTAGCTGTCTGTGTTAGTTATCTTCTCAAAGAAACATTTTCTGCCAGAACCAAAATCCACGCGGACAAATTAACCTTTTTAGTTTAGATAAAGTCGTATGTACATGGAAAACATTTTCAGGTAAAAAATAAAAAATATATGTAATGGCTTTAGACAGCTGTCTTCCTGACCTTCTGGTATAGTTAGACAGGATGTCATACGAGAAACAGGCAGGGTTACCACCTTTTTGCCCCCAATTCTCAGTCAAATTTAGTGATTATAGGAGGATTCAACAAGTAACTGACTGTGATAGAAGGAAACATCAGTTTCCCTGAGACATTTCCTCCTGATCTCATAGCAACTCAGATGAGTCCATGGAAGATGATTTTTGTTCTTTTATTAAAAAAATCTTTTGCATGTATGTCCCCAGTGGTGCATTACAAAACTGAATGTCTCTTGTCTGGCAGATGTGTGATTGTAAAAACAAAACTTGCTTTTAACTATTTGTTGAACTTCTGACATTATGATCTACATTAGGAAGTAACCTCTTAGAGATAGTTCTGCCCTAATGCTGCTCCATGCAATGTTTCCAGATGTATTTGAATACAGTATGTTGGAGGATTAAAATGCTCCAAGAGCTACTACAGTCATCTGTAGCTTGGCTATTGTTTTCCTTTGCTTCAGTTTTCTTTAGTTTTCTGTTTTAAGCCTTATTTATTAAGGAGAGTTACTGCATTCTGCTTATTTTTTAAAACTCCCATATCATTTATTTGGCAGGAGAGGAAGAAGGTTAAAGTTCCTCCATACCTCCTCCCCCTCTCTCCAGTGAAATTTTTGATTGTTCTGTTTAATGAGTCATTTTCTCTACAGCTGAAGTTAATTTAGTGGCTCATCCAAACAATGAGTATTTTCTGAGCGAGGAAGCGAGAGAATTTTAATGCCTTCCCCTCTTTTCTAATATAAAGGTGTGTCTTGGGTATTTGAAAAAAAAACATGGAAGAGAACATAGATAAAGGTTTCTTAAATCTTCTGGAGAAAGAACCTTAAATCTTGTGTTGCATGAGCTTGACTTACTGCATTGAGGTTATGATCCAGATGGATGAGTAGTTTTCTTCCACCTTAAGTAGCTCTGGTGGTGTAAATGTCCTCTCACAGTGGATGTGTTTGTCTGTCAGTGACAGGATTCCCCCCATTTCGTGCTGCTTCAGAACTGCAGGGTACACAACACACTCTCTTCAGCCGCCATCTGGCAGTTTGATGTTAGCAATGGTGTGGAAACCAGAGGTAAGAAAAGCTGGACCAAAACATGTACTGTTCCAGGTGCCCAGCGTGAGCTCGGTTCACCTGCACTGTGTGGTGGCATCTCCTTTCCAAGGCCCGTCAGCCCAGCCATTGAGCAGCGTCACCTTCTGCCTGAGACAGATCTCCCCACGGTTCCTTCCTTCTGTCCGCAGTTCCTTTGGATCTGTTTATAGTTTGAATTGCAGTGCCTTAGAAAATAGTTTTGATTTCTGTGTACCACAGTTAAATTTTTAAGCCTGATAGTCCTTTGTACCATTATCCTGGAGGCAGCAGGAAGAGATGACTTTGCTAATGTGTTTGCACACACTTGGAGGTATTTTGTCATTTAACAGTTGGTAACAAAACATCCATTGACTTCACTGGAGTGGAGTTTCCTCAGTAGTATAAACAGAATAGAGGGAAGTAGGTAAGGTGTGCAGTGCTGTAGTGCAGCTGTATGTTCAGAAATAGTCTTTTCCAAGGGTTCTTTATCAGTCTGTGAAAGCTGTTAGTGAATGCCATTGAACTCTTACCTGCACTAATTCTTTATTTCCTGTGGAAGTGTATGTGTGCATTAGAGTGAGTTGAGTGCTATGTTCTGTTGAAGCCAATCTGGTCAAGAGCATTGTTCTCCAGAGAAAAATTTTGAAATGAAAATCACTTGCGAAGTATTTCTGACATGTATGTCATAGATTTGTAAAGTCTGTTTTATACTTCTGTTTGCTGAAGGTAAGGGTGTTCTGATTTGGCTGAATAGTACCAAGTTATTGTGCATCCGTATCTTCACACACAAGGCTTTGATTAAGCAAGAAAAACATGCTACTATATTAGAGGCTGTCCTATATACAAACTTGCACAGAGAAACAAAAAGTGTGAATTAAGAAAGTTAGCATTTTAATACAAGTCTGTCAATACTACACATAGTATTGACTGGTCTGGGCAAAAGAAAACCACGGCATAAAGAGAAAGATTCGTTTAGACCTTTGGGGAGGACACAGAGACATTTCATAGGTGATCAGGGTTGTTTTGGGTTTTTTACAGCTGGGTACAGTTTTAACTGGGGTAAGTTCAGTGACTTTGTTGCCTCCCATGACTGCAGGTATGCACTGCTATTGGGGGCTCTCTCCTCAGCTCCAGTGCCACTTCACAAAGCGGATCTCCCCCTTCTCCTGAGCCCCTTATGGGTCTGGGCGCAGTGTATGACAGTGTGTTCCTGCCTTGAATCAGGTGGCTGAGCTGAACTTGCTGTCTGTGACTTGGGCCTTCTCTTCCCAGGAGGAAAAAATGGTCACTGGGGCAGGTGTGGGCACAGCCCTGTCTGTGAACAGCCTCTGGACAAGGGGGAGTTTGTGCCCTGTCAGTTCAGAGCATGAATGGGACTCATACACGAATAGGTGCATGAGGGAGGCTTTGGGCATGCTTGGACACCATCCTTTCACTGCTACTTTTTACACTGTCATTTTGAAGAAGTGTTCTTACTCCTGCTCCTGTGCTGCCACCTCCTTTGCCTTGAGTACAAGTACTCCTGTAGCTGAGCCAGGCGGCTACCTCAGGGGCCTAATCCAGGGTAAAAGTAACCTGGTTTAGGGAGGGGAGTAACAGTTTTCAGATACAATTGTTTATATTGCTAGAGTCCCTGGTGCCTAGGCAAAGGAGGGGATGATGTATATGGTGAGACTGTGTAAAGTCGGTGGCAACTCTTAAGGCAACAGCAGGACAGGCTTGTACTGGCTTCAAGTAGACATGAAACAGTGATCATCATTTCCTTGCAACATTTCATTCATTTTCCAGAGTGCTTATTTCATTGGGCCAGGACAATAATGATGGTGTAAAGCAGAAGGGGCTCCTTTTTTTCCTGTGTTACGATCATAAAGACTTTCTGAGTGTAATAGCTGGGAGTGAGCCTTATGCACAAAGGTTCTTTTGTTTTGTTTTTGTATAAACCCATTTGATGTTAAGCAGCCAAATCTCATCCTTTATGGTTAGTCTAATGCATTTTTAGAAGCTCCTGGACTTCTTGTTTAGCTTTCAGCCCCTGCTCCAGAAGTCTGCATCTCCTTACATGGTCCTGTCTCATACCTGCTAGGTCAGGGATGCCAAACTGGCACTGGACACTTCTGGTTAGAAACTTGAATTTCTGTTTAGGAGTGTTAATTACTGAATGATTTTTCTATCCTTCACCTATGGAGAGTTCTGTGTGTGTGTTTGGTTTTTTTTTTTAAGAAAGATTTACAGTTATGAATAGAAATGGGAGTGATTGTGGTGAATTACTGTGAGTTGAGGGGTTTGTTATTGTTGTTTTGTTTGTTTGCTCTTGCATAGCTTTCCTGAAAGACTTTGTCTGCTCTCTCTGTGCTTTTGGAGGCATATAAGCCTGTGCTCCTTGGGAAATGTGTCACCACGGACTCCTTGTAACAAAGAGCCAGTAGAACAAATACAGTGTTTGAGGCTTATTCTCTCAGCCTGTCAGTACCAACAGCAGGTGAACTGGTAGTTTCCCTTACCCAATATGTGCCTTTGGCATGCAGGGCATAGATCAGTAATTTTCTTGCGTGCTGGAAGGAGACACACTTCTTTGTGCCACAGGGTAGATGGGGGGTTTTCTTCCTTGGATCTGCAAGCATTTTGACATGGACTTTTCACCATCTTGCTGTTTACTTGAGAGTTAGGAACAGATGTGGGCTTAATGATTAATGATTAAAAGATTAAATGATTAAAACATAAAGCATTCTTTCAAAGAAGGAGAAATAAATATTTTTTTCCCTCATGTTTCAGGGCTAGAATGATAGAGAAGGGGGAAAATAATGAACGTCAAAGAAAAACTTTCTGGATCTTTTCATGAAATGCCAAATAAAAAGTAGATCTTTAAAGATGAAAATCAGTTATTGAAATTTTTACTTAGAAAGGAGAAGTCTAAAAATTTATGTGTGGAGTACCTGATGGGTGACCTTTGCTGTGGGCTCAGTGGGAGGAATTTGGAAGCAATAAACATGTCATCAAAGGCCTCTGGCCATGAAAGAATTAATAGAAGCCACGCCACTGTAACCTGTTGCTCATATTCTGCTCATCCAAATGCTCATCTGGTGTATTATAATAGTAGGGATGTATTCCTAAAATTTTAGATGAAGAGAAGGAATGAAAACACCTGAGTGCAACTCCAAACAACTCTCTTTTTAATGCTGTGTCCCCTGCACTAGTCTGCTGAAAGTAAGATGGAAGTTCTCAGGTGTGGATGTAGGAAGGGTGTTGAATAGTTGTGCAATTACAGTTGTGTGTTCATTAATTAATGAGAAATAGCCCGTCTGTGGCCTTTGGTGAGTACATGTGTCTCACAACACATTGAGAAACATTATGAGGTTATTTTTCCATGCCCTGCTGTATCTCATTGGCTTTTTTTCTTTCCCTGTAGGTGTGCTGGGGCAGGGACTGTCACCCACAGTGTGTGTTTAGCAGTCAGTAAAGCGAGGGCTGGAGCTGTGACCGAGGCTCCCATGTGCTGTCCGAGTACAAACCATACACATGGTCATTGTCACTGGTTATCATTCCAGCTCTGTACAGCACTGGCTGGGCCTTGCCCAAATGTGTAACATTCTACTGCTACTGACATTAAAAGTCTTCATAAACTGCAAGCCAATCAGCCTCACCTTGTTCACAACACCTGAGGTGTTAAAGCTTTATCCTCTCCCTCCATCCTGGGAGCTGTTTGGGCCAAAACTGGTCCAGAAGTGCAGCGGGATTTTTTTCAAGCCTGCATCAGTGTGGTTGTAACCAGGAATATAATCTGTACACCAGCTTCCTTTCTTCTGTGTTTAACTTGGAGTTGGGTGTGTGATTGGTTACACTGCCCTTTGTAATCTGTCTTGCTGTCTTTACTTGCTGATTGGTATTTAAGAATAATGGTGATCTTAAAAGGCACATCTTCCATTATTCAATAAGAATTGGATCCTTTTTAACATCAAGTGATAATTTATTACACAACAAATGACAGATGATCTGTCTCCTTCCCTCAGTCATTACACAGTTCTGTCACAGGCTCTTTGTACCTCGTGCTCAGTGCAGTGGCGATGAGACAGACACAGTCACTCCCCTTAAACAACCTGGAACTGTAGCACTTTGGAGAGGACAGAAGAACAGCTTCTTTCATTTTATGACCACAGTAATCTAAATTTAAATCTTCAGTGATTTCAGGGATGATGAAACCAGATAGCTTGGGAGGTTCCTCCTTTGGGGGCATATGAGAGAGAGCACCAGCCAGACAACTGGTACAGACAAGCAAGAGGCATCAACACACAGTGTGATCACTCGAGCTGTGCAGGAGGGAGAGCTATATTTAACAGATACAAGTGCTAATAATGAGACTTCAAAGACAGCACACCCCTTCCTTGCACAGCTGTGCTCTGCCGTGCAGAAGAGACAGGGTCGTTTGCCAGTGGCAGTTTGCTGTGTGTCTTCACCTTGGGAAAGAAGTTCAGAGAGTTCTGAAATTAGCTTAGAAATTCAGAAAGGAATGGATCCACCAGCAAACCCCATTATAATTTACCTAAGAGATACTCTTAGAGGGTTGACAGAGTGGTGTAAGCTGGTGTTGCTGAAAATTCTTGGATGAAACTGTTTTATGGTTACTCTTCTACACTGTGTCCATTACCATATAGTCAAGCATGACCAATTCAGGAAAGCTGTAGGATAACAGGTGATCATTGGAGATGTATTACCCTGTCATCAGCATGTGCTTCATCTCCCTTAATAACTTGATATCTTACTGGATGAAAGTTCCAGGCCAGGGAACCTCAATACTAATTGGCTCAAAGGGAATAGGAAGAATGTAAGTGAAAACACATAAACACTGCGAGTCAGGTGAGGGTAAATCCATCTTCCATTTTGATGCCTGGTCTGTGATTTGAGACTAGACTGACCACTGAAAAGTGACCTCTGAAAATGGGCAGGATGGACAGTGTTCAGCTCAAACATTACTGGGGCAGCCTTTTCAATCCTTTAAAAAGACTGAATGTTTCTTTCCACTGAGGACAGAGGTATAAAATGAGAAGTATCGAAGTTAAGAGTGCAGCTTTAAGAAAGTACCTTAATTTCATTTGTCACCTCTTCAATTTTCTCTTAGTAAGTTCTGTGTGCTTTAGAGGGAGTTTAAAAACATTAGTTTTTTTTTAAAGGCAGGTGCAGATGAGAGAAAGCAGTATGTTTGATCTAATGAATAGAGCAGAGAATTGGGAAGCGGAGAAAGATGACCTGTAATGTTTGACACACAGCCTTTCCCTGTCTTAAACAGATTATAAATTACATTATTTATTGCCTCTGAAGTTGTGTGGGGTGGATTGCTCTTTAGTCTTTTTCTGCTTTGCTAAGTTAAACTCACGATGTGCAGGGTAAAGAATCAAGAGCCTGAATTAGCATGTGCTGGTAGAACAAATGTGTGTATACTGGCAACTCACTAGCAAGTTGTTGTTGCATATACAGGTTTCAAAGTGTTTTGAAAATACATTCTATATGCAAAAGTTGTAAGGAAAATAAAACCTGAAGAACAGAAATAGAATCTGTGTTAAGGTTTCAAAGTAAGAGACTTGTCTCTTGAGACATAATCTGTTCTTGTGGAAAAGAGCAGACATAATGTGAGGCTAGCTGGGAAATTTTGGTATTTTCTTCAGTTTATGAAAGTGCATCTAAGGCTTTCTGATACCTTGTGTGATTGAAGTGCCCTGACAAGGACAAGGTAGGAAAGAATTGGTAGGATGAAAGGAACAGCGTTTGAGAACAGCTTCATCTTAGTGAACTATTTGGACCTTTTGTTTGAAAATGGAAACAGTTATTTTGAGTGCAGAGCTTACTTAAATTGGATGGAAAGTGGAAGATACAAAATTATATAGGTAGGAATGTTTGGGGGTTTTCCCAAGCAAACTGTATCCTTTGATAATGTTGAAAAATTGTCTTTACTGAAATGTTGAGGCAAACACCATTGCTTATTTAGAACTGGAAAATAAAAACACATTAAATGAAGAAACAGTGGTGCAGCTGAATTGCTCTTTCCTGATACCTCAGGAATGAGGAGCTGTTGTTTCTCTGATCAAGATGCAGAGGCTGCAGTGGGTAGCACCATGCAGTTCAATGCTTCAAGCTATTCTTCCTTAAATAGGCACTGCAATAGCATTAAAATCTACATAAATACTTCCCTTTTTTCCCTGTTTCCCCAAACTTACTGACGCTTTCCATGTTCAATAGCCTTTAATTTGCTCCTGTTCTGAGCTCTCCCACTCCACAAGCTGGTTTGCCTTTTTCATCTGCTTGGGAAACTGAAAGACCACCTTGATCCCTTCAGAAAAACTGTCTGGCCACGACTGGTGGTGGAGAAAGAGAAGAGGAACTGAAGTGGAACTCCCGCTTTGGCTTTCAGGCCAGAGAGAATTGGAAACAGATTTCTTATTTTCTGGAAGTAAATTCCTAATAGCAAAATCACTTAATTATTTTCTTTGCATTTAAGACTGGAACATTTTTTGATTCTGTTCCTCTCTCTAGAAGTGTTTTTTATCATCCAGCCATTTGGTGACAGATGGAGCGTATGCCAGTGGTTTATTCAGCAGAGCAGCAGGTGCCTGGTTGGAAAGAGCTGAGGAGTGACTTCACTTTGCTGTGTGTGTGTCACAGCTCTGTGCTGGACAGTCTGGTGCAGGGAGGGCTCACTGTGGTCATTGTTTATGAGGGTCAAAAATTTCTCTGTATGTCGGGTGACTTCGCCATACCAATTACTGGGTGTGTTCTGTCACTACTGACAGGCAGAGCTGTAGGAAAGGAAAGCAAAAATACTTCTACTTAGGGGATGGTGCACAGAAGTTTACAAGGTTTTTCATTTAGGAACCAAAAGTAGGTTTTCTTCTTTCGTGGTTTTCTTACTTTTATTATTTGCATACTGGGAAAAATGGAGTTAGGATGCTGGCAGCTGCTGTGGAGGGCAAATGGCAGACGAGGCTTTGGCACCTTCCATGGAGGTGCAGAAAACAGCACTCCCCTGGTACCAGGTGTTCCAGAAGTATTTTCAAGTATCTTAACAATCAGAACTTCGAGAAGAGGAAGTCAGTACCAATCCATCACGAGATCCCAAATGGGAGATTCATACAGAAGAGGGATTTCTGAAAACAGATACCCTGAGCAAACAATCAGAAAATCCCAACACACACATTAAGGGGGAAGACACAGGAAGTATGTTTGAGACCTGTTGTGGTCAGAAATTAATTTTCACTCTGGAATCTGGAAGCTAGTGGGGTTCTTTTGTTCTGGGTGTGAGTTACGGCATTTTTTCAGTAGGTATTATATATGCTAATCGTTATATGCAATGTATGAGATCCTTTGAGAATGAAAAATACAAAATAAGTGTGATATTTTTATTTGTTAGGGAGCAGTCTCAGCCCAAAAACCTGAGCCAGACTCCCAAGTGTACTAGGTATGGCTAAAAAAATTAGCTTTCTCTTGTAAAATTACTGTCCAGACAACAGAATCTGATAAAACTTTTAAAACTGGGAATTTTTTTTGTCTGCAATTATTTGATGTTCAAGAGAACAGCCATGAAATTCTTTCATTCCTTTGACTGACAAAAAAGGGAATGGAGTTTTGATAGTTAATTTAAATTAACTTTTGAGTTTGAGTAAAGGTATTATAGTTTTGGTTTTTTCTTTTCTTTCAGCAGAGCAAACTGCAGTCATATCCAGAAATGGAAATTACCAGTAGTTTTTTGAACTCTAGGTCTGCTACTTTTCCTACATGAGGTTTCTATAGTACATTTTAGGGGACAGCCCTTGGCAATGTTGCACATGATAAATGATGAATCCTGTGGTGGTTTAACAGTGCTCAGGATGCAGCTGAGCCAAAATACTTACTTTCTTAAGATCTTACATTAATCACAGAAGTTCTTAAGACTTCTGTTTACAGTGGCTGGTTAATTTTCTTGCATGACAAGCTGTTGTATCCCTCTAATTTGGGTAAGTTTTTGTATAATTTCTGTTGGTATTGTGGTGATTCTACTTGCCCAAATACAGAATTCTTTAGCAGAGGTATCCTGCTTCAATCTCCATTATGATTTTTTAAGTAGAATTACTTTCCTCTGGTGTTAGTTGGATTTTTACATTAACTCTTTAAAAGGCAGTTTTGAAGATTCTCCTCGACAGTCCTTTTTTCATTGTAGGGTGAAAGTGAGGACTGGGACCTGACAGGTGCAAAACAGCATCAGGAAACTTCTGTGTGTCTGCCATGCCAGAGTATCACCAGAGCTGGTGTTACAAGACCTCATTTCCTCAATAGTGGGGGTCAAGTAGCTACATCCATGAACAGTCTGCAGTTCTATGGGCAGTCCATGGCAGGTTTTGTACTGTTTGCCATCATCAGTCATGAAGGAGTGATGTGTGGGGTTTTTTTTAATTTGTTTTGTTATTTTGCACCTGGTTGCTGTCCTGTTTCATTAATCTCCTGTATCTGGTAATTTTCCCACAATGATAAAAGTAGCTCTGGTGGTCTTGATTGATCTCAGTTGCCTTCCCTGTGGCTTCCCGACATCACTCAAACCAGCAGCTCGGTTTCTTAACTTGCCCTAGCCCCAGAATGATTCCAGTTCTGATGAAACTGGTAGTACTGTTAGTTTAGGGTAGCCACATGCTGTGTCAGTGCTGAGGAATTCCAGAAGGCCCTCACGTAGCTTAAGTGGGCAAAAACATGGTAGACTAATGTCAGCATAGGTAAACATAAGTTTTTTCCAGTAAGGAAAAAATTATACTAAACCATGCTTATGTGATGCTGAACTCAGAACTGACGGTTGCAACTTGGAAAAAAAACCTTTGTGGTTGTTATTGACAGTTCTCCAGGATCATTGTCTGCAATGTGGAGCAGCAGCGGCCAAAGAAAAGCCATAAAAACATGGGCAGTGTGTGCCTTTTGCATCACTGGGAAAAGGTACTGAGGACAAGAAAATACCTTCTGTTGGTATTGAAAACACTGGTTTCAAACACTCATGACATTTTGAGCACAGGGCTGGTTTCTGTGCCCACATGTTACGAAGTTAATGCCTTTTTTTTTGGGAAAGGTACAGAGAGGGGCAGCCCCCAGTCCAGGGGGTGATGTTGCTGCCTGGTGTGCAGTTGTTGTTGTATATAAAGGCTTGGCTCAGAGGGTGGGCGGCTGAGAGGGGCAGTGTGAGCAAGGGTTACACAATCCTGGGTTGGTGGGTGAGGTGAAAGCCACACTCTTGTTGACAGAAACCCTGCAGTACCAGAATTACAGGACACTTGATGGAACTGGTTGGGAGTCAGTTTAAGACAGGTGAAAGAAAGTGTTTGTTTACATAGCAGGTAGTGAATTTATGCAACTTGCAGCCAGAGGATGTTTTGAAAACAGGCGTGTAGGCAGGTTCAAAACAGGGTTAGCAGAGTTCATGGTCAGCATGGTCAGTGAGGGGAGTGGACCACAGAACATGGTCTATTGGTTCTCTCTAAACAGCACTTTTTCTGCCCTGTTGGAGATTAATTCTGGACTAGATGAACCGTCGGTCTGACCCACCTGGGTGTTTCTGATATTCCCGAGCTCTCGGGCACAGTGGGATCTTTTTGTCATTCACTTTAAATTATAGTCTCATTCATGGCTGGGTTGGATGGGCAGGCATGAATCCTCTCTCTTTCTTGTGTTAGTTACATTCAGTAAGATGCACCTCCAAGGGAGACTCTTAGATCTACTTGCTTAAATTCATCGGTGCCACAAGCTGAGATGGCTATTGCTTCCTAATAAGCTGGAAAAAATTTCCATCTTTGTAGCCAGGAAAAAAATATGGGGAAGTCCATCAGGGAATGTGATTCATCTGAGCCACACTCATCATTTTCCTTTCAGATTCCAAAGAGAGCTTTGGGTTAGTGCTAAGATACTAGTGATAGGATTTTACTTCGCCTTAGCTGCCTTCAGTTGTAGTGGTAAGCAGGGACACTGCTGTTTATGCAATAAGACTCCAAACACACTTTTTATCACTGCATCAGTGGGCCATACTCCCTGGTGTTTGGTTGTGTCCTGGTGTGCTTTGAGAATTGTTATTAAGCCCCTCATTTCCCAGGTACCAACACTGCACATTGGTGCAAATAAGTGGGTGCCCCTTGCTCAGGAAGTCATGGAATGTGAGCAATTCTTTTGCTAGAGTCTAGATTAGTAAATGTGTTTTTTTTTAAATCCTCACAAAGTTAACCTCAGTATAGCAGTGGCCTGTGGGGTGCTAACCACTGGTCACTGGAACAGTGAGCCTAGTGCTGTTAGTGGTTTTATGTTTTATTTTTAGAATTAATTTTGGGTGGATATAATCTCAATGAGAGATGATTAATAAAGACAACTTGAAGGTTTTTGTATGATGTTAAGGCTGGAACACTGTGATGGCATTCCTTTCAAAAGTGCTGGGGTTTTATTTTACTTTTAGCTTCAGCATCTTAAAACAGGGAAATAAATAAATAAATTTTTAGTGTAATGTTCTACAATGTATTTTATCCTGCAGGAAAACTTAGTTAATGGAAGGAGCTGGGTTATGTCTAAATCTGGGCACTGTTGAGCTTCATCATAGTCCAGTGTCAAGCTGCTCTGAATCTATCACTATGAAGGCTATGCTAGCAGGAGTTATTATTCATGTGGATATATACATTGAATTTCTCTTGCTGCGGCGTGGTTGTCTTGGAAGAGCACTGGGTCCGAGCCCTTTGAGTGCTCATCCTGGTTTCTGCCTTCCTTCCTTCCTGGGCCCCACTTTCTCTTTCCACAACTGCAGTAAAATTTGATAGCTCAAAGTGTAAGTGAATCCTGAGTTATATAAGTCCTTCCTTGAAAGAGCCTGTAAATCTCAGCAACACACTTCTTAGAACACAGAAAAGGAGCTTCTGTTTATGGAAGGAAGGGGAGGATTGGGTTAATTTTTTTTAATAAATATTGAACAGAAGCATAGAAGGTAAAGCTTCCTCAATAACTTCAGAACCAACCAACCAAAGCACCCAGCTTTTCTTTGACCAAGAGTATACTTTCTTACTAAGTTATGAAATAAATCAAATATGTCAATATTTACTATTCTGTGAACAGTCTTTAATATTTACTGTTCTAGCCAGCTCTGTACCTTTTTTTTCATTCATTTTTGAGAGTGTCTAGTGTTTCCACCCAAGGCACTGAAAATACTCTTAAATGTTAACACTGTATTTAATCATTAAAATAACCTTCTAATTGGCATTAAGCAAGTTTGGCAAAGTGATCTAAAAACCATTCTTGGTGGATGGACCAGATGTATCAACTAGAAGAACACAGAGTTGGTTACATGACAAGCACTGATGCTGCAGACCTGAAGGTGGAAGTGTTAGGGTTTTGGTTGGTTTGGTTCCAGTCATAGCAAACAACAGGGAAAACCAGATGTATCAAGCAAACCTCCTACACCCTTCACGACTTTGTAGGATGTTCCTGCCTGAGTGGCTCTGGAGAAACTGACCTTCCCCACCCTCTTACCATCTTAGTGCTCTTGTGATGGGGAAGGAGGATGGCGGTGACTTCTTTCTTCTTCCTAGAAATGATCAGCTGTGAAGAGTGAAGGAAGAGGTAGATAATGAAATGTTCCTCAAACCTGTTTGGTTTTTTATTGAAAGCCAAAGCTCCTTAGATTGCTTTGCTGATCTGTGGATAGTCCTACCACTGCTTGAAATATGATATTGCTACCATTTGGTCTAGTCAGGGACAGGGGTCCTGGTGCTGGATGACCAACCTCTGAGGGTGATGTGGAGCCACCTCTGTGGCACAGCAGAGTGTGAGGACCCACCTCATCCCCTGCGTGGCACACAAGGACTCAGGGTTAAGTGTCAACGTCTTTTGATCAAGGGGAGCTGAAGGTGCATATCTGAGGGTGCTGAGAGAGCATTTAACAAATGCAGCGTAAGAGGAGGTGCAGGATGCTGAGGTTCCCTCTGTAGCTCAGTAAAGGTGTGAACTGCACACCACCAGTGGTGAATTCAGAGGTCTCTGTATCCATCCAAGTGGGCTTGCTACTTAAAGCGTGGGTATTGCTGTTCTGCAGGTGGATGTGCACAGGTGGTGTTACAGCCTGACAGCTACTGAAACAGGAGAGCTACAGCTCACAGCCTAGAAAACTGTAGCAACTTTATTCAGTGTCTCTGTTTCTATGGAAGTCTGTTTTTTCCCCAACTGTATTTGTAGAGCAGAAACTGAAATTCAATCCAACTTCCTAATATGTACTTATTCCTATTGGCAGCTGGATTTGAAGCTTTCCTTAGCTCTTTAGCTTTGAGAGGTTGATGGAAGGTTTTTGAAATACTCTTCTGCCATAATGAGGTAACTGAGCATATTGTGGTGTGTTGGGAAGGCTCCTTGGGCAGCTGGAGGGGCAGGAGGAGCAGGGGAAAACAGGCAGCTCCAAATCAGCCGGCAAGAGGGGAGAGCTGCAGCGTGTTACCATGAACAGAAAAAATGCAGTTTGGTTATATCATATGTAAGAGGGCCTGTTAGGTAGGGAGAGACCTGTTAGGAAGGGATAGGCCATATTGTAAGCTGTCAAATAAGCCACATTCTGAGCTCTGCCTAGAGCAGGCATGGCAGCCTATCTGTGCATTTGAGGTTACAATGGAGGATTATTTTATTATCTTTTAAAATGAAGTTCTGAAGGCTGCAAGTCTCTGTCTGCAGGCTGGATCTCTGTTCTCTCCCTGGTGCAGAAAGTCAAACGTTGTGATATTCCCATGACAGCCTCACTAATCCAGCTGCTGCTGTTGGGAGTGACTGTAGCCTGGTCACATGTGGAGATTACTGAAGCTACAAGCTAAAGTCTTGCCATTGATATTTTGCACAGTGAAGTTCTCATCCCTGAAGTTCTGTGAGCAGAAAATTCCTTCTGTAACTCTTGGAGAAATATGTGAAGTATCCACATAATCTCCTCAGTGTCTGTTCCCACAAATCACAGGGTGCTTTGACAGACATGGTTGCGATATTCGTTATTAGAGGACCGATGCTTTGTTGCATAGTCTCAAAGGTAACACCTTTTTGGGAGTTATCTCAAACTGTGAGATTTGTGGGGTTTTACATTTAGCTCATTGTCTGCAATAGTTGGCATTGAGACTAGTTATAGAAGGGTAGCTGACTCCTCAGGAAACACACTTGCATTTCATGTTATTTAAAAACATGTCTCTTTTTCATCTCAAAATCTGCTTTGCAGGGTAAGATTTATTGGCATAACTCTTTCATTTACTTCCTTTATTTCCTTCCTTCAGTAAGGAGCATAGGAGGCTCCCTCTGCATCTTCTCGCCTGGCTGCACACTTGTCTGATCCCCAGCCCCACCCCCGACGTGCTCAGCTTGGCTTCCAACTTTGGTTTCACACGGGAGGGCACAGTGGAAGCTGGAGGTGTTGGTTTTCATGGCAGCTCTGCCGAGAGAACCGCTCACTCACAGCTGTGCTGCAGAGCCTGCCCTACGCTGGGGCCACAGCCTGCCCTGCTGTGGCTCTGCCCCCACAGATTGGAGCTTCTAATTGTAGAAGAAAGCAATGTAATTACATAGTTGCTTGACTTGGACTTTTTAAGAAAAATGAAAATACCTGTATGGCTGGGATGTTTTATGTTGATGGTTGTTCTCAATGCCTTGTTAGGACCTTTGGGTGATATGGAACGAAAGATTATGTTGAATTCCTTCAAATTATTTTGTGATTAGTGTGAAAGCAAAATACAATGCAAGTCAGAAGTTTTTTGTCTTCCACCCCCGCCCACTAAATGTTTTTTATTAACTTGCAGTTCAGTTGCATTCTCTCAAGGTTACTTGTAGTCATTCCAGAATGACAAAAATAGATCCATCTAGAATGATGGTTCCCAACTGATGTGCAGGGACATGCCGAAGAGCCAGCAGGCAGTAAGATATGCTTTGAAATATGAAGTAATTATAGCTGTCTCTCTGAAGTGTTGCATTCAGGTTGTAAGCACACTTATGCAAGGATTTTGGCAAATGCACGTAGGTACATCATGGAACAGTTAATGGATGGAGGAGGATGCTGGGAAGAAGTGCTGCTCAGGACAGTTCAGATATATGGCTGTCAGGTACTTATCCAGTGGGAACCTTATTTGATGTTTTGTTTCCTAGTGACGTGCACTCAGGTTTTTTCTTCTTAGTGTAACTCAGAGCTCTTATTGCACTTCAAATGTTCACGTTATGACCACTTGAAAAACTGCAGTGTAATGGTCATATTAGTGAACCAACACCATCCTTCCACTTTTTTAAAAAACCCTCCCACCTTTCGTCCTTACACACGGTATTAGAAAACCTGATGCTGTGAGTTTTCAGTATTAATGTAATTCTTCCTTTGGAAGAGCTGTCTGGCTTAGCTGCACTCTTTTCATATGATCTTTGTTCAGCTGCAGTGTGGAAATAATTGGTAGTGCATACCAGAACATCCAGGAGGTGCAGCAAGGTTTCAGGGTTGGATTTGCTGCAGCTGCTGTGCAGTGGTTGGTGTGTCCAGCTGTGTCCCAGCTGCTGGAGAGTGTGCACAGGCTTGTGCATACCCACACCCACCCACACCCACACCCCCCCTTCACTTGGTGTTGTAGCCCAGGGCTTGGTGCTTGTCTTGAGTTGAACCAGAGGATCTGCTTTTTCCAAATGAAGGTATACATGAAATAATGGAAGAAAACCGAAGCAGAGGACTTGTTAGAGATGCTCTGCACTGTGATAGGAAGCATTTAGTAATGGCCTTTCAAAATGATAATCAGTATTTTTCACAAATGATAATACAAGTAAAACAGTGGACAATCCATTCCAATATGTTGGGCTTCCCACCACCCAGCTGATAATATTAAAAATTGTCAGCTGCAGAGGGAGCTGCATGTTGTGGGGCAGGACTACACTTAGTTTCCTGAGCTAGAAAGGGATCAAATGCAGAGAAGGTGAAGCGGGGCTGGCGAGGCCTCTCCCATGTAACCTGATCAGAAGAACAGATAAATTCTTTTCAGAGTTAAACCAAGTAATGAGTTCCTTCTTGGTAAACCAGTGTTATACTCATTTATAAATGACTGCTGGTTTCATGTTGTCTTTACATCCTGTAGAATAGAGGGGCTTGAAATTCTATTTCTTTTTAGATATGTAGACATGAGATTAATTTTTTGTATTTTGTTTGCTGTTGGCATATCTACCCTTGTGTGGGCCAAAATGGATACTGACACAGAAACAATCACCACCAAGGGCACAGAGTGGTTTAAAACTATAGGAAGGTCAAACACAGCTTGTTAATGTAGACTTTGATTGTGCATACCAGGGCCTCTCTTAAGCTTTTTGCTGATAAATGTTAAATCACTGGAAGTAGAAGTCAAGTTATATTCTCACAAGACACCTGATCCCCAAAGGGGGAAACAGCTTCTTGCCTAAAGTAGCTTCTTTTGGCCACTGCTGTGGTGCAAGTTGCAGGGTTATTTGAACACTGCTTTGTTGCAGGTGAAGGTAAAAGGTAATCCCTCTCAAAGTACTGTTGGTCACAAAACGGCTGTCCCTTAACTGTTCAGTGGGTTTAGTGTTTCTGTTTCACCTAGCAAAAGGTGAAGCCTGCAGGCTGCTTCAGGACAAGAGTGGTGAGAGCTTTGGGAACTTCTGGATCATGTTCTGATTGTGTTGTTTTGGAATTGATAAATCTGTGCACATAATTTTTACCTGGAGCTGGGCCGTGGCACACACTGTAGGCATTTGAAGGAAATGCTGAAATACATTTTGCTGTATGTTAGCCTTTATGAACTAAGTAATAGTGCTTGGATGTGTCGTGTGCTTATGTGTGTCAACTTAAATCTGTCAGTCTGTGTGCATGTGTACCTCTGTTTGTATCAAGGGAGGGGGAGATTAAACAGTTTTGTGGCAAATGCAGGCAAAAAGTGGGATAGGTCACATAAAAACACATGTATAAATGATTGCAAGGTCAGGGTTGCTTGGTTGGTAGCCTGGTGAGCAGCAGTAGAGTGGGGTGTGCCTTATTCTCTCTGCCACCTGACTGCAGGAACCTCTGGAGTGCCCTCTCTGCTCAGGCTGCACTTTAGTTTGCACAATACTACAGGAAATGCAGTGTTTTAAAGCTATTGTTGTTGTTTGTCCTTCATTCAGGCACAACATGTTTTGATTTATATGGAGAGTATTTTAAAGACTGGATGTTTTGGCAATGTAAACAATTGGGAAAGGAAAATGCAGCTGTTTTCTATTACTATCTAATACTATGCTCATCTGTGGCCTCAGTAATGGGCACTTGTTTACATATTACAGAATATGGATTATAATTTTGTAAACATAGTTTATAGTTGCATATTGGTTTCCTAAATAAAAGAAAGAAAAGCAGTAGTGGGTTATAGAAGTGCTTGCACTGAGACAGTCATGGAAGTGCAAAGAAGCAGCTGGTGTGGGAGGGTGGGAGCAGGAGGCCTCTGCTTTATGAACTGACCCTCCAAAGCTCACATTGTGGCTCTCTTCATGCTCAAATCTGTTCCTTACTACTAATGACTTTTGCTTACTAAATTTGAGATTTGTTGTAAGTGAAGATTAAAGCTTAGTCCTCCTGTAGAGGAATCTGATTTGCACACCGTTAGGTGGAGGACAAAGTCATCTTTAAATGTTTTAAAACAGAATGTCAGTAAACATCTCTGTTCTTCCCTGGTTTAATCACTACATCTAAATTGCAACTGTGGGATGTTCCCAACCCCCTGTTTGCCTTTCTTATATTTCCATTAATTTTAAATGAAGCATGGCTTCGTTTAGGAAAGTGGGTTAATATTTTCTATGTTTCAAACACATCGTATAGTTGTAGAGACCAGTTCAATGTTTAAAATATGCAGCCTTTTGAAATCTTACACATCTGATTATATATGACTTTTTGTCATTATAAGATTGCCCTGTCTGAAAGAACAATGCAGAAAAATTTGGTTATTTACTCCTGCCTTGAATGTGTAAGTGGAGAAGTAGCAGCAGCATCTTCTGAGCACAGGAAAGAAAGAGTGTGGAAGAGTATGTGAGGACATATTCTTGAGCCCATCTGGAAGACACTTGACAAATAAAAATAGTAGCAAAATAGGAGGGTTTGTAGGACTTTTAATAAAAAGTCTGTGTTTACAGTTATGCAAAATTGTGCTAGCAAAAATCTGATGGTCTAAGATGTGTTAATTTTAAAATAATTGTTACGTTGTGCCCTATAAGGAAATTCAGGGTGTTTTAGCTGGGTTGCTTGTTCTTTTGAAAATGTATATTACAAGAAGATTTTCACTCTAAAAGTCATATGAATGTCTGTATTGTCTATATTTTGCATGATAAAATGACAGAACATCTGATTTGCTCATATTTTTTACAACTTTCAGTGCTTAAGACTTGTTACCAGTTCCCTCCAGTTGAAATTCACTGGAAAGCTTTAGCTAAAAGAATTTAGCCATCCTCAGTGAGATGAGAACACTATTCCTTTTTGATCCCTCCCAGCCAGTACTTCAGACAGCTCTGATGTTTTGCAGATTTTGAAGTGACCTTGAAGTTTGAAAGGAGGAGTTGCTGCATTTCAGGGGTGTATTTGCCTGAAAGCTGCGCTTTTTATGTCAATACTCTGCGAGCTGAGAAAGGCCAAGTGGCGTTTACAGTGGAACTTGCTGCACCTTCAGTTATTATCTCTCAAAGCTGTGGCTCCCACTGTTTGTGCTCCACAGACCCCAGTGCATCTTTTCTCTTGCAATTAGGGTGCTGAAATACCAGGACCTTGACTTATAGAAAGAAAAGGTTTCTTTGTTTGTATTTCATCATATTGTCTCTGTAGAACAAGATGCCTACAGACGCTGCAGAAACTCTTGACTTCTAATTGTCACGATTATTAATTAAAATTAAACATTGCATAAAGCATTAGGCATAGTTGGCAACTAGTGAGAGATGAATATGTATTTATTTAGACTGGAGAAAACAGAAAAATAATCATTACAAATAGAGGATGCATTTATCTGTAGAAAAATAATTGTACTTTGTTCTTCCCTTCTCCTTCCACAATGATTCTTATTTCTAACAGTTCTCAGAATTGAAACTGGGAATCATAAATTTTGTCTGACAATGTGGAGGTTTGGAAGTGAGTTTTTGTTTTTGAGGCAGGGAGCTGTCCTGGTTTGGGAGGGCATTTTTTACAGTAATGCAAAAAACCTACTTTTTTCATGCTACAATAGCCTACTTTAGCTCCTTTTTGTATATATACATACTTACAGGCAGTGGTGCTACACTCCTCCCTCCTGTACAACACATATGATAAGTAAAAACCTCATGTTACAGGAAAGTGTGATTAGCAGTATACCTTCTGATAGAATTCTAAACTGCAAAATACTTATTTTCAGTATGACAACACATTTGCAAAGTTTTCTTAAGTGATTTAAAAGGATGAAATGTATCTTAAAAAACCCTCTTCAATAATATGAAAAACCTGCTGTTACTGGAAAACAGATGGGCAAAATAACATAGACTGAGATCTCTTTGGTTGCTGTGCTGTGTACCCTTTTTTCCCCAAAAGGCCATGAAAATGGAAGTTTTATGACAAAAATGCTAGCTTTATCTTAATTAAAGCCTTAATTTAAGAGAGTTGGACCTAAAATTAGACTTAAAGTATTTTTGTCTCTGTCATGAAATCACAGATGGAAAGTAGAAGTTTGGATACTTTCTTCCATTCTTTGTGCTGCTTTACTGTAGCAAGGACATTCAGAGTCCCCGCCACTGCAGCTGCAGGGAGTTCCCAATGTACACAAGAACTTAAAAAACAAATGCAGTATTCTGTTGGGTAAGGGAAGGATGGAGAAAGAATTTATAGTTGGCTTCTGAAAGCAGAAAAGTTTTAAAAGGGACTGAGCTGTAGAACTTCTTACTGTGGAATGGGCTATGGAAGTCACTTAGTCTGGGTGCCATCAATGGCTGCTTGGTCACGGTCCTTCTGTGGTTTGGGTTCCCTTTATAACAGAGACCAGAGTGATGGGAATGTTCTTGAAAACTGCACTGCTGCTTGCCACAACCACTGATTACTTTTTAAATGATCTTTTTAATTTTATTTTATTATTTCCCTCTACTTTCTAGGCTGTCTTCTTCCATCTCAGCCATATGTTTGATCTGCATTTGCTCCTTGAAGTATAATGCAGGCTTCTGTTTTTTATGTTACATCTCTAATGCTGAATGGAACATTACCCTCCTTGTTTGACCTCCCACATGCAATACACAATCCATTAAATCTCATGTAATATTTAAGAATTTAATACATTCTTTGCATAACATAACAGTAATAATACTGACAAAGCACTGCTCCAAGCAAAACTGCTTCTCCAAACAGCTGATCTGTGAGCAGTGGAACTAATGAAGCTGTTTCCTATAGATTCGTCTCACATATTAACTGCCCTTTCCCCCTCTGCTGCTTCTCTGCAGTATCTGATCAGCAGTGCTGGGCCTGATGAGGGGGGGAGTGTGGGTGCTGACCCCCCTGCTCTGCACCTTATTCTGGGGGAGGTTTAAATGCATCATCAGTTACTTTTGTAATCACCGAGACTATGAGCAGGCTGAATGAGTTCCACATTCTTGGGAGACTGGGTGGCCAGTGCGACAAATGTGTGGGGCAGGTGATGAGAACAGAGAACTTCCCATTTTATGAGATTATATAGAGCAGTGATACAGCATGATAAGGTTGAATTTTTATATATATTGTCCACATTAATGTTTAGTGGATGTTTTCAGTCACTGATTAACCAACACATCTTAATGAGATATCATGTACAGATCCTTCAGTGTGTATGCTAAGCCTTTAATCTGTATTACTCTATGCTTTTAATTTTCAATTGACTTATACTGATAGCTTCTAAAGGGTTATCCTTAATTCTGAATTTGACAACTGGCATAAGATTTATGTGTTACAATAATACAGTGTCTTATCATTTAGTGAGATTCTTACTGATACAGCTGTGAACAACTTTCATTATATGGAAAGACTTTCATGTGGCATGTTTTTTTAAAGGGTTTAAGAATTATTGAATTAAGATATCTGAAAATTCTGAGTTGATAAAAACTTCTACCTAGTTTGACTTTTGCTGTGTAATTACACAGCTTCATCATGCTCAATTAGTGTTAAAATTAAATAACTAACGTGACTGTTGATTAGTTTCCCATTTAAATCATGGTGGTTGAGCAAGTGAAGGTTAGTCCATTTAGGCAGTTAGTAACTTTAAAATATAACATTGGCAGTCATTCAGGCTTTTAGGATTTTGCTGAATGAAACTCTGAAGAAACAGCAGTAAAAGACTTGGTTTGTCTGATTGGTCTTTATAATTTGGATTTAATCCGCAGCTGTATCCAAGTAGGGCTCCCCCACCCTCCCCAAGTGCCTGCCAGGTGCTGCTTCCTCTGCCCATGTACTTCAAACTTGAGACAGCTCCATTGTTTGGAATGAGAATTGTATTTCCTTTGTGTCCTTTATCACCCTGTATTTACTATTTTCTTGTTACTATGGTTTCTGGAAATAAATTGGATGACAGTTGTTTTGAAACCCGAATCTATATACAAACAAATTTTTCAGTGTTTAAATGGTGCAGTGAATAGTTTAGCCATGAACTACCTCAGAGCTCATTAAAGTGCTCAGCATTGTTATTGAGGTTAATCCCATTGCAGTCCAGGGTATGTTGATTGCTAATTCAGTGGGAGGAGAAGGGTAGAGTTCTTACTTTACCAGTAAAGGCTTATTCTCTGATGTTGGATGGAATTTTGTTGTCTGTCTTTTTCTTTTCCCCAGCTAAAAATTCTATTTGCATGTAGTGTTTACTTACTTTTATTAATCTGTTTTAATGTGGAGTAATACTTGGCCATATGTACAGTCACACTCAAATGTTACTTATTTTTGTAAGCATTGATACTTTTGCCCTGACCCTCATGCATGTGCATTCTTGTTTAAGACCCTGCAGCAAGAACCTTTTTTTCCCCACATATATTTTCAGTCTGTAGGCAGTGATCCGAGTGAAGCGTTTTTTCAGTTCTTTTTGGCTGGCCTGATGTTTTATTTATAGCACCTTGTCCAGATGCTGCGCTGTGTGTGCCGTCAGGTGGGCACTGTCAAGACACTCCCACCCTGCTGGCTGCCCCCTGGCACCCTCTGAACTCTGTCAGGTACCAGTTCACAGCTCACAGGCAAAGCACTGAGACATTGGGAGATTAAGGCAGCAAAATAATTCCCTCAATGTTCTAGTGACTGTGCATTTTTGAGACACTCTGACTTCCTCCTCCTCCTCCTCCTCACGAGAAAATTTCTTGTAGAAAACAGATGGGGTAGATGTTTTATCTGTTTTCCATGAGACCAAGGCAAAGTAACTTGAGTAGAACTACATGTCAAATCAAACCAAGAGCAGAATTAGATTTTAGGTCTTTCTGCATCCAGCTGTGTGCTTGTCCACCTACCTGCAGGTTGTCTGTGCCAACCACAGCATGGCAGGGCAGCTTTTGGGTATGGCTGATGCTTTGGATATCAGTTGTCAGGTGAAGTGCTGGGAAGGGGAACATGCCATGTGACTCTGGGGGAATCTGTGGCAGGGATAGAAGGTAAAGAGGTCAGGTCAAATGAGTGAAAATTTACCAGTACTGGAAACTAGAAATAAATTGTGAATTTGTGTGGATGCACACGAACATACATTCTTATTTAAACAAATGATGCCAGATGTCATAGTCTTGTAAGATTTATTATCTTGCTCTACAAAGCATTGATTTGGTATCACACTGAGTTTGGTGTCTTGGTGAAAAGCTAAATCTTTGGTTAAACTATTGTTTTCTAGTCCAGTTTCAAGGTGGGACAAACTCTGCTGTTGCTTTTTGCCTTTTACTAAAGGCCTTCTCCTTTCACTTTATTAAGGCACAACTTTTATTTTGTTTTCAAATGTTATTTCTACTGTATGGTAGTTTTTGTAGTAAGGCATAGCAGACAGTGTCAAAATAATGAGTGCTTTGCTTCTACCTTGGCTTTGGAAACTTCTTGTTACACTTTTGCCAACTTTATAATATTTTGTTTGTTCTTATCCTCTCTCCCCTCTGTTCTCTTGGCATGTTTTTCACGATGTGTTTTCCAGCATCTTCTTATTAACCTTTTTTTGATATTTAATGCACTGTTGTTGTGAATTGAGGAAGTGTTTCATCCAAAATCACTGCAGAACTTCCTTCCCACGCTGCTGCCAGACGTGCTGCAGACTCGCTACTTAATTTGCACTGGCAGAATTTCAAAGTGAAGGTCAGCTGGCCAGGTTATCCCCCCGTGGGCCTTCCGTAGCCCTTCCTTTTTAATGCCATTTTTCTTCTGTCTGTTCTGTGTTTTCCTCTGATTTGTCCATTGGGAGGAAAATGGCTCCAGCAAAGCTGAATTGTGTGAATCCTTCCTTGCTTGAAGTTGTAACTCTCACAGTTTAGCATGTATCCTGAGAACAATTTCAAGGCAGTTGAGACTATTGGTGTAGAGGGTTTTGAACATGTTGTCAGAGAAAAGTAAATCTGGCAGAAAATGAGCATTATAAAGTCAGGTCAAAAAAGCACAGGAGAAAGTGGCTATGAAATTGGGCAACTGGAATGGGGAACAAGACCACAGTGCCAGAAAGGCATGTGAAATACAGATTCACAGAAGAATAATGAAAATGAATGTGCAGCAGCTGAGATTTGTTTTGCTTATATTGCACTTCTGTGCTTATATGTTACATGTTGCTGAGCTCCACTGCTGATTTAATGTAGTTGATATAATACGAGCACAGCTTCGGTGCACTCAAGTTTGGTCAAGTTTGACTGCTTATTTAAATTGCCAACAAGCTCGGGGGGTGTGTGAGTGCATCTAAAGGCACCCAAGTCATGTGCTTGCCTATAGACAGAGCACTTGTAATGATTCCCAGCATTGGTGGCTTTTATTGAATTGCAAACTGCCATAAAAGTAATTAAAAAAAGTTCTAAGAAAGCTCTTTTGAAGAACAGATTGCATAATGAAGTTGTTTCTGTATTCCCCTCCTTAATACTGGTCATATATAGTTATCTATTTGATAAATACTGAGCAGTGTTCTTCTCTTTGAAAGCTTCAGCCATACCAAGTGCACTTCACCATTGCTTTCTTGAACTGGGTGTGGGTTATTGGGTCATCAGGGGAAGTGTGAATGCCCCAAATTCTTTAGGGTTACACTGAGACCTTGGTGAACTGAACAGCGCAAATAGCAAAATGATGAATGATCCCAGTTGCTGAATTTGCAAGTTTCTTTGAGTCTTAAAACCAGAAGCAACGTAGTCCTGTGAGGGCTGAAGTTATAAACCAGGTCATGCACATTTAGGGTTTGATTTCCCTTCTCATTAGTGCAGTCTGGGGAGCTGAAGAGACCCTGGACCAGTAGTGGGTTTGTCTGAGGGATAACGAACACCAACAGTGCTGCCACGGGAGTATTAGAGGAACGTTATGGGACGATTTGGATGAACTTGGAGTACTGATCTCGTGAGATCCCTGACTGTGTTAGTAACATCATCATTTTCAGTCCTGAAGCAAAGGGAGTTTCTCTTCATTGTAAGCTGGTCTCAGCCTTTAGTTTACTACTCAGCTGAACCGTTAGTAAAGGAAGGGGAAAGATGCAGGTCTTCAGTCCTTACAAAACTGGAAGCAACAAACGTGAGAATCCCATTTACAATGTTGCACCTTTTATTGAGAGGCATTTCCTATGTTTTGCATTTTGGGAAAAAACAGTCAACCAAAAATGTACAGGCTGTATCTTGGATTTTTGTACCTTTTGCAACTGTTGGACAGTTGTTTTGTTTTATCACTTGCTTAGCTGTATCACTAAAGAAAAGTTGTAGATTTTCTTCACAAAACGTACTTTTGAATTTAAGCTCTTTCTTTCTAGATTTAGTCGTATCTTTTTTCTTTTAGTCGTCAAAAAATGAAAAACTCGTGAACTTTTTTTTCCAAAATCGAAAAGATGAAATATTTAATCAGAAATTCATTATTTGGGTCACCAGTCTTGTTCAAACCCCTAACTGCTCCCGATTTTGGGTAATAAATAGAGCAGGAGATCCCTTTGATATTTTTTCTATGTCAAAACTTTGTGAATTCTTTTTTCCAGTATCTTATACCAGTGCAGAGCTGGCTCGTGTCCTTCTCCTTAGAGGTGGAACCAGGCAAATCCGACCTCCAGCAGGTTCCCTCTCCCGTGCCAGGTGCTCGGGGCAGGCAGTCCCTGGCTCCCTGTCTGTGCCAGCGCCTTTCTTGCTGACCTCAGTGCTGGGTTTAGTTTTCTCTTGAGTGATTTAAATCAGGTTGACATGCTGTGAAGCTGAAATCAAACATACGAATTCTTTGCTGGGCAGAAGCTCATCCAGAGGATGTGTTTCGTGTAGTTTGTGCTTTCCCACTGTACTTACATCCCACAAATGGGTTCTTAAATGCAAAAACCTGGTCTTCTGCTTATCTTATTTAGAGTCTCAGAGCTGGGGGGTTTTTGTCCCACTTTCCCTTTCTGGGGAAAAGAGTAAAAACTCTTCCGCTGTGGTGAGAATGCCTGTTTTTCCCTCCATCCCCAGCGGTGCTATACACGAATTTTGTCTGAACCAACAAGCAGAAAGACTGTATCATCTGTACCTTTCCTTAGGTTCCTACAGCAGTGAATGATTCCATAGATTAAGAAGAAAATGGGGGGCAAACACTAAATCCAGTTACCCTGCCTGGTAGGAAAGGACTTGGTGAAACCGAACCGTCAGTAATTCCCCACTTAGGGCATTCACAGGAAAGCTGAAATAGGCATTTTGGGGTACAAGGAAGAAAAACTTCTCTATTAAATGTAGATTACAGCCTGTCAAGTTAAATAGCAATGTGGTAATTACTTTGTTTGGTTCTGTTTGGAATTCCTTTTGTTAGACTCAGGCTGCAGTTAACACACTGGAGCAGCCATTGTTCTCTCCTGCATTCCTGTGCTCTTTCAGCGTCCCTGTGAGTGGGGAAATGGCTTATTTGCATCTCTTTGAAAAGAAGTTATTTGAGCTAGCTTAAATTTTGGTCGATGTTTTTAATTTATCTGAATGAGATACTTCCTGTATCTGTGCGCATTAGGAATGCCAAGAACAGCGTAAAGAGGCGGTGCTGCTGCTCCTCAGTGCGGTGGTCACGGAACGGGCTTGGACTCGGCTTTGGGGTGGGGATGAACCGTGTCCTTACAATTGGTGATGACTCTGCAGATGTCACCACGACAAGAGCTGTGAGTGAGTTTTTCAGGACGTCTTAATGTGTTCACTTTGTGTCGGGTTTCTAAAGACACTCGGTGGTACCTGCCCAGGCAGGGGGTGCCCAGGCTGGGGAGTCCTCCAGAGTATGTTCATAATGGCTCTTCCTTTGTTTTGAGCTTTTGTTCCTGAGCTTTTTATTTTTTACGAGGTAGATCTGTTCATTATGTGGTAAATCACTCACAGGATAAAATACTCTATACAATCCTAAAATAAACAACAAGTGCATTTACTTCTAAATCCTTTTATTTATAGCCAGTAACTATGACAGCACGTCTTCAGCCAGTCCTTGTTCGTGGTTTCAAATGAGGTGCTGGTGAGATAGGTACAGTTGTGGAGAATACGTTTGGATTAGCAAAGTTGATGGCAGAGTTGCAAAATTACCCGCCTTTGGTAGATTTGGGAAAAAAATCTGTATTTTCTTGATTCAAGAGTCATCTTTTCATTGACCTGGCTCTGTCACCTGTAGAGTTGTTTCCTAAACAGAATCCAGTTGACACTGGAAAGGTGTCACAGTGTCCTGAGCCAGTCTGATGTTTGGGAGCCGCATTTTGCCCTGGCATGTTAATCAGTGACAAAGTAGTTGCATTTATTTACTGAAATAATGGTGGAACTTCAACAGCACCTTCATGTTATTTGACTTGTTTTGAAATGAAATGACCCTTTGGAAGGGCATTTCTATTGGTGTTTTAGGGACAAGACACATTATTGGCTCTTAATAGTGAACAGAAGTTTAAATTGGCTACTGGGCAGTCTTTTGCTTGAATGTTGTTTGAGATTTCCCATTTGTTTTTTCCTCCTTGGTTACTTTCAAAGAGAATAGATTGTAAGGAAAGGGACAGGATTGCACTTTAAGTGTAGTTTAGCAACACATCTGTGTTATGTATGAAAATTCTGTTAACTTCAGGAAGGATCTATTAAATTGTCTAGACAATCTGCTCATAGTTCAAATTTTAGGTTCTCTTCTCCAGCTCCCTAATAATGGAAATAAAATGAAATATCAACTTATTTTTAGTTACTGGATTTAAGGATGGGATTTCAGCTGTAATAGGAACTGCAGCTAGCTGTGGTGTATCCATCCTGGACTGAGAGATTTGAGAAGGAAGCTTTGCCAGCTGGAATGTGCGTCAGTGTTATCTGCGTGTGTGTTGTAACAGATGTTGAGCAGAGACTGCTTGTCAAAGGTACCTTGTAGTAACTTTTAAAGATGCTTGTTTGTTTCAGTACATTTTTCTTGCATCACTAATTTTTTCCATAAAGTCAACCACAAACTGCATTATTGGGGGTTCCAGCTGAAACTTGTGGTGAATAGGAAATAGATTAAACACAGGTTTTCCCTTTTCTCTGGTTGCCAACAGTGATGTCAGTAGTTTTAATGATCTTACCTCAGCTCACTGCCGTCCTAACACTCTCTATTAAAACACTTGTCTTCTGCTCTGTTTTGTGTGTTGTTAAGGAAATGCTGATGGCTGTAGGTATCCAAGCCATTGCTTCATTTCCAAATAAGGTTCTTCCGCCTTGGAATGTACTGTAATAGTTCACTGGGGAGAGAGGAGATTTGGATTGTTTTATCAGAAATTTAAGAAATACTCTCTTCAAGTCCAGCAAAGAGCATTTGTGTGCTAAAACTGAGGATGACGCTTTTGGCTATGCATTAGGTGCAAATAAGTATTCCCTGGATCCAAGGCCTATTTCCAGTGACCTTGGAGGAGCAGCTTTGCTCTCAGAATGGCTGTTTCCTGCACATCTTTGTGCATGCAGACAGAACAGGCACTGCTGTACTGTAATAGTAGCACGAGTTGTCGTTCTTGGTTACATAATTCATGTTTTATGGAAAGAGATCGGGTATGAAAACAAATAATTGCAGTCAGTAATTTCAGATGGTCCATAGCAGAATCTACTTGTCTTTTTCATTCACAAAATTCAAAGCAAATGAAAGCTACCAGTACATTTTTAGGGAAGGGTGACAGATTTCCCTGTGGTGCTGCTGCAGATCCTGGGTGTGTAACTGTACAAACTTGAAACAGCTCCATGCCCCTGTGTCCTGTAATACCTTCAGCTGATGTTTGTTTGAAATGCAGCCTCTACCAGGTCATGTCCTACATGATTCAGGCTCTTCATCCTGTCTCAGGCTCTTCATCCTGTCTTGTTGACTCTCGGATGTTTCAACCTGCTGTGTTTTTTCACTCTCTTTACACATGTGCAGGACTTCAGTATATGAGCACTTGGGTTTCTGTAACTGGGTTTCTGCAGTATTACTTTCTTTGCAAATTCCTCTTGGAAGTGTTTTGGTTTTCCAGTAGTCTTGTTACTCTCTTTCTTCCTTTGCTCTTCTGACTTTGGAATGGAGGAATGAATGCCTGCTCATAGTGGTTGTGACGACTTCTTGGGCATATTGGTGAAATTGGTGAGGAATTGGGTGGGACAGGCCATTTTGTTCAATACATGATGTATTTGAGTTTAGATGACCTGAATACTGGTGCAGAGGTGTAGTACTTGGCCCTGATACTACAAAATATGTATTATTGATGTACTTCAAATGTCTTAGCAGAGCAAAGTCTAGCCATGTAGAAAAGCTATTACTTGCTCTCCTACCACTTGCCCCGTCAGTGCAAGGACTGTGGGGCCCTGCTGGTGGGTACCCAGCTGTTCTCTGGCCCTGCTGGATGGGAGCTGGGTGTGGAACACCCACCTCGGATATGCAGCACGCAAATCACGCTCCTCCGTGTAAATGAAGCCAGTTTCCCTTTGTTGCTTGTCTTTATTAATAAAGTATGGCATTACTGGCTAATTTTAGGTCAAACGTAGTTGAAAGCTGTAAAGCTCTGTGAGGCTGTATATAGATATTTGGGTAGGAACATTCCAGTAGATCGCAATGTGAGTGCAGAAGAAAGTTGAAAGTAAATAAGAGATCTGTGAGATAATTCTCCAGGGAGTTTTCACAGCATACCACACATCATTTGCGGGGATAGGCTTTCCTTTCACTTGAAGGACCACACAAAGTAAATTCTGTTTCTTGTGCAATTAAAGAATATAGGACAGGAGGTCTTTTCAGTTTTTTTGCCTCAACATGTCTATGGGAAGCCTTTATTTGTACTGAGGAAAATGCAGTATTTACCATCTTTTCAGGAGCATAGTTAATATCAAATATAGAAATAGACACACTTTTATGTGAAATCTAAGTCTTGCTTCAGCAGATTTTAGGTGAAACTCCTGAAATGTAAATGCTGGTAGTCCTCTAACCCCAGTCAGAACAAAAATGGTATTCATTTCACTGGTGTTCTGTTCAGTCCCCAGTGGGTCTGGCTGTGTGTGACTGGGGTGGGAGGAGAACAGGGCTGTGGTCTGCAGGGGCTCGAGGGTGGCGGGATGGTGGCACTGATGGGAGGAGGCTGCTCTGTGTGTGGCCAGCCATGGGAGCATGGGGAGGCAGCCCCAGTGTGCCACCTCAGCCCTGTGTCGTGCAGCAGGGACTCTGCTCCCCGCTGGGGCCGGAGCCTCTGCACTGACTCTGCCGGCAGGACACGAGGCTGGTCGGCACCGAGTGCACCCCACTGTGCTCTGTGTCCCTTCTAATCACAGCCCTGGGACTGAGGAGCTGCCTCCCTGAAAAGCAGAGTCCAGAGGACTTGCTGCCAGAGCCAGTGGCACTGTGTGCTGGATCAGGGAGGCAGCAGCCAAGGGATGAGGAGAACTGGTGTGTCAGGCTCAAAGGCAGCTTCTGGCATTCATCCCCCAGTAAACCCACGTGGTGCATTATCAGGGTTGCAGGACCTTGTCATTCACCCAGCCTGCTCAGATAGAAGGAAGATGTCCATACGTTTATGGACTTCCCCAGGATTTTCTGGATACAACTTTTTTTTACAGCTTGTATGTCAGTAGGGAATGGTAATGCTGCACCCCAAATGCTCCATTCCTTGGTCATCCTTCTCATGCAAGCCATGGGCTTTGCAGGTGGCCACAAAACCCTCTTGTAGGGCCTGACATCTAATGAACCTTTCTTGTAGGTGATAAAAACACCACCAGCAGGCTGGTGTTCTGAGCTTTTCTTTCTCTTGTCACAGGAGCTTGTCAGAGTTAATCAGTATGGACACTTAAATTGTTTCTGCTTAGGTGAATCTCTTGCAAGTTTTAAATGTGTTTCTGACTGCTTTGAATTTTATTGCCAACATCTGTTTTAAATGCTTTTGGGATTCACATGCTTGAGTACAGTTCAAGTGTGTATGCCATAATTTTTCAAGGTACTAACACTTGCAGTTTAGATGATAACTCTTTTAAATAATAAAAAAAAGAAGGATGGGAAGGGAAATAATTACAGAAAAGCTTTTAAAATCCCCATGATGCTAATTTTCCTTCTCTTTCAATTTCAGAACGATGACCTACACAACCTCAACAAATCCTTTTAAACTCATGGGTATCAAGACTATAAATGTTTCATGCTATCACAACTAGGACCTCACCTCCTCCTCCTTCTCCTCTGTAAATGGGTACGATGCATCCAATTCAGTTTGTTTACTTCACACAAACCTCAGGAGTTAGTTGACTGAGCTGCACATCCTGTGTTGTGCCAAGCAGAAGCACTGTGACACCTGGACAACAAATCTCTGACTTCATCCTCTCCCAGAAGGACTCAGCTGGCCACATGAACTGATGTGCCCACCACTATGGCATGGTGAGAGTGGGTATTTTACTAGCACATTTACACAACTTCATTTGCTGCTGAAAACCTGTATGACAAATCATCATTGTAAATTATTACATACAAAACTTAATGTTGGTTGAAGAGTATTAAATATTTAACATAGGTTTTGATTTATACATGTACCTTTTTTAATGAAAATGTAACTTTTCCTACAGCACATCTTTTTTGATGTGGAACTGAGGTATACTGTATTCTGTTGTAAACAGAGTGGGAAACCTGCTTAAAACAAGGCTTCTAAGAATAGAGTAGAGTACTATTCTTGTTTTAAGATTGTAATTCAGAAAATAATATAATATGAGTCATTGGTCTCTGGGCCTTGATTGTACAGTCCTATTTACTGATACTATCAGTTGTAAGATAACCCTGATGTTGAGCTGAATTCTTTCCAAAAGAAAAATAATTTTGTACTCCTTGTAAAATAATAGTCTGTATTAACTACAATGAAGACAAACATTACTGTACATGGTATTTACAAGTGTCAACTTGAATTCATCAATTGCACAGGAACTGACAAAAAATCAGAAAAAAACGAAATCAAAGTCTTCCATTGTATATATTGTAAAGAAGAAAAACAAAAAAACAACCAACAGAAAACCACAAAACAAAGTGAAAACAAAAAAGGGTGAACTTTTCAAACTGACTCTTTCCCTGGAATGAAAATGTGGGTGTTTGTAAATTCTGGAAATCTCTTTCTATATGTAATAAACTAGATACTGTTTTATCTGCTGTTGTGGTTTGGGGGTTTTTTTTGTTTTCTTGGTAAGCTGTCTCAACTCAAATTGTCCCTCCATGTTTCTGTGATGTTTGCATTGTGGCTCATGGAGAACGTCTGTGGACCACCACAGCTTGTTAAGAAGCAAGTGTAATTAGGTGTAGCAGGGAGTTGCTTCCTTGCATTATTTCACTAAAGTCCTTGTTTCAGTTTTCTGGAGAATCTTCAGGATACAGCCCTCCTTCCACTGAGGTTGGTGGAAGAGGTCACAGCACATGAAATCACTTGGAAGCCATAGCAAGACTTCAGCATAAAATTTAAAAAGAAATGCTCAGATAATCATCTGGAAATCAGTGCAGAAGGAAGGATGAGGAAGAATTCTTCTGTGAATCTTCTCTGGTTCTATGCAGATAGAAATTCTTTTGTACATAGCATTTGCAGAGTCTTAATTCTTTTGGGAGCTGAAAAAATACTGAGATCGTGGATTTTCAAGTAAAATGTTGTTGAAGTGATAATTGAACTTGAAGCCATGTCAGGTCCCTGTTGGTCCCTCCTGCTTCTGCAGAGCAACTACATGGACCAGTGAACATTCAACAAAATTCTTGTTATCAGGAAAAGGCAGGCACTCCCAGCACCAGCTCTCCCTGCAGGAAGGCTGTCAGACCCTTAAAGAAGGGATTTTTCCCCTGAGATGTTGCTGATGTCTGGGGTTAGACTGTGTTTAATGCAGCGTCTGTCCCCTTCTGACTGCAGTATAGGCAGAGGGGCCATTGGATGGTTGCTTTTCACCTCTCGCTTTGCTGGAGGCAAACCATCCACCAGCTCTGCTGGCATTTCTGCACCTATAAAACCACTCCAACCCTCAGAATAGTCACTTAAGAAAGGACTTGCACACTGCAATCCTTGCAGGTCCCTGGGACCAGCTGCAGGAGTGGTGCTGGCAGGTGAGGAGGCTGCAGCCTCAGAGGGACCTGTGCCTGCCCAGGGTGCTGCCTGGGGAAATCATGGCCTTTGCTGCCAGAGCAGTCTCCTCCCAAAGAGCCTGACACCAAGCAGCAGCAGACAAGAGGCTTTGCTTCTTTTTTATGCTGGAAGGGGCAATTCCATCTGGAGTAGCTCACCTGTTACTCCTGATGAGCGTTGATGTGGATTTTTCCAAAGAACCATTAATTTCTAAGAAGGCAGGACTTGCTTTAAAAAGAAAGCCCCATGCATCAGACCAGTATTTAAATTTCTAATTTACCTATTTTCCTTGAGCTTTATTTTTTGTTCTTTTTTTTTAAAGGGAGGTTTTATTGCAATGAAAGCTTGCATATGTTCTGAAGTAAAACATAAAAACAACTCACCTCCACCTTCTTTGCCCACAGTTTTCTCCAGCTTCATGAACTGAATTCAATGTTCACTGTGTATGGTTGCTAAATATTAGCCTGTGTTGATGTTAAAAGTGCCTCGGATTGAAAAGTATTTAATGTCCATTGTGCTTTGCACTGTCACAGGTAATTTGCACTCTGCAGTTGCTGAAATCACAATTGTGAAGGTGCTGAAGCTGCTGTTAAGCTTTAAAAGGCACTATTTAATCCTGGTAGGAGTATTTCACAGTGATATGTCTATGAAATTTTGTTCATAAAACAGGAATTCAAAAAAACTGTAGGAATTGGCAATGGTCATTAGCAGGGAATGGTGGGAGGAGGATAGTGCTGACCTGGTTTCCTTTCATGTTAATAGTAACACACAGCCAGAGAAGCAGCTCGTTAAAGATGTTTATGTTAATCATTATTTTTTTCCTCTGTAAAGTTAAACATGCCTGTTCAGCAAATGTTTTTAAAAGACTTTTGAAGCAAAATGCATTCATAAGCAAACCTGAAACTCTTTATTATTGCATAGATTTTTATTCTTATAAATTACAAACTTTAATAAATAGACTATTATGAAGCAAACCTGTTTAAATTCAAGCAAAAATGCCTTAAATATACGGAACTATACTATCATATCCCTTTATGAATTCTTTTGTGCTGTCTGCCACAGAACAGATTGTCATTTCTCTAAGTTTGAAAATGAGCACATGGGATCAATCCTAGATCAGCTGGTGGAACTCAGATGCTTGGGAGTTTATTTTGCTTTTAATTTTTTTCAAGTGGGAGTTTCTGGTTATTATTTGAGTTCCTTTCTGGCTCTGTTACTGGGACAGCTTCAGCTTTCAAAAACTCTGTACTCAATGCATTTATTAGTGCTATAGGATGAAAATGAATAGGGTTGGAAAATCTGTTTGAAGCCATCTCTAGGAGAACAAGGAGCATTTACACACCTAGGGTTTTGGAAGGATTGATTTGTTCAAGTTCAGTTTGATTCCGAGTTGATGTGTATATTGTGGAACTAAATAAATCTTTGTCTTTCTAGTCTTTGCTATTAACCTCTTCACTTACTATTTGAAATGTCATATGTCTGCCATAGTGTTGTTCTGGGGTTTTTTCCATCCAGCAAAAGTACAAATCCAGAAAGAAAAAAGGAAACTCAGGCCATGTTTATAAGAATATTCTAGTGCTGTAGTCTTACTTTGTGCATATTCAAGAATTAAGCCCTGTGTCCATCTTGCTCCCAGCTGACTCCCAGCTAGAGCTGTTTTCATACCCCTGTGTCACTCTCGGGCTGGGTGAGGAGCAGGATGTGCCCTATTTCAGTGACATCCCTCCAGAGCCACAGGTGAGTGCAGTGGGATGAGCAGTCCCCACATGTTTGTTTGTGAAATGCTTGGCTGGGTCTAGTAGTTGGTAGCAGCTTAAGGACAGCATGTCAACTGCTAATTGAGTCAGTCTGGGTGGATGTTTGAGCCCTTGTTCTGCAACTTAATTCACCTAAGCTAGCTTGGCTTAAAGAAGCAATACTGAAAATAATGAACTTAGGACACATATTTGCCCATCTCCTATATGCCTTCTGTAGATTACATGAGTTGAAACGTGTTGTAGATTGAACATCTCGGAGAAATCAGCTTAGCTGTAGGCAGATAAATGGCACTGAATCAGAGCAAGGGGAAGTGGAGTTACACTGTGTCGTGGCTTGATAAAATGGTGCTACTTTTTCAGCCACTCATGGGCCCAACTTCTGTCTGTGGAAATTGAAGTGCTGGTTATTTAGAGGAAAAAGACCTGACTGGAGAACTCACCTACTCGAGTTTGTAGAAGACAGAGTGTTGCAAGGAAAAACCATTAAAGCAGTAATGCTGCTACAGAATGGATAAAAAATTAAAATACCAGATAATGTCTTTGATATTTTTACCAGTAATCTTTGAAGAAGAAAAGTTCTGACTTACAGCTCTGTTCTGTCTCTCTATCCAAAGGCTTGTGGCATTGCAGTATATTGCACATGGCAGTCACAGTCCATGCTTTTATACTTTTAATTTTGAATTTCAAAATCAATGTGGCACCGTTTTGCTCTTGGCTGTCATGAATGAACCCTCCTGGTGTGTCAGGGGTTTTCTTCTCAGCTGATTGTGGACAGGGCTACTGTCCTCTTTGGTTTCCTCATCACAGTCATAGTGCTCTGTTTTTCCACTTTTTTGAAGATTAACTGAAAGAAGAGATTGTCATTTTAACTATGAATTTACTGTTTCACCTTCAGCTGGTGATTGAGAGCAACAACTCCCAAATTTCTGGCACATCCTGATTGTGCTGTCTGCTTGACAAACTTGACACTGCTTCTTCCTCAGGCTGTGTCTTTTGAAGTCAGGGACAGGTGGTTGGGTTTTGTTTTTGAAAGGCTGATGGAAATACAGTGAATTCCAGTTCCTGTGGTTGTAGTCTCAGTCCAAAACATGGACTGAGCCCTTGCAGGGCCAAAAAGTCATTATTTGTCCTTTAAATGAGTAACTTCAGAGAAAAACTGGTGTGTTCTAACAGCCTTTAGACACTCCTGTGGTTTCAGTGAGCAGGGTTTGATTGTCCTTGCCCTGGGCAGCACGAGGAGCTGTGCCCTGGCTCTGCAGCTGGTCCCTGCTGCCCAGCAGTCACTGCTGTCCTGCCCAGCCCCTGTTACCATGAGGTCTGGCTTTCCTCAGCCACATGGCAGTGATGGGGCTCCTTCTCACAGTGTGCCCTTATCAGTAGCATGTTTTGCATGATTTTCAGCTGTTTCCCAGTGCTGTGACTGCAGAAATGTGGCCTGCTGGTGAGTTCATGCAGCTGCCTCCAGCCCTGCAGTGCATCTCCTTCATCCACACTGCTGGTGCCACCTCAGCAGGATCCCACAGGAAAAGGTAAGCTGAAATTCCCTTTCCTAGATGTGCCAGAAAGCCATTTGCCTGGATTTCTTCCATGTTAGGCTTTGTGTGAAGTGGCCTGATAATCTGTTGGCTCATCACCAGTCTCCCAGTCATGTGGGTAATCCTGAGGGTTGTCATCTGAGGTGAGAGATAAGGAGAAGGGTCTGAACATGACACATGGATGTGAAAGATCAAGAGACTTCTGCCTGCTGTGTTATTTTTAAAATTAGAGCTAACAATGAGACATGAGTGAGCTGTTTGGTTTTGCCTCTTCCAAAGCATTGTGAATAAATCATGTAGCTCCTTAAAGGAAGTTCAATGTCATAAGGATTCTTTGGGGGCGAGGGGAAAGAAATTGTGATTCCCTGCCAGGTTTTTTTGTCTGATAATGAGAACGGTACACAGGTTGGTGTGGGAGTATGTTGTGCACAGGCTTCCATAAACAAACATCCTGAGGCACACAGCAAATCAACACATTCAAGGTTATAATTATTGTTTAGTTGATCCCCTGTGTTAGAGAGCAGAGAATAGATGTCACCCTTCCTCCCCCAGCAAAATGAGAAGGAGCTGAAAGCTGGGTGGTAGGCTCAGACTTGGGCAAGGGCTTATGCAGGGATGCTGGGGGTTAACAAACAGCTACCAGGGACTGGGCAAAGCCACAACTCTGATCTTTGCCCATGGAAATGGCATGATCCAAGTGGAGCTTGGATGTTGAGTTTAACCTCACCCATATGATTCTGTCCTGGCTGGTCTTACCTGATCTCTGCTCAGCAGGAGTGATCTCAGGAGCAAGGAGGGCTCAGCAGGGAGTCACTGCTGTTGTGACCCTGCCAGTGGCCCTCCCTGTGGAGCAGGAGTGCCTGGAAAGGTGATCTGATGGCTCTGCCAGGCCCAGGCTGTGCCTGCACCCAACCCTGCTTGGTGGGAAACAGTAGAGTGCTGTTAGATACCCATCCCTATGCATGGAGTTCTGGGGTAGAGTGATAAAATGCCTGAATAAAACAGAGGGCAATTAGGCTGGTCACAGAGGCATCAGAACATGTCATGACTAAGTAAATTCCTGCAGTCTATATAGTCAAAGTGGTCCTCTTTTTCAGTTTTATAATTTATGAATATGTTGCTAGGAATAAACACAGGGCTTGTGTGCTCCAGGCAGTTGTTTAAAGCTCTGTCTTGCTCTTGTTTCACTGCATAACAAAATCCCCAGCACAGATGGTAGTCAGGCCAGAGACAAAGCTTATAGTGAATTGATGCTAATTTGTTGGGGTTCTTTTTAACACATGGAGCTAGATTTTTGTAAACATTTCTTTGTTTGTACCTCCTTGTGTACAGAGTATCCCCACCTGTGTGGAAAGTCTGCCACTGCTACCAGAGTGACTTGACCTAGATTTTAAAGCAAAAACTGAACCCAGGAGGTTTTCAACTGTAGGCTTACATTTTTGCTGGAACTGAACTTTCCCATTGGCCTTGATCAGGGTCTGGAATGGGTGAGCCGAGAAGGGAATTCTTGCAGCTCAACCCCGACTTTCTGATCCAGCTCACATAATTATAGTTTAGCTACTGGCCAGTAGCACAGCTCTGGACAGCATCAAAGCATTCTTGTACAGCGTTTTGAACCTCTCCCAAGGAGCCCTTCTGTGGTGGCTGTGCAGCAGCGCCTGAGCCCACCCCGAGCTGTGCCGTGCCCCAGGCCCGCAGGTTCCATGCACAGACCCGGCTCGGCCCCGTGGGAATTGCCCATCCATCTCGCAGAGAGCCGAGTTGTAAAGACCGGATCATTTGCTTGCTCGGACACTGTGGCATCCATTGCATAACTGCACTTCAAAAGCTGTCTGGAGCCCGTGGCAGCTTCCCAAGCAGGATCTATCCTATCGGCTCGTGCATCCGGAATGGGCTGTGTCAAAAGCTTTAGCAAATCAATGCCCACAGAAATGTAATTTGTCTTTAATCAATTTTATTGTTAAAGAGGAAATCATAGATAAAAGCTTTAGGAGTACAGAAAGGAAAAATTTAATTTGTAGGGAGCTAATTAATGTGTTTTTAAGAAGAGTTTTTTCAGTGCTTTGGTGGAGTGTAGCTTGTTTAGGGAAACCAGTTTGCTGGAAGGAAAAGACGGTGCCCATGAAAAGACGGTGCAGGTGTTTCTCTGCACAGAGGTTACTGCAAATTATTTGTGCTTGTTTTCTTCTTTCTTGAAGGACCTAAAATACACTCAGGTGTAGGTGTGTTCTGATTCAAGAGAAGAAAAAAAAACCCCAAAAGCGAATGAGGTGAAACTAGAAAATAAGGAAAGAGGAAATGGGGAAAGCATCAGTGTGACTGTGTCTAATAAAGTCTGGATGTATGAATGTGGGTGTGTAAAACCAACAAATGCTCCAACAGCACTGACTGCAAGTTAAGCAGAAGTCACTAATTACTCTTGAAAACTCCTATTTTTGTCCCACACCAGCCTTAACATCTGTATTTAGTAGGTGTTTATTCATTAGTCAATTACATGAAGTGATGTTGTTTGTGTGGGGTTCGAGTTGTGGTTTCATTTCTGTCGAGCTGAGACATTCACATGTTCTATGGGATGTGTTTAAAGTTGGATATTCATCTGTTCGAGGAAATGTTGAACTGTTTGTGTTTCAGAGGATGTTAAATATTCACCCAGGACTCAATTTCAGTACTAGACCTGTTTCTGTGAAGTGAGCTACAGTTCAGCAGTTTCTGCTGAGCCAAGGTGAGTCTGGAGTTCCTTTCCTGCAGGTGATCGCCCACCTGGGGCTGTGTCCATGGAAAAGAGGTCCTTGCATGATTTGTACATGATAGCAGGCTGCTCAGTAAATTAGAGAATCCTATTGCTGATGGATTTGAGGGATATCTATTCTGGAAAAGACAAATACATATAAATCTGCCTACCTGTTTAGATGATATCTGAATGTCTATGGAATTAGGAGGACAAATATTCACATATAACTGTAGTCATGGCATAATAGTTTCTGTTCCATGTACAATGAAAGAAGTGAAATAATTAAATTTCCTCTGGATGTATGTAAGATTAGCTATCAGTCATCTGTGAATCTGAGCATTAATTTTCCAATGCTCTCCTTTTCCTAGTTTTCTATCAGCTTGCTGCTGCTATTCTTAACTCCTGAGCAGTCAGCATTTGGGTTGGAGGAACATGGAAAGTAGGTATTTGGTGTCTGTGTTTCTTATTGAGGACAGCTTAGAGCTGGAGAGGTGCATGTGAATGGCTTTGGGGAAAAGCTCTGTGAACAGAAATTGGAAATAAGCACTATGCATTTTCTATTTATTGCTTTTAAAACAAATGAGATTTTTATAAAATTATTGGAAACTAATGTGACAGACATAGAAAGTATCATTATTTCCAGCTTTTGGAACTGGCCTGATTTCCACAAGTGCAAGGCACTCTCAGATGCTCTGTTTTACATTGGGCTCTGATGTTATGGCACATTTCTGAGAACCAAGACATTTGTTGCTACTTCTAAAACAAACTTCTTGAAGTATTCAGGTCTATAAAAAGCAATTCATATAATTCGCAGATATTGTGAATTGTTTGCAAAAACCTTGTATTTTCAGGAGAATTATTACAATTCTTACAGCACCATTAAAGAGCAACAAACCTATGAAAGAAAACCACAAAAAGCATGTTTGCATAAACTATCATACATCGTTCAGGGATTGAAATGTCTTCTTTTTATTTGAGTACCATTTACAGTGTTTCTTCTGTTTTGTTCTGTTGAAGGGAGATAGTGCTGATAAAGAAACAGCTCTCTCCTCCTTTTGCTTGGTGTGAACTCTGCCTTTAAGATATTTAAAAGTGTGTGTCTGTGCACATACATGTGCATGTGCCTAAGTAACAATTTATAAAGAGACAGAGGGAATGCTGTGAGAACTGCCTCAGTAACTTTCTGAACTTAAGTGCTGACTGCTCGTAAGAGTTATGACCCTTCTGTTCCGTGATGAGCATTGCTGTGGGCTCATATTACTATTCTTTGTGCTGTATATATTTCCTTGCCTTCTTGCAATAAAAAGAACTCCTGCTTTTATTGTAAGCATTTCCAGTTTGTAACAGATCAGCAACCCAATGTTGTTTCTTTGGCAGGGTGAGGCCATCAAAACCTGTCCTTTATGTGTCTTTCCAGGTGATTTACTAGCTATGACTTACCCTTCATGTCACACTTGAAGTTTCGTCAAAATAATTTGGAATGTACTGGGACCAAATAAATGGCATAGGCTGAAGTATCTGTTTGCCAAGATAACCACAGCACAACTTGCCAAACCAAACATTGTTAGAACATGGGTTGACCATAATACCTATCTCTGAACTGGAGTGGGAATGGTTTCATGGGAAAAAGTTTGCTCAACAATATACAGGCTCATAGAACCTACACTGGAGAAGAGACAGCATACTTAGTTTCAGTAAGTTCAAACTGCGGCCAGTTCTATGGCTTGTGGCTGATCTTTATTATGTGCTATGTTTGCAAATTTGACTTTTTTTTTTTTTTACCTTGCTTCCCCCATTGCTGGTTTTGAGGACTCCTTAGAGAAAGCAAACTGTGATCAAAGATTCTTCTTCCATTTTGCCTCACAGAACATACTGATTCTTTACTTTGCAGTGTTTGGGTAGTTTAGCTTGAAGCATCATTGCAGCATTTGAAGTTATAAAAAAAATAAAGGTTTCATGGTGAGATTATCGGAAAGGAAGGGGGAAGAGATCATGTAGACATTGGGCTCATCAGCTTTGCATTCAGTACTGGTGGGAGATTCCCAAATTTAGTAGCATCACCTAACTAAGAACAGCTCATTCCTTTTAAGTGGTTTAAGGGCTGAGGCTCTCAGAGGCAGTTTCAACACTTTTCATAATCTACCTGAAGTTTGTACTAGAGTTTTTTCAATTGTGGATGGGAATTGACAGAGCAGGGTAGATTCTTCAATATTCAAACCTTGCCAGTCCCACAGGGAAAAACCAGCACAAGTTGATGGAGCCAACACAGATTTAACTGAAAAGTCTTCTCCCTTCATTTTTGTGCATGTAACACTCAGGTGAGACAGTGCTGTGAGAAGGACAGTGCAGCAGCAAAGCCATGGGAACAGTTTGTCACCCAGGGATGGCTCTGCAGGAGTGCAGGGGCAGAGAACTGGATCAACAGGACAAAAGGGAGTAAGGAGTCAGGGTATGTTCTTTTTCCTGATAAACACCATGGAAGCTTGGCTGTGATTTCTCCTTGTTCTTCAGCAAGGAGATCTATGGATGAACAGCAGTGCTGGGATTTTGTCTTCCCTGTACATAGTTTGTTCCAGTAGGTTCTGAAGAGGGAGAGGGGTTGATAAAGCTTTAGACTGCTGTGTTTCAGCTGGCCTTTCCCTTTCCCTTAGAAAGCTTTTCTGTCGAGGATCAGCCAAATATATGCCATCTTGCTCATGAATGTCTAGTGTTTCATTTTGTCCTTGGTTCAAATTCTCAAGTGTTTTGAGTTTAGTTTGTTTCTAAGCACCAATGCAGCTCATGTTTTGTTCTTCCCATAGTTTCCATCACACTTGGACAAATTTTGACTAATCCTTTCACCATCTTTATTGTTACTTGTCTCTATGTTACTGCTTCTCAGCTTGTTATTTAATAGCTGAAATACTAGGACATATAAGAACATGGGAAATTACATATATCACCCAGTTGTCATGTTTGGAATTGTAGCAGCTCTGTTGCACATGATACAGTTGTAAACTAAAACTTTCCATTGACCTGGAGCTTAGAAGGATATTCTCAGTGCAGTATTCGCTTAGTCAGTTTTGCTGATCTTGATATATTTTTATCTATTTATTTTTATATATCTATTTATATTTCTTTTTGTATTCCTATTTCTTAAAACATTTTGTTGTTCTTAAGTAAAAATCCTCTGTAAAAATCCTAAGTAAAAATTTCTCAGGCATGCCGTTGCCCTTATGGGAGGTGATGTTTGTAACCATTCTGGAAATGAAGTGAAAGGTTTTGATTGTAAATGGATGGGCAAAATATACACAAAATCCTGCATGCTTTATCTATACAGGAAACTAGGAAACTTGACTTTTCTTAATACCAAAGGAGAAAGGAGAAAATGATACCTTTCAAAAATGGCTGTGTCTGAAATAATTCAGGATAGGAAGGTTTTATGAGGCCTGTCTTTATAAATTCTGGGATTGATCCTTTTGTATCTTTAAAATGTAACTGCAATCAAGAGAAAAATTAAAGATTATGTAGTTTTGATAATGCAGTACAGAGCTATGTTTAGTAACTTAGAAAGCTTGTCAAAAGCACTTGCTTTCCACCAGGACTAGCACACTGAAGCTGATACGGGATTTAATTCCAACCCAGTTTTGAGTCATGACAGGCCCAAGACGTGTTTCTAAAATTGTCGAGATCACAAATGCTTTCAGATTTGGTTCAGGCTTTACAGGTAAGTTCTGCCTTGGCACAAGGTCTTGGAATTCCCCCATGTTGGTGTTACTTGGCTGAAGCTGAGCCAGCTTTGGGAGGGAAGGGCTGCTCAGGCGTCCCTGGGAGAGGCCATTGTCTCCTCGGGATAAAGTGATAGATATTTCAGCAGCGCTTTGAAGCTGTGCCAGGCTCCTCACAGGGCTGTGAAATCTGATACCTCCGCTCTGGAGCTGCTGGGGAAGTACAAACTGTAGTACTTGTGGAATTCGTTCACTGACTTCCAAACTCGAGTCTGGCCTGGGAATGGAAGAAAGAGTTTAAGAAGAAGGCGGAAAAAAGACTTCAGTAGTATGTGGCAGTTAACTGTCAACTTTGGCATCTTTTCAGATTTGCTGCTTTATGCTTTCTAGAGATAAACTGTGATTTTTCCCTAAGGATTGGAGGATTTCATTTTCCTTCCTACTGAAGCTGTTAGGATTGTGTGACTGCAGGAGCCAAGTGAAGTGCAGAACTATCAGCAAGATGCCTGCCGTGCTCTTAGGTAGTTAATTTAAGGCTGCAGAACATTTCTTGCAGCTTGTTGCTATTTACATTGTTTTCTCAGTGTTTTCCATTTGTAAAGCAGATCAATAGGGTCCCTCTGTCTGTATTATTATGCCTTGTGTTTCACCTGGATTTGCCTGAAACCTGTGTTTAACAGGTAGATTGAAGATTTTCTATGGGCTCAGAGCATTGCTGTGCACCCTGTGTGACACAGGATCTCGTGTAAAAGCGGAGAAGGAGCAGGCAAATCTTCAGAGTCAAACTTTCTTGCCTTTTTCCTTCTCAGCAGATCTCAAATGCGAGCAGGCAGCGAGGCCTCTCTGTGGCCTGGTTGCTTTTGTTTTATTGCAGCAGAGTTGAAGGAAAATACTCACTTATGTCTCTCACAGTGCTCTGACTGAGCTTGTCTTGGCCATGCAGGACCTGGGAGTCACAACCTCTGTTTCACCCCTGCTCAAGTCCTGTCCCAATCCTTTCAGATGAGGCTGGTGGTGTCACTGGAACTGCCTGGCTTGTCCAGTCCCCCAGGCTGGAGCTAACATGGTTATTCCATGCAGAAATCCAATCCCTCTGGGCCCTGCAGGGGTTGGTTTGCAGTGCAGCTGCTCTTGCCCAACAGGCCCAAAGCCAGGACAGAGGGAGAGCAGAGCATTCCTTCTCACACTGAAACATGGAAAGGGGTGTTTCTTCTTGCTGAGGGTGGTAGGACAGATTTTATGGACATGTAAGGAAAAGTCAGAAAGGCTAAAACTGAATTGTACCTGCCAAAGAAAGAAGAATAGCAAGGAAATACTTGAGTGACCAAGGTGGAGGAAGGTAGAAGTTTATTACTTAGTGTAGAAATAAACAAATAATAGGTCATTTATTTGATGTCTTTCTCCTTTCAGCCACCACAGGAAAGGTGAATTATGGCCAGGTGCTTAAACCAGTTAATTTTAATAACAAGAGAATTAAAAAGGAACAGGTCAGGTATACCTGACAGATAAGAAAGATTATGCAACTCAGCAGGGCTTGATACGATATCGTATAATATGCAAAATTTGCAAATGCTTAGTTATCTGCCCTTCTCTATAAGAAATGGGAAGTCTCCTGATGATGTCAAGAAGGTAAATGCATTACCTGTGTTTGAAAATGTAAGGACAGCTGAGAGGGAGGAAGCCATGGAGAATTTAGAGAAAGTTTTTGCTCACTGAGTATTAAAAATGACTCATGGCATAGATCATTGGATGACACTTTAAAAATCTTTCTTGTCCTTACAAATATGATAAATAACTATCATGATGCCACTATGTACTGGTGCTACCTGTCTCGTAGGTTTGGAGGAACCTTTTTTCACAGACAAGGTAGAACACAGACCCAGATGACATTCTTGTAAGAAAATTGCCCTGGTTTTATGTGGTATGGTGGGCACACAACTCACTGAGACATCCTGGGATGAACAGGTAAATGGGGATTTAGAATGGCTCATCTGAAGACTGCCCAGGGAGGTCGTGATGGTTTTGCTGCTGGAGTATTTCAAAAAGTGTGTGGATATATGAGAGCTGATTGTGTCTCAGAGGTGGCATATGGATGAGATGATTTCCTGCAATTCCTTTCACTTCTATGTTCCTGGGACTCTGACGTGGGGCTGACTGGGGAGGTATTAACTGAAGTGCAAATAACTCAAGTTAACTGTGCACCAAAGACACAACCCTCAGCTTAATAGATGCCATTTTAAAACCTGGCTGGAAAAACGTGGTTTCATATGTGGTAATAATGTCCCAAGAGGACATCCCAAGATGATTGGTAGATTTGAGAATGATGTGGACTGATTGGAGAGGTTCCAAAGTGGGAATGATCAAACGACGAGGAAACAAACCTAGAAGGCAGACTGAAACAATTTGGATTGTGTCGAGAATAAAAAACAAGATGAAAAATTACAGAAGTCTTCAAATACAGAAAAGGCAGCTGTAAAGAAAAGCAGTATGATGTTTGCAGAGAGTAAAATCCCTGCAGTAGGAGGAACAGGAATGAATAGAATCAAATTGCAGCAGCAGATATTCAAAGAAGCCATTAAAATAAAAGCGGGAGGAAACCCCAAAACAATAATCAAGGATAACAGTGCACTGGCAAAGAGTGCTTGGGTGAATATGAAATCTGTGATGATGTTACAGAGCAGGTTAGTGAAATGCCTCTCAGAAAGGACATGGAGCTGGTTGTTCCTACTTCAGGTGTTCTTTCAGTGTCCCTATCTGATTTCTTCTTCAAAAATCTTTTCTCTCATGAGAAGGGACACTTTGCCTTGATACTGCTTAAAATGGAATTGCTGCTCTGTTCATACAAAAAACTGTCTGCCTAGCAAGTCGGGAAAGTAGCCAGGACTGCATCCAAGGTTTTCGCCTCTCTTCCCTGTTTGCCTCTGACCAGGAATACATGGAAGCTGCCATTTCTTCTACCCCATCGCAGCCTGCACTGCAGCTTGTGTGTGGAACAGAGATGCTGTTTCTTTGCAGGAGATGCTGGGGCTGTGCCCAGGTAGCCGTGCCCAATATCCTGGCGTGCAGATGCAGTTGTTGTGAATGTAGAGTCCTAATTAGCATTTGCAATGGTCCTTCAATATAACACTTAAACTTGTATTCACTGCACAAAATTTGATTTTGTTTCAAGTAAGATACTCGCACAGCTAGACTTTATGTTTAAATTTCTTTGTCTTTTGTATATTAAACTGTCGAAGAATGTGCTGTAAATTAAAACCAAACCTGGATGCAAAATGTAGCTCCTATTTAGGCAATGTCAGATAGGTTTTCTGGGCTAGATCTGCTCAAAACTCCAAACTGATCTGTCATTTCTGTTCCCAAGTTCAGAAGGAAGCAGACAGTTCGGATCAGGGGCAGTCTGCAGTGATGTGGCCACAACAAGAGCTTTTGTTCGGAGTGGGGCTGATGCAGGGCAGCAAATATGCCCGGAATGCGGGGCCGTTTGCGGTGCTGCGCAGATCCCATCACCGGAAAGCTGAGCCCCCAAATTCCTGCTGTAACAACACCGCAGTTCGCATGAAGGCAGCCGAAATAAGGGAAATCCAAAGCAGAAGGTCGTCACTGCCCAAATGTACACTAATGTTAAACAGAAAATGATCTCTGTTTTTCTTTAAAATCCAATATTTTCAGGCCCCTCCCTCACAGCAGTGCAGTGCAATTAGCTGTGAAACCTCTCAGGGTCAAAAGGTCAGGGTTAGTTACAAGAAGGGGGTTAAGAATTTTTGAATCAACTAGTGTGGTTTCAGTGAAAAGTCTGTGAGGGCTGCATCCTTTACAGCAGGAAATGATGTTTTTCCAGTTGACATAATTTCCAAAATCAAACATTGCCGTGTAGGTGAATGCTCTGTGTGTAAATATCTGTGAATTGGAGGAGTTGTTACACTCAGTGGCTTGTGAAAAGGCTCTACCAATGGCTCTGAGCAATTTTCATACCCATTTCAGTGGTATTTTTGTAATGCCATCCCAATTGACTATTAAGATTGCTTTCATACTTTTTAAGTAAGGTGGGGTGTATTTCTTGTTGTTAGGTATGAAAACACTGGTTGACATAAACAAAATAAACAGCATTCTTAGGGAACAAGTTAATTTTTCTGGAAAATGTTAGGGAAATACATTAAATCCTTTGGGAATTGAAAGAAGTTAAGAATAATGTTCTTTAAATTTTACAACTTTAGTGTGACACTTGAACTGTTAGGACATTGTAGTGCTTGAAGCTTTGGGCAGACATAGATTGGAATCCACTCCAATAGTTTGTCTACCTTGAAAATAATTTAAATAACCCAAATTTCTAACATGACACCTCATTAGTAGTAGCTAAAGTAGCTAAAGAATTACAAAACCCCAAACCCACAGACCACCAAATCTGCCAAATGGCACATCCGAACTCTGACACTTGGCAGTTTTGGAATCAGCTCCTTCGAGCACCCAGAAGGGCTCATCTTTAGGAGAACAAATATTTGGCAGAAGCAAGTTTACCTTTAACCCCAGACCTTGGGGTGCTGTGAGGAGCTGTGTTTGCAGGGCCAGGACTCAAAGAGGTTGGTCTGTGTCAGGATCCCTGTCTGATGTGCCATGTGCTCCCCGGGAGGGATTTTTCCTCACCCATAGGGGTGAGCTAAAGTAAATCCGCTTGCTGTGGGGAACTCTTAAGAGCTGGTAAGCCCAGCTAAGCACATCTGGAGAACAGGCATTCACAGGCATTAAACACCATGGGTTTGGCTGGTTACAAGCTCTCCTCCTGCTGCAGGGAGGCTGGAGGGGCCCTGGGCCTGACCAAAGCTGGCATTTCTGAGGCTGGAAATTGGAGCATAAGAAGTCTGGGTGGCTGGAGGTTACCTGAATGGGTGTTGCAGGAAAAATGGCTTGGAAAATACTGATTAACACATAAAACCAGGCTGCTCCTGCAGCAGTGTGGACTGACACCAGTGGGGAAATGGGAAGCAAAGCAGATTAAGCTCCCTCTGGAAAGATCAGTTGGTGAAGGCAACGATTTGGATTCCAACCTGCCTATTAACCCATCTGGAGGAGTTACTGCAGACAATTCCCCCAGCCAATGTTTTGATGAAGTAGTCGTGGTATAAAATCACAAATTCAACACAACTGGTATTTTACTGTTTTTCATTCAAACAGTTTTTCAATTATGCCTCTTTTCATTAAGCTCATAATAAAGATTAACAGATTTCTCTGCCTTTTTACGGGGAAACTGGGTGGTGATACTAAACAAAAAAATTTAGGGAAAGGGGACAATTTATTTTCAGTGTCTTTATCATCTGTCAGTGACAAGATGGATAGTCAAATCTCTGTCTTTGCAGAGTGGAGTTTGTGTTTTAGTGGATAGGTCTAGTCAGAGCTAAAAGGAAATTTCACAATATATTTTTTGTAGAGAACACTCCCAATGCTAATGAGCAGCCGAATCTGTCTCGGGGAAACAGTTTGTTACTAAAAATAAATTGCAGCCTAACTGTAACTAAAATCAGATTGCAGAAACCAAGTTACTCTGATTCCTGATTTCTGCTGCAGAAGGGGATGAATCTATTACAAACAGCTCTGATCATTATATATTTTTAAATGTGCCAACTGAGCCCTGTTTTGAAATTAATCCACTTGTGAGCTTCTATCAAATATGCTCAGAGCATTCTCCAGAGATTTTCTTCAGGCTCTGCAAAGCCAGTGAGGAACCAGTTCATAGTTATGAGGCCAAAAGGAAAAACAGTGCACACGAGCTATTTATAGAATATGAAGCAAAACAGTGTGATAAAGGGCAAACGAAGGCTTTCAACAAGGGCCTTTTCCTTCCCAGCCATGTGGTCTTTACATGCGATTTCTTTTTTACTATGCAATTTAGCAGGGAACTTAAATCACTTGACAGCAGCCTTTTTCTGCTTAGAAAAGAACCTTTCAGTGCTTCTTTAGCATTTATAATACGCTCACTTGCGGCTGTTGCTGTTTAAGAGGGTTTGTTTGCAGAAGTTTCTGCAGGGTCTGGTAATTTTCTGGCAGGTGGAAGCAGAAGCGGTGGCCAGAGGTTGCCTTGGGAAGCTTTTGGCTTCAGCATGGAAAACCACTCTGCTGTCCAGCACAACACACAGAGTTCATGTCCCAGATGTTTGGGACAAGAGGACAAGGATTAATCTCCTTGAAGCTTTGACAGTTAAAGGCAGTAGTGGAAGCAAGTAAAGGGAAATCCAACCTTTCTAATTCCTTTTGTGTCCCATCACCCACTGTATATAAATGTCCTTGTTGCCCGTTCCTGCCCTTTTATTCTCAATGCAAAGAACGAAGGACTCTTCTGTCCTGGGATTTTATCAACCACCTCATTCAGGTATATTTTGAATATATTTCTTTCAATGCTATTTAGTTCAAATCAATCTGTGCTCCATCTCCAGGGGCTGCCTTTAAGCAATTCTAACCTTGAAAAAAACTCAGTTTGAGCTGGGTTCCAATTTGTGGCTTAGTCCAACACCATATTCAACCCCTTCAGAAAGCTAGGAGTTGCCAATTTTTTGACACTGAGTTAAATTAGATATTTTACTGCCTAAGTGTGATGCCTCCAAGAAGGGGAATGGTGCAGAGGAGAAATTGCATGAACTGTGTCCCAGAGGTCCAGGCAGATAAAAATAAGTGGCTTGTCAGATAGATTTCTTTTTGTTATCTTTCCTTTTTCTTTGTGTCTGGGATAAAGTTTGAGAGAGGCTAAAGAAACCAGACAGTTTATCTTCCAAATATAGAGGATGATGCTGTCATTTCAGAATATTTTCACAGACAAGGTGATTTATGGCAACAGCCTTTTCCCCTTGGACATTAGCAGCACTTTAGCAGGTTTGCAGCGTGTGTGCTACCTGAGCTTCTCACCACTTTGCTAGATCAGCCCGTCACCCAAACTTCATGTCTCATCTGGGCCAGATTCCTCCTTAGCCCTGGGAGCTCTTGTGTTTGCTTAAAAATATGAATATCTCACAGACTCATTCTGCATTGTGACAAGTGAGGGAGTGGATAACATAGCCAGGCTTTCTGGGAGCTAAGCTGCCGTTGGGAAGCTGGGTAGCAAGGATCAGTGAACGTGATACAGCTATCTGCAGTCCCATATGTCAGTCTCTCAGACAATTTCACAGATTTGCTAATGGGAAAAAGGCTTCTCAGTGAAGATTCTTCAGAGCCCTTGTAGAGATGTGAATGTACTCCAGAACCTTGATGAATGATAAGCAGAAACACTGAAAGACAAATTTCCACTGCTGCTTCTCAGACACGTGAACTCCTTCATAAGTCAGGAGTCACTCTGAGTTTAAAGAAATCAATGCTGGCTTCCTCCCAGGATGAAAGTTCTTTTAAGAACTCTGTTTTATGTGTCTGTGTGTATGCGTGTATATACATATATAATGTTGTTTTCAAATACCCAGTGGAAATCTAATGGAGTTGCAGGAACAGCAGAATGGAGAACTAAGTCTATACCCAGCACATAACCCAGACACTGCTGCTGAGTCGATCCCCAAGAGAAAGGCAGGGCAGTAATACAGAACCAAATCTTAGAGGTTGAGGGCTGTTTGGTCCAGTTGAACAGCTAGAAAAATCTTCTCTGTTCCTCTGATGTTCTTACTGGACACAAAAACGGGCCTAAAAATAAAACTAGGCAAAACTGGAAGAAAAAAAGAAATTGGAAAGAGTGGAGGACAGCAGAGTTATTTTCTTCAGTGTATTCTGTGCAATTTTACTTTACTAGGCAAAAATTAAAATGGTGATTTTGGGCCACTAAGGCTCCTTGCAGTTGATTTGTGGGGCTCTCATTTCGCTCCACACCTTGAACTTCCCGGTGGGAGTGACAGTGTCTCTGGTGGGATGTGGCCTTCCCACCCAACAGCTGCCCATTGGTGAAGCAGAGGAGCTGATTTCTCAGGTGTGTGCGGGGTGTGCCCTGGTCTGCTGTGAGAGGGGAAGGTGCTCCTACTCTGTCACACCTGGGGCAGCAGCAGCAGGGCTCAGGCGCCCCAGTTGCAAGAGGTAGTGGCTGGGGTGTGGGAAGTGGGTTGTTGAGCTGCCCTGAGGTTAGCTTTGCTTCCCTTAGGTGTTTCTGCTTTATGGAGTCTCAGCTCATCTGTTCCTGTCCACTGTGGCGTTGCTGATATTTTTTCCTTGTGGTCACTTGTGCATGAAGGCAGCACAGCTCTCCTCTGGGCTGGGCTGTGACCAGAGCCACACTCGGTAGGTCACACATGGAAAACCAGAACAAAGCCCACGTGTGAGTTCCCTTAGCAATGACCTGGGGCGAGGGTGAGTGTGAGAGAAGGGCCTTAAAGCTGTGGTGTTTAAGCACAAGTGGGCACAAATGTGCCTCACTGCACTGCCTGTCTCAGCCTGAGGCTCAGCTCTTGCTGGTGAGAAACAGGCTCATCCCATTCATTACTGTCACCTTCAAATATAAACCTGCCAGGACAGAGAGCTCCTCTCAAAGCCATCCTGTACTCCCACTATGTGCTAACCAACAAGACTGTGCTTGTAAGAGCACACCATAAAGTGTGGTTTGTTTTTGGTTTTTTTTTTTTTTAAGATGATCAAGAGGGACAAGAGACACAAGAGACTGGCTTAGGGTTATTCAGATCACGAGACTTTAAGAGAACATGCAGCTGGCTGCATATGCTATTCTAGAAAAATAAACACCACTTGTGAATAATCTAGCCCTCTTGCCATCTCTGAAGAATTTCTGCCAGCTGATGTGAGTATCTGAGGAAGAGTTTGGAAAGCTGTCTCCCATAGGCTGCCACCTTTGTGTGTTGGCAGGATGACATGGAGCAGCCTGCAAAATCCAGAGCAGGCAAGGATAAGGCAGAAGGGACTGTCCTGCTCCTGGTCCTGCTGGATCATGTGTTGTGAGCCAGGCATACTGATTAAGCACAGGCAAGTACAACATGTGCACTGGCAACAATTTACCCTGAAGACTTAAAGGATGAACCTTAATGGGCACAGATCTGTTTTAAGGGGTTCCTGAGATGATCACTTAAAATGTGGGAATACATCACATTCTTTTATGTTGCTCTCAGCTGTCTAAAACTGGCTTTCATCCTGACACTCCAGATGCAGGGCAGTCCTTTGGCACAAGCGGGGATCCACTGGCATAGCCGAGGGGGCCTGAGTACCAGGCAGGGCTGGGGTTTGGCTGGAAGGGCCAGTTCACAGATATTTTGCTGAGCTTTCCGCCCTAGGAACTCTGCACATGCTGTGAAGCAAAGCAACCCTTACTCAGGGAGACAATTCTGGCACAAAGGCAGCACTGGGAGCAAGCATTGTTTAGAAGCAAGCATTGATTTGTAAAGTATTATGTAAAGTGATAGGTCTCTTCCTGAAGAGTAGCTGAGGCTTCAGAACAAAGCATTGTGCCTTTTATGTATTTCTCTTTCCTATGCAGTTTGCCTCTACACAGTTATAAAGACTAATGCAAGAAGAGTTTTCATTTTCCTGTAAGAATTCATCTATTTCTACCCCTCTCTTCATCTGAAGTCAGTGAAGTGAAAGTTCAGGTAGTTATCTGGGTGTGCTCACTCAATTTCCAGTCTAAAAGTTCCCAAAGTATGCCAGGATTGCTAGCCTTGGACTCCAGCCCACAGACATATGTGATTTTGATACGTCTGATTCCCTGCACTATTACCTCCTTTTTCAGTGTTTCACTTACACTGTGATAAGGGTAAATTAACTTTTTCATGAGTCATACATGAGTGCAGGTCTGCATGTACATAGAAACAGGGAGAAAGGAAATGCACTGTGATACTTAAAGTGCTTAGCATCTATATATTTGCATAACAAAATCCTGCCTATTCTGTTTCCATTTTGACACAGATTTGTCTGATTACTTAATCCAAACCTGCATCCTACACTCAGCTACTGCCAAGGCGAGCCAGCAGGCAAGAGGTGAGTGAGTTGTGTTTGGTCAGTCCCCATGCAAGTTGTTATTTCCTTTTTTCTTCCTCTGCTCTGTGGTTTGTTTGCTCTACTCTCTTTTTTGCTTGCTTTCTTTTTCTCTGATTTTTGGGGCTGTTTTTTTGGTCATCATTTTACATATGAGCTTCTTGGGTAGGGGGGTTCTTTACCTGCGTGTTTACGTTGCACCTTGTCATATTGTGCTGCCCTCCCCAATTTGGCCCTGTGCACTACTGGAATATAAACAATAATGTGATGTTGCTTTGATGTGCAGTCAGGTTGGAATCACTGCAACTCTACTCTGCTTGTGGGCACTATCCATTGCAAGGCTATTTGCTCAGTTTTCACCTGCAAGTGATCCTGTGTACAGCACAAATACCCCCAGCACACCAAAATAATGAACAGCAACAGCATCACCAAAACTATCAGCTGTGACAAATGGTGAAAGCATTTTCTTGCAAGAGTGAAAATGTGCTGTAAGCACTTCTTGGTTTGCTAGAAATCTTGGGATGTGTAAATATAACTGATCCCATCTAGATTATAATAAAGGGAATTTATTGGTGAGCCCAAGGTTAGAAACCCCCTAAAGCTCAAAGGAAAAGAGAAACAGGTGCTTTCCTAGAGCCTTGGAAGCTAGGCTACAATTAGTTTCTTCCTTTCCTTTGGGCTTAATAATATACTAAAGTTGGTATGTTATAACTATGGTAACATTTATAATAAAAAAATATGCAAATACATCAGGAACCTAATTTTTTCCAGGCTGCTTAGCAAGTAAATGGTCGTGTACAGAATGGCCTTCAATCCTGTGAGCATCTTTCTGTCAGAGGCAGCTCCTGGTATTTATGACAGCAATAAAACTACTGATTATTACTGGACAAATTTCTCAGACATGAAAAAGAACTTCAGACATTTTACTTTCAAATCTTTCAGTATGTAACAAAAGGTTTGGGGTTTCAGAAGTGTAATCCCTGAGGATAAACAAATAAAGTTGTAAAGAGCACACCTTGCTAATATGATCATTCCTTATTAGCATAATAATTTTCAAATAAACAACCTGCTAATGTCTCTAATAAGCAAGTATTCTGTGATGAAAACTGCAAACATAGCCCACTGGTGGGTAACAGATAACAGTAAAGTCTGTCAATAAAACAAATATTGTTCTGCCTGAACAGCTCTCTTCCTGACTCCAAGAGAAGAACAGAGCTGCCTGGGTATTTTTACAGGCTGATGTTTGACAGCCAGACTTGTTACAACACTACTCCTCTGACACTTTGCTCTGATATTGTGTGAGTCTCCATGCTTTACAATGGCAGTGTTACAACAAAGCAAGGCAGAGATCTTTACTTAGTTGGAAACTACCTACTCTGAGTATTTGAGTCAAATAAAACCCCAGCACGGTAAATGTTTGCCCAGGAACAGGGCAAGAACTTGTCAGATTATCAGTTTGCTTTCTTTCATAAAATGAAAATCACAATTAAAAATTTGGAGGCCATCCTGTTTCTGAAACATGCAAATGAATGGAAATAGTACTTCAGCACTCTTCTCTTCTTGCTTTTCTAAAACATAAAAAAAATCATTTACAGTGGTGAAAAGGTGTTAAACATATGCAATAATCTCACTTTCCCAAACATTAAAAAGTGTGAAAAATTGTAATTTTTCAAGCATAGTTGACAAACTATTTTCAAAACATTTGCAGCATAATTTACATACTTGCCTAGTTGCTTTACCATTGATTAGAAAGTTGTGTTGTGCTTGCTTTGGTCTCTGTACTTCTGCACTCATTTTTGCAAAATAGTTTTGCATATGTTCTCTTAGTTTTCAAGAAATAAGGATGTGGAACATGAGAGGGTCACAAATCCCCAAGCTTGGTGCTTTCCAAGTTCCATGGTGAGTTTTATTTTATATATAGCTTTGCAGAAAAGGGATCATTTGAAGGGAAATCTTGAGCCATTTCTTATCTGTGTTCCATTCTGGACTGACATCACGGTACGAAAATGCAAGGAATGTACAGTAAAGCCTGGTCTGGGAAGAAGATCTTGGCAGACGGATGATTAATGGTGTCTGAAAGAGGGAAAACAGTTATGTGAGAAATACAGCCCATGAGGTTCAAAGTGAAGAAACCATCACAGGTGCAGACTGTAAACTGGCCCCAGAGGGAAGAATATTGGTCTTTTAAAGGTGGACTCTGTAAACAAACAGATGAGGCATAGGAAATATCCTTCTATATAAATTTTTATGGTACAAATCAGTACATGGAGCACATAAGCACTGTAAGTGTTTATAAACCCAAAGAACATCCTTATTGCAGTAAAGCAGCACAAATAGTACCACGGTGTACATTTATATAGCGTGAGGCAGATGTGTGGTCTGATGGCTCAGTTTGTTTTTTTGACTTTAGCAAATGACATGATTTCTGTGTCCCTGGATTTGTTTTGTTCCATTTAGCTGCTCTCAGCTACATAATTGTTCTTTTAGCTTGTAAATATTATGGTCAACCTCCAGCAAAGTTTAGATGAGGCCAATCAAATATAAACAAGTGTGTCTGCACCAATGATGTGAGTAAGCAAAGTCATCTCTTGTGATGTTTCCTCCCCTTTTTCAAGTGCCCTGGGACTGAAAGAGCTTTGCCCAGCCTGCCATGGTAGTGCACAGCCTGGGGTTCAATTTAACTGCCTGTCTGGCATTTTTTCTCCCGCCCTGGGTATTTGGTGTAGGATTTACCCAGTGAAATGAGAATAATGGACCGGACTCACTTCTGGGGAGCATCGCCATGTCTGTCCATGCTTCTGTCCCAGCCCCAGTGACCACAGTCTGCAAAGCCAGCACAAGTTCCTGCAGGTGGAACGTGCAGTGTGGAGGGACGGAAGGGCTGAGGGTGAGTGGTGACTGCTGACCAGCTGTGTGTTGCAGTGCTCTGGTGTGGCACTGGGGGGTTGCAGCGGTGCCGTGTGATGGTGTCAGCCCCTCTGCCTGCAGTTTTCCAGCAGGGCTCAGGCTATACTGAGCTGCTCTGCACCACAGCAGGCAACACAACCAGCAGCACAGGTGTGGTTTCGTGGCACTGTCACAGCTGTTACCATGCAAGGGCACAAGTGCTCTTATGCTACAGTCACCAAACCTACTGCTTGAAAGCCTTTGCATCAAAAAGGCATACTTGGCATGATTTTTACCCTAAAATATGATTTTTGAATAAAGGGGTTTCACTCCACTTTGCTTTACAGTTTCTGCCCCAATTCAGCCAATCAGTCACTGTCACTGCACAGCCCCACACCTGTAGGACGTACTGTCAACACAGTAAGTGAATGCCGTTGGGTTTCTGCTGCAAACACAGGCAGACAGGTGGCTTTTCCCTGCATGCAGGCACCTCCTCTTGCTTTGGAGCCTCTCCCTGTTGTGCACTGGACACAGACCCTGCCCATTCCCCCACATCCAACCTTTACCTGCATCCACCCTTGCTTTCCCACTCCAGCTTTGTGGCTTCCAAGTGCCCCAACCCTGCTGTAGCTTTTTGCAGCTGTAGCAGTTGAACACTAGTGGCAGCCTTACGTTCCACACCTCATGCTCCCATAAGCAGTGAACTGTAAGGTCACGATTTTTTATTAGATATGAATTAATCTTTAAGGGAAAAAACCCCCACTGAAGTAATCACTGCAATGCTATTGATCTCCTGGGAATGGAGCCTGGGAGGTGTCTGACATTTTGCATTATTATCTATGGGAGAGGAAGGAGCTTGGCTGTTTTTTCCCACAAGAAATGTATCTATTTTTGAGAGCAAAGTACTTTCTTTGCCATGGGACCCAAAACCAGTTTTCATTCACTGACTCACAGTCTCTGGAGGCTTTTTCCCTGAGCTTAGGAGGCAAGCGCTTAGTGATTTGCAGCTGGAAAAGGAACAGTCCCAATTAGTTAAAACTGCTAATTTAAAGGTAAAGATGTTACCTGTTTGCAGCTGTCTTGGCTTTGAAGAACTGAATGGTTTCATGATCCCCATTCCCCTGTTTTAACACACAGAGTTGCTGTAGATTTGATCATAATAGCTATTGGGTGAGAATCTGAAAGCAATGTATCAACAGCATATGATTTATTCTGTGGTTCTTGCACAGAAAGCCAAAATATGATTTCATGCTTTCCTGTTTCTCTTTTTGTCTTCTTATGGTATAAAAATCATTCATTAGTTATTTGCTATTAAATATGTCCAATAGCCTATTTGCTTAATTATGGATGAATGCTTATTGATGAGTCTTTCCTTCCCAAGAGACAATCTTTCCAAGAGCCAGACAGAAACTACGGGAAATGTATTTGGACAATGTTCAAGCTGTATTTCTTCTTGTGGCATATGGCAGAGCCAGTGTGGGTCAGCTTGGCAGCTCATGGCCTCAGACTGATCCATAGGATGCTTCCATGTGCTTTGCCTTTTATTTTTTGAAATATGAGAAATTTCTATAACCAGTACTGATTCCAAACAGTTGAAAACTCTTTCCTGCATCTCTAGATGGTTTGAGGTTGAATCCCTGTCTGCCTTGTCCATGTGGAAGGTCAGGACTTGGAGGCAAATGTACTCTGGAGCTGCCAGTGTCCACACAGCCTGGGAGTTTTGGCAGGTATGGGACATGGGCAGCTGGGACCAGACATCTAAACATGCTTTTCTGTGTCATTCATAGATTGCATGGGGATTGTTTAACCTTTAGACAAAGCCTTTCCAAATAAAATGTTTTACCAAAGGAACAAAATAGCAAGGAATGGGGTATAACAATATTTAGAATTCCTCCACATTGCAAAATCTGTGTAATAAACTTTGGAAGAGTCACACCAAATGTGCTCAGTAACATTTCTTAGTATTTGGAGTTGTTCTTAAATCTACATACCTAATCAGCTCTTTAAACTATGCTCCAGGCAGAGTGAAGTGGAAAGAAATATTAAAAAATGCCTGAAGGGATGAAGTCTCTTGGTATTTATGGTAAATGCACTGCTTTACTCTTGTTGGGAGCTTTCATTAGTTTGAATTGTCTGTCTTAATGCAGCTTATAAATTACTGACAGTAAAGGAGATTCCAGATTGGCACATGGAATATTTTTACTGTTAATATATAATAAAGAGGTAACCCTTATTTATCCCAAAGTCGAAATGCAACTTCACATTTCTTATTGAGAAGATGATACCTTAAATGACCTCTGCCTGGAAGATGGCTGGGTAAAGTTCATGTGGTAGTTTTGCTTAAGGTGTGGTTGTCAAGTGCAGTTGGTTGATTCGAAAAACATGGCAAAGAATTTCAGTGCAGTGAAACCACTTTTGCTGCCTGTTCACCAAAGGCCAAGTTTTTTGCTGTCTTCCTAGAGCTTGGTGTGACTGAGGCTGCCTGCCACAGTAAGGCACAGGTCTGTGGGCTTACTTATCTATAGGCAAGCAAAGCTGCAGTGGGGCCTGGGCTGTGTGTTGTAGTCTACCTTATCAAACAACTGACATCTCCTTGCACCACATTTTTGGCACTGGTGGGCAAGTTATGGGCATACAATGGACTGAAAGTGTGGACAGAACTGGCAGTCAGTATGTTGTGTCTTTAGTGAAGGATCCCAGTTGGTTTGTGAAATAACAACTACTGTGTGCAAAGAACCTGCTGCAGCTGATTTTGGACTTTCTCCTCCTATTCTTTTGAATCAGCTTCATGTGAAGAATCTTAGCTCAAAATCTTTCTTACTGATGTTTCATGGTCTCTGATTTCCATTATTTGACAATTACTAAAAGGAGATCTTGTAACTGATGTAGCATTAAGAGCAGATCTCATAATAATCAGTAGTTTCAGCAACTCCTTTCTTTCTATTCTCTCTTCTTTTGTGGCATATTATAAAAGTGTCAATCTCTCACTGCTATCTAACAAACAAACTTCTGCCCTGGATCCATTTCCTCTTGGGCAGCTTGCCAGGAATAACAAATTTGACTTCAGCTCTCAGTTTAAGAAGTTTCGCTTCACTGAGTAGAGTTCAAGTACAGTCTATTACCCTGGCTAAGTGATAGAGGAGTCCTTTGATGTTTGCTTCTTGAGTGGTTTATACAAGCCAGGGCTTCCTGTAGGAAAAAGAGCTGCAGCTGAAGGAAATACCTGATTGATCAGGTAATCTCTTCCTCTTGCTCCTACTTGAGAGTGTCTGAGTGCCCAGTGACAGAATTATGCAAAGATACAAAGAGAGACTCGGTACAGGCTCCACCAGCAGAAGTCACATACAGTTTGGTGATGTTGCTCAGTTTAGCAGGTGACAGGGACCAATCCTGCTCCTTACACCTCCTGTTCCCTGCTGCTTTCCCTCCATCAACTCTGGTGGACCACCATGGCTTGTTCAACCTGCTTAGCCTGTAAGATTTCATAAATGAAGCTGAGTTTTCTGCCATGCCCATGAGCTGAACTGGATCATTTGTAGGGCTCCTGCCGCAGAAGGGGCTGGGCTGCACAGGTGGCACCTGGAGTAGGAGGCACAGGGGAGAGGGAGATAACATTAGGTAGGAGCACAAGTCCTCCATCTTCACCTGTCAGCCAGCAGATCAGCCAGGCTGTCACTAAGCCATGCACTTGGAGGTCCTCCAGAGCCCTCTGACCTTCAGCTGGGTCCCACTCCAAACTCTTCTGGAAGATACTGATTTTCTCCTACAATCACCAGGGCTTGTGTAGACTTTATCACATGAAGTGTTTCAGTGCTGTGTTTTGTCCCTGTAAGAAGGCATAGTGATGCTTCCCTCCTAGTGATTCTGACCTGGGAGTTCAAAGAAGAAGCAGAAGTTGGCCAGAGTCTATAGAGGAAAAATGGTGAGTGTGCATTGAAAGGTGATCAGAGCACCAGGATCAGCTAAGAACATGGAGGAAAGGGAAGACGTACCAGCAAACCTTGTATTGTCTGAGCGGTTTCATGTTCCCCACTGTTCTGTGGTCGGTGGTTGTGACTGATTTCCAAACTTGAGTATTTAAAAACTCCTTTCTAGTTAGCTTGTCAGTCACAGATAATTGTTTTTTTTTTTCTGGGCCAATGTATGTTCACTGCAATTTTGCCTCTCCCTGATCTTTGTAAGTGTGTGGTGAGTGCAGCGTTGCTTTCCTGTCCATGCTGGAGCACTTGGGAACAGAACTGACTTGCAGAACTCTCTCGTCTAACCACGGGGACAGCTGAGCGGTTTGGGAGCAGCACTGCAGTGTCCGAAGTAGCTGTGCTAATAGCTCAGCGTTACTGGCAGCAGAGGTCTTAGCTCCTGGCCTTGTAATTCTGCTGCTTTCCTTGAGCTGGATGTGTTGGTGCCTGTCAGATGAATATTGAGCTGATTCAACTCACTAACCCAAAAGAAAACCATCCCCATCTAACATTGTCACCATTGGCTGGAAGGAGAGCATGAGGAGATTTGGAGGAAAACAGCCTTGATTTTGCAATTAGATGTTGCAATACCTGTGGATATTTCATGCTCCACAGTGTTGCAAGAGAGTCCCTTGAGCAGAACTCATTGAATTTGGTTTATAAAAGCTTCTCTTAAGTATGGTTATTGAAAGTTGTGAAATGACCCATTATTCAGTACATGCAAAGTAACAAGATATTTCCTAAACTATTTTATTACAACTTATTTTGAGTTGTGAAGTGGCTTTTCCTTCAGCTATATTCATGCCCAAACTCTGAAACAATTTTAATCCTGATCATGCTGACTCTCCTGAGCACCTTTGTTATATAGCTAAACACTTCTATAAGCTCTAATTACCTGTAGAAATGCACACTTTAGAGACCTCTGTGCTTCCTTGCTTTGCAGCCTCATGGAACAGACAGTTTCAGAGTACCCTCTGGGTGACTGAATAAACTTGGGAATTTTCTTTCTTCCATGAGTGATTTGCTGTAGCTGTCCACTACTCAAGATCTAGTCTTCCCCCCCAAGAAGTTGTGCAGTTTTTGCAGGTAGCCCCAGCAGCGTGGCCTGTGTAATGGACACTGACATTTTCCAATCAGCAATGTTATTTTTAAGCTCTGCCATGTCATCAGCTGCTCATGTATCTTATTGCTTCACACACCCTGTACCCTGCTTGTGCCTGCAGACAAATCTAGCATGGGCTGGGGGGAAGGTAATTACTCCTTTTCGCTCTGCCCCTTCCCCTCTTACATCCCAGAGGTCCAGTTCTAGGTGGCAATAGTGGCTGATTTGGAGGGGCCAGGGGACTGTGTGTGACAGTGCCTTCTTGAATCCAGGCAGCTTGGCTGGCTGCTCTGTGTCGCTCCTGTAACCCATCATGCTTCTTCTTCCCCCAGTGAGACTTTCACCTCTAAAAGTGCTGTCAGTTTTCTTGGGAGTTATTTCCAAAGGAGTTACAATTTTGAATTTTTTGTTGTAAATCCAAGATGTGCTTTCTTTGAATCCCCCCTGCACTACACCTCATGTGGGCTGCAGAGGTCTTTTTTTTTTTTTTTGCACTTTGATGCTCTTCCTGCCTTCCCATAGAAATGCTGCTCATCAGCTAGTTCAACATTTGTGCATTCCTTTTCTTGTCCTAGAGCTCAATGCTATTCCTTTCTTGTCTGAGGATGGATAAAGGATGGTCCCTCACTAAATGGAAACATATTTTTCCCCTCAAGAGATTTGCTTTTATCCAAGTTGTTTCTTGAAGAAAGACAAAAATGCCAGAAAGAGAGACGTGAGCTCGAGCACTTTGTTTGTCTGACAGCAGGCTCAGCCTTACATCAAAGTGCAGTGGAGTTGTGTGGTCAGATTGTCAGGTGTGTGTCCTGAGTGTGAGGAAATGAAGTTTGCAATGACTGTAAATGGATAAGCTTTTTTCTCATGAACTTCTTCTGGATGAAATGTTAGAATGTATTCCATTATGCCTGTCCTGTGCAGGTAATACATATTGCAGGACTACCCTGGAAAAAGTAAGTGATAAAATTCTAGTATCTTTGCCAAGATTCTCATTTTTGCATTCAATGAAACACATTCCAAGGTGGTGGAAAACAGAGTTTCTCATTTGTAGAAAACTTTATTGCTGGTGGTTTTTAATTTGGTTTTGAACCTCAGTTTTTAGGATTGTCAGCTTTGAAGTGGGAATCCAGGCTGGGTGCAGATTCTGACCTGGGGAAGGTTTGGAACAAAGTATTGCAAATAAACAGCATTTTCTTTGGATAAATTCTGATGATTTAAAATGTCTAATACTTCATAGTGCTGTCAGTTGTATTTGTTTTGCAGAATAGCCAAACTTTGTCCTAGCTGCCCAGAAACTTTGCCTTTTCCCTGGGTGTGCTCAGGGAGACACAAGAACAGGCACCTCAGCATCCCCTCTGGAAAGTTACCTCTGCACAGGCTGTGGGATTTCCCCTTGCAGCTGCAAGGCTGGAAGTGCAGCTTTTGTGGCTGACTGCAGCTCTGATGGTAAACACAAAACATAAAATTCACTGATTATTTGCACTGAGAAACAAAGCAGCCCTATGGCAACAGGACCCCTAATTGCCAGCAGCTCTTGCCTACAATTTACTTCCATAGTAGCTGGGATAAGGCCTTAAGGGAAAAAACCAAGCATGGCAAAACATGAAGCCTCTTTTCTTTAGTAGCAACTGCTCTCTTCCCACAGCTGGCAGTGGGGGGGAAGGCATGAAGAGATCCTGAAGCTTCAGTGTGTAGCTGTGTGATTGATTTCTGGCGCTGGCAAAGGACACGTAAGAAATTCCTGCTCAGACAGATTGTTCCTGTCTCAAAGTTTTGAGCTGACATGTCACAGAGCTGGTACACACTCTGGCTGACAAGCAGTTGTCCCTGTGTCCCTGGCATGGTGGGCATGGTGTAGTCATGAGCAAACAGGCACACTCACAGCACACCTTGGCAGCCAGCAAAGCCCAAGGACAGGTATCCTTCCCACCTATTGGACAAGTAGCCCTTGTTCTTTGTTTTGCTGAAGGGTTGGATGCTCCTTGTTGAGGGGAAAGAAGACTGTGACATAATCACTTAATTAAAAAAGGCCCATATGCAAGGAAGGAGAGAGAGAAGAGAAGCACAGCCTTGACAACTCCCCACCAGGAATGAAAGAGGAAAGTTATAGGTCCTTTTTAGAAAAACTTTGCTACTTCCTTTTGAGTTGCTCCCAGTGAGCTGGAGGGCTTTGTGTTGTCTTTGGCCCAGCATGGGAAGAAGCCAAAGCATCTCCCGTAGAAATTTTAGGCCTTGTGAGCCCATGTCCATTGGGTTCAGCTTTGGGAACTTCACGCTGTTGTGCCAGAGGCTCAGTGTGCTACTGGTAAAGGCATTAATTGCAACTGGTTTTGAGGCTTTTTGGCTTTTAGTTTTGTGGAAAAACACTCCTGCTAAAACTTTGGGGACAGACTGGGGGAAAGGGAAAACTGAATGCAATAGTCATTTTTGCATAACTATTAAAATGTTCTGACGAGAAAGAAACTTGAAATTTCTCTGATGATTTGAAACACTTTCATTTATTTGGAAAAGTCTTTGCAGAAGTGGATTCTGGTTTTTTGGCTGGCATTTCCCAGCAGCTGTTGCCAGCTTTCCTACAGGTCTGGTAGAAAGTGCATAGACTCTGGTGTGCTGTGAGACTGTGTGTTCCTGTATGTGTGTTTTCTCTGTGACAGTCCCCAGTTCTCGTTTCAAATTTTCAAAGTCTGCACAGAGATGAAGGCTTGAGCAACCCACTGTGCCAGAGCAAATGGAGACTGCCTTTGTTTGACCCCCTAAGGCCCACCATCTTTGCTAATAAAGATTCACTGTGTAACTCCCCATTAAAAGTGGCAGTGGGAGGCCAGGAAAAAATCAGTTATCCAGTGTTTGAAATATCCGTTTAGCTGCTGGGAGCCACCATTTGATCTTAAGCAGGATACTTAGATGTGTTCATTTTTAAGTGTCAGGTAGTTCAATGACTTCACTCAGTATTTGCATTTTATGGGGGTACATGTAACCTGAAGAACGAAAGGAAAGTTTGCTATTTCCTGTAAACATTTTTATATAAAAGTGTCACATGAAAGGCTGTTGGATGAAAAAATCACTGTATTGTGGAGTGCCTGGAAAAAATCACTTAGGCATTATTTTAATCCTTGGCAGTAACTATTCCAATGTATACTGTTTGTTTAAGAAATCTAGAATACTGTTCCTGAAATGACTTTCTTACGACTCTGGGTACAGAGCCAAGCACAGGGAGTCTGTGTATGGGTGAGCAGATAGAGGCTGTTCCTTTTGGGACAGTAAGACCATGTAAGGATGCAGAAGGATTCTAACCATTTAACCTGGAATTCAATTCAGACCACATTGGCTTAGCAGTGGCATAAGCCTGGAACCAAAGCAAGTAAGCCTGAAGGTTGACAGTCATTAAGTGATTTTCCTTATACCCCAACAACATGTATTGACAGTGAGTTCTCTTTCTTTATCTTCTCATGCTCTTTGGATTTGTTGAAAGGTGTTAAACATGCCACTCTTTAGGGTTTTTGTCTTTATGGCAACTGCTCTCCTTGGGTAATTATGGTTATGTCTGGGATAAAAAAAAAACAACAAGGAAAGAAAGAACCTGGAAAGCCTGAGGACACCCAAATGAGACAAGCTGAAAACACATTTTGTGGGGCTGAGGTATAAAATCAAAGATGTTAGAAATAGTCAACAGCAGATTTTGTCCTTTCAAGTGGCAAAAGTATTTTAGTGATTAATTTTATGTTTAGTCTTGTACCCCAGCACAGAAATAAAAGTTTAAAGAGTGATTTCCTGCCTGATAGCAGAAAAAAATTGAGAATTTTGAACCTTGATACATCCCTATCAGAAAAGAAGTGCCAGCAAGAAACAAAACCATCCCTTTAATAGGGAGATTGGTGGCACAGGTCACTGTCTACTTTGACAAGTCCTTTTCTCTTGTGTCATTTGTTGGTTTTGCTGTTATCTGTAGAAATGATCAAGGAGACTGCTATGTCATTGGAGAGCAGGAGAGAAGTTGCACATGAAGCATGTCCTCTGTACTGGCTTTAATTGAGCCTTCCCTGCTGCTTTTCCAGGCTGGTGGCTTTTCTGCACAGAATTAGCTGCAGGCAGTGCCTTCAGAGCAGCCAGGTTAGCATGACAGCTTGGCTAGAGCAGAAGTCTTGAAGATTGCAGAAGAACTGAAATGAATAATGAGAACATAAAAACATTGATGGAGGAAGAATTTTTTATAATGGTAGATGGAAAACAGACACAAATAGAGGAAAGCAATTGTAAAATGGTCAGTAAAATGCAAATGAAGGAGGACAGGGCGCAGTCTTTCAATGTTTAAAAGGACCTTCTTCATACATGTGACAGTTCTGGACACATGAGCTGGTCTCATAGAGTTAGATATTTTCTCAGGAAACGTTTAAGCATATCTATTTTTGTGGTGCTTAGGCAGCCTGTGAGTGATGGTATCAAGGAACTATGAAGTGGCTGACAAAATGACCATACTAAATTGTGTTTATCAGGACACAACTTGTCCAGGTCTGTTTTTAATTCAGCAATATTTAGTTAGCAGTTACTATAGTGAAGACACACAGATTTGAGGAGGAATCAGCCTCTTTTCTACCTCATGGTGCCATTTTCCCTGAGGGAAGAGGGAGAGAACACAGAGCCTCTTATTTCAAATATCTCACTTCTGGAGCAGTCTTCTCAAAGAATTTTAAGGTTATCTAATTTATAACTCTGTATGATAGTTTAGGCCTTAATTTTAGTAGGCCTCAGTTTAGTAGGCCCTGAAAATGCTAGGCAGATTAGAGGGGACAAGCATCACCTGACTTAAGCAACCAAAGAGATATTTCATATCATTTGATGTCAAATGAAGTGTAAAAAAAGGTGTAGGAGGTGCCTAGCCCTCTGTCCCCTTCACGGTTGGGTGCTGAGCAGACCTGCTATCACCACTGCTGAAAGTGTTAGGCCACTTCACAGCTGTTTGGTTGGGGAAGCAAACATTTCTTTGGCATTTGCTTTTTTTCTTCCTCTCCCACTGGGTGTTTCTCGGCTGGGGTGGTTGAACCTATATTTTTGGGTGGGCGACACAGTGGTTGTTGTTGTTGTTTTCCACAATTGTATATATATGTGTTATATTTTGTTTTTAATTTTCTCTCTTCTACGCAAAATATAGAAAGCTCGTTATTTTAAGAGTTAATTCTAGGGGTTTTTCTCTCAGAGCTGGGGCGGGGGGGGAGGAGGGTGTCCCTTCATGTTGGGCTGTTGGCATTTTGCCAGCTCAACCTAAAACAGTCTGGTTTCACTTTTTTCTTGAATTTTCATTGAGTAATTTATCATTTATCATTTCTTATTTGTAGCTCTTTGCATACTTTACAGTGAATGTCAGGATGGCTCTTATTTTACTGTAGAAAGGTGGGGGTCCAAGAGGCAGAACAGCCTTGACGATCCCGTGCCCCTGTTCATTCTGGCCCCTTGGCTCCACCTGAATGGAGGTTTCTGCTAGGAAATGTTTGTTTAGAGGCTGTTTATCCATTGCATCAGAGGAGTTGGGGGGAAAGTTCCCTCACCCCTCACTCCTGCCCATCGGAAGCAGCCACCTGATATGTTGCAAATTGTGGTCTCGTTGGAGGCAGGTCAGGTTACACATTGTCCTCATAAATTTTCAGATAAAAGTGATGCTGACAAAGGTGAAAATGTTTAAGAGGTGAATTGGCCCCCAAGGGGTACTTCCTCTGCTGTACTTCCTTAAATGCTGTAAAGTAAAATGCTATGGGACACTTATTGTATGTATGGGAGAAGTTATATGACTTGAAGTTGTATGCTACTGATTTGCCTGGGTTAAACAGCATCCAGCCATTTAAAGTCTTCCCTTTGCTCTCTGCATATTTCCAGCATTTAAAGTTTCTTTCTTTCATTCTTTTTCTTGGGGCAGTGTGTGGGAGTTCTCCTTCTATTTTTTGTGTGTTTGCTTGCTTTCCTGGTGTGTCCTGAGCCTTCAGGAGGGACAGTCTTCCTTCCTGATACAGGGGTATCATATCCTGCTGGATGTGGCCCACCACACTTTGTCCCTTTGCCCTCTGTGTTCAGGGTTTGGCCAAGGTGAGGGTGTGACTCCCTTGTCAGTCCCTTACCTGAGAAAGTAAAGAAGGAACCATTAGTCCCAGCTGTAGGAAAAGCCACAGAGATTTCAGACCACATTATTTATTCTTCTGGTTTTGCATTTTCTGCTGTATCATTCAGGACAAAGCCAAAGTCATAGAGGCAGGCGGGTGAAAGCAGTTCCATGCTTTTCCCTGTCACAGCAACTTGTCAGGGAATCTCTAATAGCTATTTTTATTCTCACATTGGTAGAGTCAAATCCATTCGTTTCAAAATTACTGCCCTGACATTTGAACCTTTCAGGCAGACTGCTAGTGGCAGCACCTCATTTTTCTGTTGGAAAAGGATAAAAAAAAATCATTGACATGTAATTAAAGGAGCCAGATAGAATTTGAAATCTGAACGACATCCATTATTGAATAATGAGCTATAAATCCTTTGTTACAAATCACTTTACATAGCAGTGGTATGGGAGTCAGAGAGGATGGTGACTTGTTTTGCTTTAGCACTGATCTTGTCCATAGGCAAAAGCTCAAGCGAGTTGTGCCATTAATGACATACCTTTACAGAGCAGACAAGATCTTGGACCAACACGTAAAAATGGAGCAGGTAGGAGCAAGCCTATGTATCAGTAAGACACCAAACACATTGTGTGAAAACAGAGAAAATGCTTAGAAATCCCCCATTTCTGTGTGCTTGCACTGCAGGGAGCCCTTTGCAGCTCCCCAGCCCAGCCCATCTGTGCAGCCCGGGGGCTGGGCAGGCTCTGGGAGCTGAGCGTGGGGTGATGCTCTGCATGTCCACCCTGCTGCACTTCTGCTGCTCTTACAGCTGCCAGGTAGATAACCCAGGATATGCAGGATCTGTGTGCTACACCTAATCTCACTGGTGGAAGAGAGGGATGAGAGCTTAAAATCTTACTGGCCTTTTACAACTTGCTGAGTCCCTGTCTGGGTGTCTGTGTATGATTTTTGTTGTAGAATCTGGACTGTAAAATTCTAGACAGGTGAACTTTGTCTCACATCTACTTTTCTGACGGATCCATCCACCAATGTGTTTTCTGTCTGTTGTCTCTCAGAATTCAAAATATTACTAATGCATAGCTTCTATGTGAATACTAAGCCATAATTAATTGTTCTTTTTAATTAAGAGGGATCTTCAATGGCTTAAGATTTCAGAATATTGAAAGTAATTAATTGTAGATTAAATTAGAAGCCACTTGTTAGGTTTAACAAAACAAAATTAAAAATTAGCAAATGGTTTTTATGCTGTAAGGGGTAAGCTTTACATGGGGTATAATGGTTATAAATATAATCTGAGTTATCTTTTTATCAGGCACAAAATACGAAATGTCTCTATTGCATGAAATCTAGCTAAGTTTTTGAGACATTTTATATAGTACTATGGGGTTCTGCAGAGGTAGGTAGTAGGGGTATGAGGCTGAAAACTCTAGGGCTGAACTCTCCAAACTCTAGGGAAGCTCAGAGATGTTTTAAGAAAACGTGATTCTATAATGTTTTTAAGAAGATGAGAGAGGAAAAACAAACAAATGTTTACCTGTTTTAATAATACAGTCTGCAAAGATTTTGACATCTGTCTTTAGTGGCAACTGAAAGCTGAAGGATTTGGGGAAATGGAGCTGTCTGTGTAGGTAGAATCAGAGGAATGGTCTTTAATGCCACATCCCAGGATCTGAGCTGACAAAGCTGGTTTCTATTCAAAATGCATGACACAATCTTTTTCGTGCTGTATGTAAAAAATGACTGGACCTCTGCTAAAATGATTGTGATGTTCCAAAAACTCAAAGATTTTCTCCCTTTAGAACCCCTAGAATTCAGAAAACTGTTGAAATGTTTCTTTCTAATCTCTGGACAAATCCCCTCACTTGAATGCAGACCTGGGCCATGCTCTCTTGCTTTGACTCAATCCTGATCTGAATCAGCTTCCACGGAAGCTCCTGTATTGCTTATAGAGTCTCTGTCTGTCTGGTCTGACAGGCTGCTGCCACATACCAGGCATTCTCAGGGGCTGTCCTCAGGATTAGAAAGGTATAAAATCTATTCAGGGCCTTTGGCTGTGAGGAAGTCCATCAGCAAACAAGACTTAGAGACAACTCAGTTAAGCATTATTGAGTCTGCTGAGATGCAAAGGTGTGTTTCACAGAACATCAGAAAAGGGATCCCTCTACACCTCTTGGTAAAGCAGTGGCTGGGTGATTTTATGATGATATATATCCAGGTGGACCTGCCTCTGGAAAAGGTGATTTGGTTTATGCTATTGAGAAAAGTCAGGTTCCAAAAGAGTTTTATCAGTATATTCATAATTCCTTGATAAGTGTCTCCCCTGACATAATCTACCTGCTCTCCTTCTTAGATCTTAATTTTACAGATACATTGGAGACCAAGAAATTAAAGCCTAACCCAACAGAGTAGGGAACAGCACAGTGCAGTGAGCCAGTGTCACAGAGTGTGTGAGCATCCTGCCTGTCCTGGGGACACATGAGTTCAAAGCTGGTGAGAGAAACCATTATGTGCCTCAGTTGTTACAGTGTGTCACCTCATGCAAGAAAAAAGAAAAGCAGCTAAAATGTAAAAGAATTAGTTAACTTGTAGGAACAATTTCTGAAACAGTTAAATAGTAAGAACTTTTACTGCAGCCTTGCTCTAGTACCTGAAATGTTAAATTAAAAATACACCTTCTTTTATACATCTTTTTATATAGGCATGTCCAATTGAAATATTTTTATATGTGATGCAACCTCTTAATAGGAACAGGTTTTCTTCTATAATGAGAGCAGTGTAAAAATGTCTAAAATAGTGCCTTTATTAGGGCATCATCATTTAAAGCAATGATCACTAGCTTCATGTACTTCTTACAATTGCATATGGTGTGCCTGTGCTAATACTGCAAATGTCTTGGGCAATATAGATTAAGAAGTGTGTTCTGATATTAAGCTATTTCAGTTTAATTTTGTTATCTGGTCAGTTGTATTCTGATGGGACTGGAGAAGATAAGGTTACAGGAAGAGGGGGATATGAGAAATCCTCATGTGCTACGTTAGATTGAGTGGGTCAAATGCACGGCGTTGTTTATAGATAAAGAAGTCTCTTTCTGTTGGTTAGCAGTTACTTTTGTTGTGGAGAAAAGGAAAAGATAGTGCTGCTTCATCCCTGTTTCAATCCAGTAGAAGTCCATTTCTCATCTAAGCTTTAGTGATTGTTTATTTTATGTGACATGATGTCTTTGGGAAGAGTGACATAAAAGAGAGGAAATGACGTTTGGAGAGGAAAATGCCACTTGACCTCACAGGCTTTTCCCCCCTTAAGTTTTTCTTAACCCCCACTTTTCTGTTTTGTCACTAGATCCTTTAATCCCTTCTCTCTCCATAAAAGTGCCAAGATGTCTCCAAACCACTTAGGCTGCTGTGCTTGTTTCCATGTTCTTACTTGGCAACTAATTCCATGAGTTCATTATTCTGACCCTGAGTGAAATAGTTTGAATTTCCGGTATACACAATTATTTTGGGTTGTGACTTCTGACTTTTGAACTCCTCACCAGAATGCACCATTTAAATCTCTTCATCAGCTCCGAGCGCTGTCACTGGGTCAACTCGGTGTCAATATTCCTCTAACAGCACTATGCTAGTCAGAATTTCTTCCTACATCCTCTCTTGGAACAACTGCAGCAAAATCTGAAATCTTCTATTCAGAAGGCATGATGCTTTCATTATTGTTCATGTTCTCCAGGAGTCATGGGATTGTTTACAGCACATGAAGCAGTCAGGTGCTGTAGGAAAAGTGAGCTGGACTCAGTAACTGAGAGTCCTTGTCGTGTATTTCATGCTCTCTGCAGCTGAGCTGGGCTGCATTCTGGTCTCATCTGCAGCGATACAACTAGTAAGCAGCACAAGCATTTTAGTACATGATCTAAGTGCACAAAGAGGTATAACTTCAGAAAGCTGATCTCCTGTTATTCCTCTGTGTAGCAAAAACATTCTATATGCATTTTGTTTTCAGTGTTTAAAACATCACCATTAAAAAAAAATAAAGCAGACATTAATCTGATTGATCTTATTTTTTCTCTCACATATTCTGGTCTGTAGATGTAGCTAGTAATATAATATTAAAGAATGATTTGCCTTCCAGTTGCTTCATCCATTTATTGTATTGATATGGTCAAGTACTCCTGTAAAATAAACTAGGAGCCCAGACCCACTTAATTCAGCCAAATGCTGGTCTGCCAGTATCTATCTTCAGTAAAGCCTGAGCTGGTGGAAAGGAGTTCAGTTGAGAGTGCAGAATGGACCAACGGATGGATTCCCAGATGGAACTGTTTTGAAGTTTGTGTAAAAGCTGATAATAATCTCCTAAAATGCACTCTCAGCCAAAAAAGAGCAGAAAAGGACTTACACCACTCAAGTGGTATTTACTATTTTTTATTTCCTTCCTTAGCTTCCTATCAGACATGGGAATTTACAAGCTTTCCAGCAAGACTGAAGAAACCCAGGAAACCACAATGACAGATCCACTTGAAACAACCATTTCATGTGAGTGAGTTGAGAAAATACAAAATATTTTTTATCAGTGTCTAAAGATGTGTACTAGAAACATCACTAATACTACAAAGTTCAGTGTAATAAAAGGAGTGTTTCTCATGCACAGCTGGCAGACATTTGTTGGCTTCAGTATTATATTTTTATGTGAAGACCACTGTAAGAAATCCAGTTCTCTCAGAAATGAGTCTAAGATTACAAATTTTGGGCACATTCTTCACGAGATTTGTTTTGCTCCTTAAACATTAATTTATAAACAAGAGATCTGCTAAGAAAAATCTCTGTGTTTTTGTGAAGTTTTTTGACTATGCAAAAGTCAATAAACATGTCAGAAGTTTGACTGTGTAAACAACATAAAGTGTTGATCAGTATAAGAAAAAAACCTTCTTGTTCTAAATTTGTTTGGCTTGAAAAGTCTTGTTTCTATTTTGGCCAGAAATAAGAGGTAGTATGAGGAAGGAAGCCTTTCTAGAAGTATGTTAGTAGCTGTCAGCCAGAACCAGAAAGTGCAGAGGGCACACAAAAAATGAACAGGAGGAAAAAAAGGTAAGAAATTCCTTGCAGACCTCAAAGAAATGAGAAAGAATAGAATAGAATAGAATAGAATAGAATAGAATAGAATAGAATAGAAGAGAATAGAATAGACTAGACTGAGTTGGAAGGGATCCATGAGGATCATTGAGTCCAACTCCTTGCCCTGCAGAGACAGTCATGGTCCTCCAGCTCAGGGCACTGAGACCCCGGTGGTCCATTGTCCATGTAAAGGCAGAGGCAAAGAATGCATTAAACACCTCTGCCTTGTCTCTGTCCCTGTTTGTGAGGTGACCATCTTCATCCTGTAACGGGCTGATGATATTTCTATACTGCCCATTGCCATTAATGTATTTGAAAAAACTCTTGATTATTCCCTGTATTTCTGGTCAGCTTCACTTCCAGCTGAGCTTTGGCCACACGGATTTTCTCCCCACAGTGGCAAGCAGCATCTCTAAAGTCTTCCCACGTCACTTGACCTTGCTCCCACTGAGTATACACCTTCCTTTTTCAATAATCCAGTGTATCTTATCTTTGCATTGTAAACTTGCTGAATTTTATGACAGTGACATTTCTGCTGCTTGCTAATTCTACAGGAAGTGTTCAGAGCCTGGCTTTGAGAAAGAGTGTGGGATTCAGTGCCACTTTGTGCTACTTCCACTGCACTCTAACATGGTCTCACCCAATTAAGCAGTGCGGGCCTGAGATGGTTTGGGTGTTACTGAGAGCACAACGTGCAGGGGATGGGGAACTCAACTGCCACATTTCTGATGGGTTATGGTGAGCTGGGAAGAGAGAATCAGACCTAGTGTGTGAAGGGGCCTCACAGCAATGTGTGAAAGGACTTGGCTGGACAGTCTTATGTATGTGCACCTATCACCTAACCAGGCTGTTGGTTAGAAATGCCTCACGGGAAACTGCCCATGTTGACCTCCGAATTTTATTCCTCCAGAGACCTCCCTATCTCCACCTCACTAGCCCACACTATTCATCCACCTACACCAGCTCAAAGCTCTTCTCTGCCTCATTTCCACTGTCACCTTCCCACAACCCTTCTTATCCTGGTGGGCCAGGAAGGGACTGGAGTGCACTGGTTGAGCAAAGAGTGGTCCTGCTCTGGGTTCAGAGCCAGCTCAGTAATGTAATCTGTGCATATATAGAGACTGGGCAGTAGAGGAGTTCTGGGTAAGCAAAATCATCCTCTCTCTTCAATTTCTATACAAAGTTCTGGGGCAGAAAATCTGTCAGTATGGTAGTCTGGTGCAGAGATGTAACCAGTGTCTTTATTTGTCCCACAAACTATTATTATGGGTTGAGATGGAGAAAGATGTTTGTGAGTGATTCTCAGATCCCAAGCTGAGCTTTCAAAGCAAGCAAAATAAAATAAATTGAGCACAATTTATGTGTAAATCAGTAAGATACAAGCAGTGTGGAATCTCAAGTGTAATAGTAGTGGGAATAGCCAAACTACTGTAGTTAGTGAGGTCCTTCTGTATATGTGAGCATGTGGATTGTAGATTGCTTTTGGAAAACACTGTCAGCTATGCTATACTTCCTTTATTTTTTTTCTGAACGCTTTGCTGAGTCCTCTGCTTAGTCTCCTTTAGGTCTCATAAATGGAAGGTTCCTTGACTGCTGCCTGCAGATTATAACAGCATCACACAAAGCCAACATACGGGCAGTGATGCTCATCCCAAGTATGTTTTTTGAGTAGAGCTTCGTTTAGAACAAGTTTTTGATGCAAAGGCATATGGGTCCATGTACTCCAAACCATGAGCTGGCTTTTTCAAGAGGCTTTTTTTGCTGGATTCCACAGCATAGTTTATAGTATGTTCACCACCAAGAGCTATTAATTTAATAGGATTGGGTTTGTTTCCTATAACACAGTACTCCACTGCTTCCTTGTAAAAAATATCCCTGTGGGTTTTTTGTAGGTTACATGCAGTCCTCAGGATTTTTGGATTTCATTGGAAGATGCCTACAATTATCAACCAACTTCAGGCTTAATTAGCTGATTGGCTTGTCTTGTGACTTTGCCTGCCCTTTAAAGTTTCAGCTTTTTTCCCAAATGTCTTCCAGAGTATCATTTTATACTTATTTCAATTTTGTGGATGCTTGGTAATGAATTCTTCTTGGTTTTGAATCTAGTTCAAATAAGTATGCCTGTATAGAACCTAGTTTGCTCTGTATAAAATATTGTACTGGCACCAATGTAAACCAAGGAAATGGCTAGCAGGCCATAGCATAATAAATTAATCAGAATGATTAGTCATCCTCCTGGGACACAGATGAGTCAGCTCAGGTCAAGACACTTCTGGGAAAACTAGATAGCTGGTAAATGTATTACCAGCTGACTATCAAAGTCCCTGTGCCATACCAGGAAATATCCCTGCCTTGGGCAATTCTCTTTGTGCAACGACAGAAGCAAACCCAATGCTTAAGAACTTATTCTCCTTCTTTTTATTCCTTGCTACCAGTTCTGGCAAGCCAAACAAATTTTTTTTCCATGCCATTCTCTGTGGGCTAACAACATAGCTTTTTGTTAGATGCAATAGTATTCACAGTGTAACATGCAGTCTTTTTATCTAATAGACAAGAGGCAGAGTTACCTCATAATGTTTTAAAATGTGTGTATTTAATCATCTTTTCCTCTTTCTGAAATGAGATCCAGATTATAATTTCAGAATAACGCAGAAACATCTCCTTTCACTGTACCACTTTCTACTATAATATGCAGAATTAAAGCCTGTGCTCCCACCTGAGCAAAGATTATAGTTTGCTCCACAATGGTTTGGTTTCCAAGCCTTTAGACAGATAAATCATGTATATGGCTCCTGGGGGATTCAGATGTTAAACTGATCCTCTTCTGATGATATAACTCAGCTAATTATCCCTTAAAGATTTTAAAATGTAGGTCTCAGTCCTACAGTATAAGGCAATTGATTCACTGGCTTCAGCTAAGGCTTTACTTGAAAACAGGTGTCCTCTAGTGTATAACACATGGTAGGATTGAAACAGAGTCTCACGTGGTTCCTGTGAAGTATGAGAAACTTCCAATGGAGAAAACTTCATACCTGAGAATATGGAAAATGGGTGTTACAGCCATGTGGATATTGCTCTCAGTGGCGTAAAATCCCAGTAGTCTACAGAAATTGAATCTGACTGGTACTTTTGTCTGACTGAACAGGTCTAGTTATCACCTACCATTATTGGGGTTTTTTTTCTATTGCTGTAGTTGTGAATAGGACTTTAGAAGTACAGACAATAATCCCAATGCCACAGAGTATACACCTGAAATTGAATTGCTGTCTTGGTCTGTGGATTTTAATTTGTAACATGGATCTAACTCTGTTAAAAATCCAGGTAGAAGTATCATTCTGGCTTCACACATCTCTCTTGGACTCATTTCTTGCAAACAGAACTGCTCTCTTAGAAGCCTCTTCCGCAGAGAACTCTTTGCAGGATTAGAACTGTAAGCAAGCTGTGACAAAAATGCCAGCTGTGACACAGGATTGCATGTCAGCGCTGTGGGAAGATGGCAAGAGTTAGTTCCTGTGCAGCACTTCCCAGAGATTTTTTGAGTGTCATCTTACAGTGATATCCCAAGGTTACTCAGCAGATAAGTGGCACAGCTGGAAATGAAGTCCAGATGTCCTGAGCCCTCATGCACTGCTCCATCCATCCCACCTCCAAAGAAGCAATGTTTGCAAAGAGCTCTAGGAAATGCCTGATCTGCCTTGTGTTTCACCTCAGCAATAGTGCTAGATCAGCAATATTTATTTTCTTATTATGATCCCCCTAATTTTTACTTTTTAGGGAGCTCTCTCTGTAATGGAGCTTCTTGCAAACTCAAAACAGGTTGCTGGTAAAGCTTGGAAAATTTCTTGCAAGAAATGCAGACCTTATTGATGCTTGTAAAATGGTGATTCACAAACTTTGCCTGTGCACCTTGGAAAATGGCAATGGTAGGAAGTGGTCTCCTGCCATCATGTCCGCTGTGGTCCTGCATGCTGCTCTCATCCCACTGATGGCGGGATTTGAGAGTAAAGCCGGTCCTACCTCTGCCCTTTGTTGGATTTCACCTTTCTGCCCTTGCTCTGAAGATAATGGGTGTAGAGAATCAAACTCACTATTGGGGCTGAACAGATTGACGTACCCATTGCTTCAAATCCATCAAACATCTCCGGTTAACCGTACAGCCTCCTGCTCCAGCAGCTGGTCACATTCTTGTGACCAAATGACTGCACAGTTAAGAGTTTTCACATGTTCCCCTGCCGTGCCCATCTCCAGGGGGGCAATCCTAGCCCGATTTGCCCCGCGGGCGGCCGGACGGTGAGCGGGACGCTCCAGTGCAGGAGGCTGGACGGGCACAGGGCAGGGGTAGCCTGGCCGACAGTGACCGCGGGGCATTGGCTGTCCCTCGTCCTCCGATCCCCCGCACTGTGAGCGCCAGCGGCTGCCGTGGGCGGCCGTCTCTGCCAGGCTTTCCCGCGCGCTGATGGAGCTGGGCGATGGGCTTCGTGGTGGCTGCCCTGGCACTGGCTCGGGGTGCTCTGTCTGGGGTGCTCCTCCCCTCAGCCGCACTGGCGGGAGGGGACACTGATTTTATTTTGCTCCCTCCCAGCCTGCGGGCAGGTTCTGTTCCAAGTGGGACAACGCTCTGCGAGGCTTACCCCGTGCTACCGCCGCCCGCGCTGCCCTAAGGGGCGGCGGTGCCCGAAGGCAGCGGCAGCACTGGGGGCCCCCGGCCGGGACCCCGCGGCTCAGGCAGCGCCGTGTTTGCCTTGGCCGCTGCGGCAAGCGGGCCGCCGGCCAGCCGGGGAGATTTCCTTTCGCCCTTGTTCACAGAGGCATTCAGGAAAACAATTGGGAGCGATGAGGGTTTTCCCGTTCCGGCAGCGTGCGGCTCCGGCCGGCGCAGCCCGGGCTGGGACCGGCCATCCGGCACCGCGGGGCTGGGGAGAGGCGGTGGTGGGAGAGTTGCTTCGAAATGAAGAACTCTCTCACCCTGCTGGCGCTATGGGTATAAAGCCTGCGAGAAACAGGCCTTAGGTTGCCCCAGGTGTCAGCGATGCCGCGGAAATCGTATGGAACATTAACACGGACAGAAATGCTCATATTGCAGCTGTTCGCGTCACCCGGGGCACGGCAGCAATTAAAGGTGAACACGAGGGAAACTTGGCAAGTGTCTGCCTCCTGGTACATGCACAACCACAGCAATGGTAACAGAGCCAGCCAGGTGCTGGGAATGCCTCTCAGCTCAGGGAAGCTCTGGGACTGCCTGAGGCAAGGTCTGTCCTGAGCTTCCTTTTAGACCTGCGCTTGTGGTCTGAGCCCGTCGCAAAGGTGCCTCACCTGTGCCCGATGGAGGGTAATTCCTTGTGGGCCAGGACAGGCTCCAGAGGGGCTCAGCAGCCCCCGCTAATGTCACTCAGGGAGAAGTGCCCACCTTGACTCACTACAGCCCAGAGAAGGTGGGAAAGGAGCAGCTGCCAGGGCTGGTATGTAATAGTAAAAACGGGGTGAGAAACCTTGGCTGCCCCGTGTTTGGTGGCTTCTTGCTGCCTCCCCACACTCAGCTTGCTCCTGCTGTCTTGCTCCAGGGACAGAGCTGCTTGCTGGGTGAAGCCTTGCACTTCCATATTGCAGACTAAATAAATTTTTATTTTAATGACATTTGAAAAGTACATGAATTATTTTGAAATAGGCTTCTTTCAAAATGTGTTCTAAATGTCTGAGGTTTTTTCCTTTTTACACACCCCCCAAATTCAGCTGATCTTTTTAACAGGAATAGTTTACGCAAGACCTTTGGGCTGTTCCCAGTGTCTGCAAAATAATTATTGGTTGCTTTTTTCTTTAATGCAATTGAATGATACTGTTTAATGTTTCAAGATCATTCAGGTAGGGGAGGGGCTTAAAAATCTACCTGGAAAAGTCATCAACAGATAGTCTCAAGAGCAGAAGCTGCAATTTTCAGGTGCACTTTTTACTTCCACAGCAGAGGAATGTTGCAGGTTTATGTTAACCTGAACTAAAAAGTTGCACAGTTCTTGTTGCTGTTCGGACTGGAGAGGGGTGCACTTCATGGTTGTCTTTAGGGCTGAACAGTTGTATCTCACGTGTAGCAATACCAACAGGGAGTTTTTAAAAAGCAGTCTACCCTGAGTGTCATGCCTTTTCATGCTTGAAGAAACACTAGGAACTCTGTTTCAGTTCCAGCGAGTTTGTAATGTTCCTTTATCTCTGTGAAGTCTTATGTTTCTCTAGAAATTGTGGCAGCCCACAAAATGGACTTTGTTTTGGAATTATAAAGTCTGAATTCAAATTTTACCACTTCTTGGAGCTTAACAGAGCACTGGGTTTGTGATTTTATTCACAAAGCTATGGATCATTGCAAATTGCTTCCTACTATTTGACAGCTTCCTTTTTAGAAATTTCAACACTCCAGCTATCTGCCTTCAGCAGTGTATGATTCTAATCACTGATATGATTTCATAATCCTCCTTTAATTCAGCAAACATTCCAGATTATCAACATGTGCGATTTGTATTTTGGGAGAGCACAGTGCAGCAGAATTTTCCTGTTGTCAGGCTTTTGGGTTTTGTAGCTGAAAGGTGCATATTGTTAACCAGGAGTAATTTCTTAGACATAGTTTATAAATACGTGTAACTATTTTGGGTTGTAGAGATGACATTCCCTTCAATGAATGTAAGACATAAAGCTGCAGTTTAAAGCCAAATTCAGCAGGAAGAAAGAAAATTACTTCCATATATCTTCTGTATGTCATTAAATGGAAAATGAGATAATTCCTCCATACATCTGAAAACTAAATAAAAAGGTCTATTCTCCTCTCATTTTCTGTGGATAACTTCAGCTAATTTTTGTGGCAGTTATGCACATTCATAGGAGAAAAGATGCCTCACGTAGGATGATATGCTATACATATATTACTAAATGAAATACTCATTTTACTTACGATAATCCTTCTTTGTTCCATATATATGTAGGCATTCTTCTTAAAGCAAGTGTTTCAGTTGTCAGGATGACTTGATACATTTGTTCTTTGATGTCAAATTCAGTTGCATCACTGTGGAATGGTTGCTACAGAAACTTCAGCCCAGTTTGTAAATGTATTGAGTTCACTCCTTATTACTTAGAAAAGCTGGATCTGATTTCCTTCCTGTAAAAAAGTTCATAATAAAAGGGGTGAAACCTCTAAAACTGTAGCAGTAAGTGTGGCAAAAGTACCCAGACAGTGAGATCAGAGACAGTAAGGAAAAAAGCGATTCAGAGGCCGACAAACAAAGTCTATCTCTTGATAAAATGCTCCCTGTTGTAATTGAAACCAGAGCTAAATTAGATCAATACCAAAATATTAAAGTGTGCCAAACCTGTTTTCTGTAGGCTTTGCTATAATTGGATTCTGATGCAAGAGATAGCTTAAGTAGGCAAAGTCTGTTGACTCAAGACCATGATTATTCATAGAAAAAGAGCTTCCTGCAAAGGTGTACAGTACGTTTATCTGGTGTTTCTTGAAGAATTAATACATTTCTATCCTTCCCTTCCATGCTGATGCATTTGAAGTCTGTATCTTGCCTACAGTAAATCTCTGTCTTGCTTAACAAGAAACTATTTCACTGTATAAGCGAGGCATATTGTCAACAGATTTAACCCAGACAACTCAGCTTTATTCAATCAGAAGAATGCTGGCCTGGTTTCAGGTTTCTGGGATACAGGCACAAATGGACATGCCCCAAGTAGAATCCATTTGTTTTCCCATGAATGCACCTAGTAGGAGGTCAAATAAAAATAAATATTTTGGCTCTTCAGAGCTAGATAGATTTCTGGAGTATTTGTGATTCAGACTGGAAATGTGATTACAACAAGCAGAGGTAGCATCTAAAATATGTTCTGTTGTGAGTGAAAAAGCTCATTGTTTTTTCTCTCTCTGTTTTAAGCTGTGGTTATTCCATGTCTTCACTAATCAGATTTATGAGAATAACTACATATATCTTAATGCTGTTCTTTTCTTGGTAGAAGCTCAGGATTTAAGGAAAAATAGCCATTTTTGTAGTCTTTTAGGATTTTTTTTTTAATGTAGGTATAACTTATGCAAAGGAGTAGTTTATTGACTTCCCCTGTGATAGTAAGAATAAATCAATTTACATCCAGCATACTAGGGCCCCCAGATTCTCTGTGGAGTTCTACCAAACAATGGAATAAATTGTGCAAGGGCAATTTGTCCCTAATGTTTTTGGCTATTTGATTTTGTTGAGGTTTTGCCGGTATTATTTAGATATTCACTGTAATTTATACTGCCGTGTAAAAAACCCTGCATATTTGCCTGCAGGGGAGTGAGTGCTCACTGAAACAGTCCTTTGAACATAATAAAAAAGAAATCCCCAGGTAATAAAAAAAAATCCCCAGCTTTTATGAATAATGCATTTGTGGAACAGGGGGGAGAGGAAGTGCTTTTCAGATTTATTTGCCTCTCTGCCCCTCACTCAACCTGTTGGCAGAAATAAACTCTGGGTTGGGAGGGGGTTCCTGCATTGTGAGTGTGCTCTGAGGCACTTTTTTCAAGGTCCTGGCCTAAATGCTGCAACACAACCAGCCACTAAATACTGGTAATTCTGATTTATTTGTTTGTTTGTTTTTAAAGTCTGTGGGTGTCTTCCCCTGGGTATTGACCATCTGGTTGTGGGTTAGGCTGTTTGGGATATGCCTGGCATGCTGAAAAGCAACACAAAATTGCAAAGTGATTGGAGGCCCATTGAGGATGGTTTGTTTGGGGTCCTCAGTGAGCTTTGACAGAGAGCAGGTGTTGTGATGATAAATTCAGAGTGGAGTTGAGGATTTTTCTCTTCAGCTGGTAAATGTGTGGGAAATGCTGGAGGCGCGCTGTAAAAAGCAGTGATTCTTATTCAGGAGATACTGAAATGGAAACACTTTTGTGTCACAATCTTAATGGGAAAGCTGTTGGAGGATTTTAATGGATTTCACCCTATAGCAGTGGTTTGAGTTTGGCATATAAAAATCTAAACTCAGAGCTCAATTCTGTCTGTGGAGCCTTAAAAATGGAGTTTTAGCAGCGTTCCCATGAACAAGTGTCCCAGATGTGAAGAGTATCACAATAACTATTGGTGTATCTTTATTTTTTTAAAAAAGCTGACAGTTTCCAAACTGAGGATGCTGGAGGAAACTTCCATAGTGTGTGAGAGGGGTGTACATCAGGCACCTGAAAATCATGTCTCTTAGCGTTCTGTTTCTGAGAGTTTCAGTGGATGTGGTGCTCTTATAGCCAGTTAAACTTTGAATAATCCTTTTAGGAATAAAATATATTTTCTGCGACTGTGATTGTGCCAAATCATTTTAAGTTGCCAAAAAGCTGCTTTGGAAGGACTTGAGGAAACCACAGCTGGGAATTGTGTCACAGATATAAAATGAGATTTATTTACTCTTCTACATCCAACATTGAAATAATAAGGAAGTCAGGAACAGATGAAAGAAACACTTGCTTTTTACAGATTTTTTTAAAATTTAATTTATTTTTTATAGAGTTTCTGTAGCAAATCTGCATTTTCAACAGGGACTTAACACTCTTCTTACTGAGGTCATTGGCCAAATGAATACTAGGAATGAATCTAGTGATGCATTTTATGTTGTGGGGGTAGGGAGGAGAGTGCATGTGCTTCTCTCCTCAGCAGCATCTTGAGGATTTCAAAGTACCATGTTCAGTTTGCAGAGCCTGTTTCCAAGCCCATGTTCACTGGTGCTCTTCTCTGTACACTTGCTTTGTCTGTGGACTCTGCTTACCTCGTTGCTCAGCATCCGAATTCAAGTGGTGCCCAAGGACTGACCTCTACTTCCACAAATAATGCATTTATCACTATGATTTTGAAATGCTATAAAATGCTTCTGTATTTTGTGGGTTGCAAGGATCCTTGCTTGTGCTAAGTCTGTTTGTGGACTTCCTCTCTCTTTGACAATGTGTGGGAACTGTACACATATAGCAAACCTTGCAGGCTTTGCTTGGACATATATACCAAATAAAGACCCACTCCTGCAGATCTGTCTTCATGAATCCTCACTTTTTTCAGGGTAAAAAGAAGGAGAACTGCTGATGATAGTTCTTCCCAAGTCTACTTTTTGGTGTTACTTGTATTTGCATACTGACCAAATGACAGAGTGAGGAGTATTTGGTATGGTCTCTTCTGCTTTTCCTGATATAATTTACTGAGAGATACATTAGCAGGAAATCTGTCTTCTATCCTGGTGCAGGCAGGAACTTTCATGTATCAGAGATGATAAGGACTATTGTCATAATGGGTATCTGAAAATACAATACAGCTGAGTATGTGTGTGTGTGTGTACATCCCATCTCATTGTATTCGTGCTTCTGAAAGTATTAGGCTAATAAATTTTGGTTTCTGTTTATATGAATTATTTATTAAAATGCTTTGCATCAAATGAAACGTATTAGAATGCAATGAATATTTTTTCCTCAAATGAATGCCCATTAAGAAATAGCAATTTATTTTTGAGTAACTGCTTTAAGCATTGGACAGGTATCTACTTTATAAGCAGCAACTGGCAGGGGAGTAAAAAATGAGGCAGAGCAGAGACAAGCAGAAACTGCTAATTGTTACAGGTTCCATACCACTGGCAAAGGAGTATAGAGAGCAGTTTCCACTGGAATGTAGAGGTAGCAGTAGCATGGTAAAAAACCTGGGATATCAGGAAAGGTTTTTTAAACAATGAAGACATTTTTAAGGACTCCTTAAGAAGCAGTAGAATTCTTACAGCATACAGCATGGAATCCTTGGTAGGATCAAGGCTTTGGGATTACATAGTTTCAAACACTGAGATTGGGATTTGAAGAACACACTTCTTACCAAAAAGGCTTGTTTGTATTCTACAGATATTAGAAAAGGCTGGGGAAGATTGGCATGGTTGAAATGAAATTATCTAGTTCACTGTGTATCTTTACAGCCCATTCAGATGTTTATGGTAGGATTTGTGTGAGCAAATGTAAAATCCCTGAGGCAATCCATGCTGTAACTGCTGTGTAAGATGCACTTGCCACCAGTTCAGTTAAGTTCCATCTGCTTCTGCTTGGGGTGATTTTGTCCTGTTTTATGGACTGCTCTTCCAGCAGTTCTGAATGAGCTTATTGGGGGTGTAGGTGGTGTTATCAACATTTTTAAGAAAAAAATATTTCCCTGACAGGAGAGCACTGTTTCTGCATTGCCTTGCTGCAGACTCCCATGTTTTAAAGGCTCAACCACCCAATCCACCTTCCTGGAATGAATACATGTTTATTCCAGTTCAGCTGATCCTCTCACATGGAAAGGGTGTGTACGTAGTCTCAACATTAGAAGAACAAAATAATCTGTGGTTTTAGCTCCTACTGCATATACAGCATCTTTAAGCACTTCAGGATTTAGGACTCTCATCGAGTATTTCCACTGTGTGTAATTGGTTCAGCTTTTCCTTGGGTTTTGCACAACTGTAGCCCTGAGTGAAACAGGGAGCTTCAGAATTACTGGGAGGTGGGTGAAGCGCAAAATCAAAGGGTTTTTTTCAACCATATTTCTTAGAATATTTGTTGGTTTCTTTAAGCACCTGGTCCTCATGGACAGTTTGGGATTCCCCTTTCTTGCTTTGGAAAACAGAACACCAAAAAACCAGAGATGAAGTTATGATGATGGTCTTCTGGGGAAAAGAGCCAGTGTTTCCTAAGAAGGCTTACTACAAGGCCAGGTTTTGTTGTTTGCAATTCTTGCCTTGTGCCCACTGAAAATGTTAAGAGATGCCTCACATCTTCTTTGAGATGAATGTTAACAGAGACTTGAACTATTTTATTGCTACTTTGCCAGTCTCAGCAGACCCCTTTTAATACATTACTATTTGGCACATGCTTTCAGGAGAGATGTTTAGCTCTTTTTAAAACCACATAGTAGATTTTCCTGTTGTGATTTTGTAAATTGATTCATGACTTTACTAGATGCCAAAGAGAGAAATCCTCCAAACTGAGGCTTTAGATGTAAAATACTAACAAATTTCTTACTGGACCTAATACATCTTCTGACAGAGTACTCGATGTTCCTGTTCCTTATGGTACTGAGTTAAAAGATCTTAGATAAATAACTCATCTGCTGTTCTCATATTTTAAATTAACTCCTTGTTAATATAGTCAGCAGCAGCTCCTCCTGTAGTTTTGGGCCCTTTTCTTGCTACCACATGCCACTGGCTTCTGTATGACTTAAAACTCCCTTGGAAATTGCTTATTTCTGTGATGCTGTTTTCTCTCCTTTAACTGAAGAGATCTGTGAATAGTCCAGTGAATTGGCCTTTTTGTTGGAGTTGGCTATAGCAATCAGCTGCTTTCACTTGCTCCTCATTTGCTTTTCTGTTCTCTGAATCCTTTGACCAAGAGCAATTACAGTATGTTAGTATTTTATATTGGAATATCTCCTGAAAAATAATAGCCTTGAGTTTTGTGATACCCACTGTTTTATCCTAGGACATGATGGAAGAGCCTCTGAGACTCAGATAGTGAAATAGAGTTTCTACTTGGTTTGTACAGTGTCTGTGGATAAATTCAGAGGCAAAGTTGATTTTCTTGTGCAGTGATATTCATATTTCTGGAAGACACATCATTAATGTTTTGAAATACTATGTAAAAATCTCTTTCATACATGCAAAAAGTGTGAAAAATAAAACCAAAACCCACTGTACCCAAGACTAATTACTTGTCAGGTTTTAGGGGTTTGAAATAAAACAAATTTTGTGGCTATGAAAAAATGCCAAAAACTCTGAAACTACCAACTTCCACTCTTTATTTTATGTATCTGCATTAGAAATCAGTGTTACTTGGTGATTTTTAGAATAAAACATTTGCATCTACACTAGCAATTTGATGTGATGCTTCAGCTGAGTGTATCTTAAATAGTGAACTAATAAAGTGGTTTTAAATGGAAATTGAAATGATGTCTTTAAATAAAATTATAGTGATTATCTCTAATACTTTAGTCATCTAAATAAATATATGCTTAGGGAAATAAGTACAGGGTAGAAGAATTTTCTAAGCAGTTTCACAAATATCTGTCTACCTTGCAACACATTCAGAAAGGCCTTGCATTGTTTCTTATCACATAGAAGGTTCAGCCTTACTCAGAGGAACAAAACAGGTCAGTGTTCCTTAAAAACCCCTTGTCTGGGATTGACCAACAGTCCTCCTGGTGATTTGAAGAAAGACTTTCTTGGAGCGTGAAAAAACTGGCAGAAGAATTGCCATTTCTAAGCTCTGGAAACTTGATCATTGTAGATTGACTTGCAAAGGAAATTCTGCCATTTGAAAACAAAGAAATCCCAATCTGACATTTTGAAAGTCAACTGTACAACTGTATTTATGTAAACACAGAAACTGTGGAATGCTCTGATGTGTTGTTATTTCATAAGGCTGAAAGAGCATGGTTAGCAGTTTTCAGGGGTTTTCCTCTATGGCCATAAAGTCTGTTTGCTTGATGGGTAGGAAAGAACACAGAAAACACAGCAAGTCTCTTCAAAAAACATCTAATAAAACTTGTTGTTAAAGGTCTTTTCCAACCTAACTGGTTCTTTGATTCTGTGACTCATTAGAAAAGCAGACAGTGCACACTGCTCCTCCCGTAGCCCTTCTGCGCTCTTATCTGTGGAGGTGCCACCCTCAGTTTGCAGTAGCAGCTTCTGCCGAGCTCTGTGTTGGTGTGAAGTCTGTGTGGAATAACAGCTCGCAGTGGTCAGAGGGTGCTTTCCACCCCTCTTGCTGGCATGTGGCTGGTGTGACACCGCAGTGAGGCAGCCAGCAAAACAGTGCAGGGTCACACAGGGTGGGATGTGTCAGTTCTGAAGCTGCAGCTTACAGCGCATTTTCTTTGAGGGAATATGCCAGAGGTGTGGAGACATTTGTCCTGGGCGTGATGCTGTTCCCCATCTCTACTGCTGACATCAACTGCTCTTCTCAGGCTGCAACACTATTGTGCCTTTTCACTGGAAGCTGTGCTGAAGTGTTGGTGGTTTTTCTGGCTTTCTTTGCAAAACGTGAATTGCATACTTTAAATTGAAGTCAAATCCTGGTTGTAAATGGCCACCATGACCTGAGGAGGCCTCTTGAGTGCCATTAGGGCAGAACCACAGCTAGCAAAGTCTCTCTCTTAGGTGTCCTAAAACTGATCCGCTCTGCCTGTTTGGCTTTCAGGGAAAGAGAGTCTGAAAGCTTGTCTGTGATCTGACAGCCCGCTGAGGGGTTAGGCAGTGTCCCAAGTGAACAAAGTTGTGCACAGATTAACACAGGGCTGGTTTAGATAGAAAAGTTGGGAATGGAGAATACAAGAAGTCAGGAGGTACATAATCTGAAAGGGGAATTCCTCTGTCTGGTGTACTTAGTGGGACAGGATAATCCAGAGTTTGGGTACTGTGGCATACAACAGGAGCAGTGCTGTGTCCCAGGGAGGAGGGAGACCATTGTATGGAGGAGCAGGGAGAGACAGGGCCAGGGGGTGGTAATGAAAGTGCAGGTTGGTAAGCAAGGGATTCTGAAAGTATCCAGTGTGGGAGTGCTTAGGAAAGGCATGTAAAGGAATGGAGAAGGAGATCACAATATAAGGAGGAAGAGGTGGATGCACAACTGTTTGTGCTGATTACAACTTCAGCACAGATTTTCAATGATTCAGCTTTGTTTCTTCAAATTAAAAACTTTTTGTGGCCTGATAGTTGGCCTGTTCTGCAACTTTTTCTTGCAGACAAGGGAGAAAATACAGATGTGACAGAAGCATGTTATGGAAATATTTGAGCTTCCTAAATTGTAGCTAGCTCAAGCCTTGGAAGCAATCTTTTCACAAAAGTTTGAAGATCAACCCAGTTAAATTTATTTAGCAGGAGGGTTGTTAGTACAGCCTTTGTGTGGGGCTTTATGCTGCTGTGATCAGCCTACTGAACGGTGCGGCTTGGATTTAACTGTGTAGCAGTGATGGCTTTTTAGAAGTGTCTTGAATTGAACATCTTGTCCACAGCCAGCTTCCACATGAGGGCATGCGGACCTGCTTTTGCAGTGAGACTGAAGACCTCGAGAAGAGGAGTCAGGCTTCCAGAAATACCTATGGAGTTGAACAGATTGAAGGAATCTTCTTGGCCAATGCTGATGTATTGTGGCAACCTTGAGTCCAAAGGAGGGACATCCTCATTTTGGGTTTTGTTACAATGTCTAGCATCAAGAGCTTTGTGTTTTGTTGAGCCTTAAGCATCAGTTTAAGAAAATAAGGATGATTTGTAGCTTAATATTCAGTCATGACGGTTCAGGACTACCAGCTGTTGTTTATAGAATAATTGTGGTGGGTGTGCTGCTTGACACATGCTGTTTGGGCAGCAGGACAAGAAGATGGAATATTCCCTTCCCCTGCCACCCCTTAGAAAGCTCAAGTATAGAAAGAATCCTTGGGAAAGTCTGCAGTGGCAGTAGGGAATTATAGACCTAGAGAAAATTAAATCATGCCAGGGAATGCTCCTGGCCCCATCATCTGAGCTTCCTTCGCACAGCAGGTGCAGGTCAGAACCCTTGGCAACCCTCCTCCTGTCCCTGCCTCTGCCAGGGCTCTGCTGGGCATGCTGTGGAGGAGGTCTTGGTCCCAAACAAGGGCTGGATGCCCCGTGCGGTCTGGCTCAGGTGTGTGAGTGTCTATATGTGGTTAGAGAGTGGGCATGGAAGGTACTTGTTTTCTTGAGATTCCTTCTCTCTTGTCTACCTGAGTGTAGAGCCTGTTAATTCTTACACCTGATAAAACTCTGCAGGGATAACATCAGATGACCATAGCTGCAAACACGTGGCATTTATAAGTAGTGAGCCTGTTTAACCAAGTGGGAAACAACTGGCTCATGAGAGTGCACAGTATGCTGATTATAGGAGAGCTGGAAAATCCTGCTTGTGGAAAACCTGCATAACTCCAAATAAATAGCAAGACTGGTGAATTCCTGTGCTCTTTCAGAACTTAGGTTCCACAGAAAATTTGGAGCTGAGGTTTTCCACTTACTTCTGCATCTAATTGACCTACCTGATCTTCTTGCTTACTGTCCTCCCATCGTGCAGCTGTTAATGTGGCTCCCAGCTCCCGAAAGAGTGCACAAAGGGCACTTCTTTTTTGCACACACAGCTTTCCAGACACATGCTTTACAGCCTGAACACCTGTGTATGTTGGAGTGCTGGCTTCCCTCTACTGCAAGCACAGATGTCATGCTCAGAAAGTGCACTGGCTGAGTTTGTGCTGCAGAATAGCATGAATCCAAATGAAGGCAGCTTTTGGGAAGCTTGATGTAAGAATATCTCCCTGCAGCTCTGACATGCCTTGGAAAGTGGATGGAGTTGGTCATTTTATTGCTGAGCGCCCATTGTGCCCAGCTTGATGAAATCATTGGCAGTTTTTTGCTGAGCTTACCAGACTGGATGTCTCTCTTGCTTGTATCCCCTCCTTTGGTTCCTGTCTAACTGAGGGGAGATGGCCAAGGTCCTGAGTGTAATGTAGTGTGTGCCTGTTGCAGTGACTCTCTTTGCCAACATTGTGTCTCATCACTGCCCATCAGAATTCAGTGAAACAGATAACAGAAAAAAGATCCCAAACTTCCGAAACATGTAGAAGTACAAAGAAAGGCCCTGCTCTTCAGAGGGTGGCTCTTATCTCCATAAAAGAAATAGGAGGTGTTTATTTCTCAGACCTCTGCTTTTCTGGCAAAATTGGGTAAAATTGGCCAATGGCTTCATAAGTTATTGGAGGAGAGGGAATTTATAATCAGACACAGACAAGCTGGCTTTATGTGACTGTGTGAGCCTCATTTCTTTAGGAAACCATGGTAAAATATGTGGATAAAGTTGCAGTAATATTAAGGTTAGAGTTCATGCTGGCCTGTATTTCTCTCTCAATTTTTCTAGCATGACAGTGTTAGTCAGCCCGGAGCTTTTGGAAAGTTTTTATTCCATATGCTGAGTTTTTTCAAACTTAGCCTCTCTCTCTTCCCTCAGTTTTCCTTGCTGAGTGTAATCATTAGGTGGGAAAAGTGAACACTTTAAAAATAGAGGAGCTGGTGTGGAAATGTTGCTGGTGATAATTTTTTTTTTTTTTGTAAAAACTTAATGTTGGCAGAATTTTCTGATTCCTTATGGTCCTAAATCAGCATTAAGGCCTTCTGGCTAGATAAATTCCCCCATGGCTTGTCAGGAGTCTCAATTGCCTTGATGATGTTACTTCAGAAAGGAAAGATGCTCTACAGCTGGGAGCAGGGCTGTGTCCTGTTAAGCATGGTCAGCGAGAGTGTTAACTGTGTTCTCTCAATCTTGGTTTTTTTCATTTGAACCTGGTCTGTTGAACTATAAGGTAGCTAGAAGAACTATAAAGACTTAAGTATAAGAGAAGGAGATGGAAGTATTTTAAGGGGGAGAAAAAAGCATTGCCTGGCATCAGTGGATTTTGTTTGCAAGGCTGGAAAAGGTGGAACTGCCCACATAGCAATCAATTCACAGCTTTTGCTCATCACAGCCTATCAGATGGGTACAGAAGGGATGAATGGAGAGGTACCTACCTGGTCCCGATCTCCTCATCAGGTTCAGTGTATGTGGGAAGAGGCAACCTCTTTATGTGAAGTGCAACCTGTAGCAGCCTTTGGCCTCCTTTGGCCATTGAATAATGGGATGATAGCAGATGTAGCAGGAGACATTCAGGCTTGTTTGCTCCTACAAATGAAACAGCCTCAGCAAGGAAAAAAAAACCTTAACAGAATTAGCTAAAACGTGTCAGACAAAATTGTGCTTTGAATGCATTATAAGCACTTACTCTTCCAGTGAGAAAAGACAGTCAGGTGTTGATAGCATGTAGGAGGCAAGAGCTGTTATTAGTGAGTGGGAAGAAACACATTGAGTGTGGTGTGGGAGTAGGGCAGATGGGAATGAATCTAGAGGCTCTTTTGGAATCACTCATTCTGAATCATCTCACTCTCAAAGCCTTCAGTGAAGAACACTGTCATGCTCCAAGGTCCCACAGTATTGCCTTGCTGAGCATGGCACTGAGAGAGAATTTGAGTCAGCTCTGTGTGAGGTGTTCAGTAAGGAGTTTAAGTAACTATTTCAGCCAAGCAGGTTGTGACTACAATACACAGGTGGGATGCATATTCATTCATTCATTCAAGGCACCTGTGGAATGAAAAAAATGGTAGTGTATTGTTATTGAGGTAGCTCAGAGTGTCTGTGCAGAGCCATTAATGGAACAATTTCCACACTCCTTTGTGAACGCTCCTATGTTGCAAGAGTCTTACTGTACAGGATACTTGGTGGGAACGAGAAAAGCATGTCCAAATGGCCTAAGATGTGTCTGGAAATGTCTAACTGGAGAGCTTGGACTTGCTACTGTGTGCTCTGACTGGAGATACATGGTGGTAGCTTTACAAATCTGGTCCTAGCCCTGCAGGTTGTGACTTTGCCTACAGTGTGTTTTGGGAGGCACTGCAAGCTGTTTGTCCAGGCTCCCAACAGCCACAAAAGGAAGGAAGCGGCAACAGGTTTGGTAGCAGGTTTGGTACTGGAGGTGCAGGCAGCCCCACAGCTACACAAACCTGAGCATGCCACAGTCTGGGAGTGAGAGCCCTGTGAAAAGTGGCAATGCTAAACAAAAGCTTGTGCCTCTGACCATTTGGCAGCAATTTGATGGCTCAGCAGCTTGGAAACAGCAGGAGCAGTAGGACTTCTGCAGGACTCCCTGACCTCCAGGGCTGTACTGGGTGTTTGTACACTGGAGGCATCTGGTGGTTTATCACTGAGGCACAGAATCCTGTGGTGAAGACTTCTTGGATTGCTGCTCTTGGCAGTACTTTTTACTGGTGGCCACCTTAACCTGCCACCACAAAATAGAAAGTTGCAGAGGAAAACCTATTTAGACACTGTAGAGCAAGTTTATGACTTGCTGTGTATTAAAATATGCTTTGCAATCTGGAGAAAACATGAAACGCTGTGGGAAGTGCTTCCTTTATCTTTTCCTGACCTCTTCAGGAAGAGCACTAATAGTTGCTGGGTTAATGCCTGACTTCTGCCACTACATTAGGGCTGCACTGGGCCAGCTTGAGTCTCCCTTTGGATATTAAAGGTAGGCACATTCTTGGAGAATAGAAAATACAAGATTGATAGAAAGCTTAACACAGTGAAGCCTGCTCTCTGATCTTGTCACCAATCCATTAACTTACTCACTAATGGATTCTAATTCTGAGCGTTTTTGATCATATTTGAAAAGAAAAGAATATATCATTTTACCAGACTCTTGCTTGCAACATGCACCTTCCAGTTTGGTGCCTTTATTTGTTGCTGAATGTGCTTGGAGCTGTATTTTTACTTCTGCTGCATTTGTCTGCTAACCTAGTTTACCCCCAAAGGACAAAAGAAGATCTATTTTACAAATTTACACTTGAACTTCCTAACACAATGCAGTGGTTTTGCTCTCAGATTTCAGGAATGGTGATAAAAGGTATTTGCCACAACACTTGTGAAATTTAAAGGAAAATTGGTCTCTAATTATATTATTATTATACTTCATATGTAGTATTAAATTTATTGGATATTCTTACTGAGGCTTACTATGGTGGGATTGCGTGGTATTTCCTGATCTTTGCCACTAAATTTGCCTCTGATACACACATTTATATAATGTTTATCTATATACATGCATGGGGAGCTATCTACCTAAATATTAATATATTTATGGTTTGTTTCTGGGCAATTGTTGTCCTATCTGAATAGTCATGAGGAAAAAAAAGAAAAAAGGAAAGATAACAAGAAACTATATTTTCTTTTCAAAACTATCATCTGGCTGAAAAGTGGGGACAGGAGAGAGGAGGCAGAGAGGTAGGAAGGAATGAATCAGTGAATAGTCATAACAGAGAGGTGAAAACACACATCTTAAAGAAAACAGTAATAGCTGTAGGTTCCTTCTGTGTTTTTATAAAGCCCTGAAAAATGTTAAAACATGAAAAACTTAGGCTAATTGAGAACATTATATTGATTGGCCCCGATTTTCTTTCTTTCTTTGTTCTCAATCCAGTGTCTCTCTTTATAGCTTCTTAAAATAAATAAATAAATGAAAACTCTTTCTATAAATATCTGAAAGAGTCATTCTTATATAATAGCCCTTTCTTGTAACAAAATTTATCATTATAACAATACTGTAGTAGTTTTGCTGGCAGAATCACAGCCAATCAAAGCTATTACAATAATGGAACATTTCATGTTTTTGAAAATTAAATGTGTAACCATGGCACTGAAATGCCTCTTAAATCATATTTGGAGATGTATTTTTCACCAAATGATTTGCACATTATCTCATTCCATCTGAATTTTATTTTCATCAATATTGCACCATTGATTTTTTCCTTTTTTTGTTTCTGCAGCAATTTTGCAATAGAACTTCCCATCTGCTTTCACTTTTTGCAAGTTTGATCATATTAGTTCAAGAAGCAGATCTAAATCTTATTTTATCATGAGGCATAATTTAACAGCTGACTAATGGTCAAGCTGTAAATTATGCTGTAAATAACTGGTGTGCTGAATTGTAGGAGTGAGCAATACTGTTCTCAAAATTAGTAGCTGTACTTGTTTCAATACATAAGAAAGTGGCTGATGTAGTCCTTGTTCCAAGACCTGAAATCAGCTCAGGACATGTGAATGGTCAGGAATTTTACCTGTTGGAGAATCATGGGAGCCAGGCATTTTTGCCAGAAAGGTAGAAATCTGCAGGTGTTTGTTCTCTGTACACATATTGACTCTTTCCTGAGGTGTTTGCAGGCACCTGGGAGCTGGTTTTGGAATGGAACTAACATGGAATTTCTCTTTGCTATGAACCATATCTGTCTCCTGTTTATGGGAACTTCATAAGGCTTGTCAGTAGAACTCTCTGGACAATTAGAAGGAAAGATAAAATAGAAACTGAAAAACACTGAGAAAATAAAAATATGCAGAGAAGATAAAAATATATTTGTGGCATGGCCACAGACTGCATTTTAACTTGTAGAGCTCCGATGGGACTTCTTTCCATTGGAGAACAGAGTGTTAGTGTAATCAGTGCTTGCAAAGCATTCTCATGAACGTATGGGTTTGAACAAAGTGTTGAGTGAGGCAAGGAAGTAAATTCTTATCTTGATTTTCTTGTTTCAGTCATGAGAAAATGTTTTCTTCAGCTTTATAACTTTTGTTTATATGGATTTTAATGAATTTTGTGTGGACAAGGGAATATATGAATATAATTTGTATTTTAGTTACATCTCAAAATGAAGTGACAAATCTTAAACAAAACTATTGGTGATATCAAGATGTATGGATTTTTCTAGACATATGTCCCATCCATGCAAATGCCAGGGGTTTGGGTGTGATTTGGGATCCAGACACATTCTAGGTAGTTCCCGGTGGGAAGTACGTGCAGAGACACCAGACAGGGTTGGGGTGAGTTTGTTTTGTGAAAATGATCCAGGTGCATCAGAAGAGCAGTAGTGTTTATTAGTTTGGGTGTAGGTCCACCAGAATGAACCTCGTTGGGCTAGTGCATTCACAGACTGCTCTGTGAGGTCACAAGCCTCACTGTTCAAAGGGCACTGTTAGCCTGGGATTTCCTCACCTTTGGGTAGGGATTTGAGTGCTATTCCAGGGCACTGGCCTAGTCATGGGGTTGTTGGCAGCTCTTGGACAATGATTTCAAATGCCAACTTGTACCCAAGAAAATGTTCTAGACAAAGTTAGTGTGTATATTCCAACCAAAAGCTTTGGTTTCAACAAATTGACATTTTCTTTTGAAAAACAACTTAGAAAATGACCAGTGAGCTCTGGTTTCATGCCCTCTGATCTGTCATCTTTGACCTGTTTAATGTAGTCAGGGTTTCAGTAGTTCTTTCTGCTGGGCTTTTAAAAATCTTTTCAGCTGCCTTCTGCTTTCCTCCAGATTTCTCTCTTACTCAACTAATCTAGAGCAATTTTCCTCTCCTTGGGGAGAACCCTGATGCTGTTTGTCTCTTTCACCAAGGCTGCCTGCTGGTTTGCTGGCTTTTCTCTCTGCTCTTTTTCACCAGAAGTGCCCATAACTAAAGTGTCATAGGAAAAGAATGATCCCAACCTGTCTGCAAACTCAGAACAGGATTATATTCAGGAATATCAGGTTGATATTTCTGGAAGGGTTCAGATAATGATTTCATATGAGATCTGGATATGATTCCTGAATCCTGAATCCTCTCTCTGGTTGGTGCTTGCAGTACTGTCAGCAAACCAGTACTCACAAGTAATTTGAACAAGGAAGCTATTAATTATTTTGACTCATCAGAGGCTTAGGTTTTGCATTTTGTGATTCCTTTTTTTTTTTTTTTTTGAGGGGCTAACTTATCCTAGTTTTAAAATTAATGAAAGATGAGTATCTTTTGCCCTGGTTGTCACAGCATCCTATTCCCCCAGATAACCAGATTCTTATATTCTAGACTTTGGGTGTTTGGAACTGTCAAAGGTAATTTCTTTATATGGTATTTTATGTTGAAAAGGAATAACAACATCTGAAGGGTAAAGGAGATACTGAGGTAGTTCTGGATGTGCTGTGCTTCAGTGAACAAAATCATTTGCAAATCTACTTGCTGTGATATAGTAGATTGCAAGAACACTTTACAAATACCTTTTTCAATGTGCCCATAAGTTACAGAGGGTAAAAAATCCCCTCTAACTAAAACTGGCAAGTGTTCAGAAACCACAACTATTCAGTGTATTGCCTGACCATTCTTAAAATGTATTTTGCACTTTTGGTAGATGTTGTAATGCATTCAGCACAGTGTGAAGTCTTGGCATAGATGCTGGATTCTAAATTAAGATGAGCTCTGTCTTTTAAAAAAGAAATGTTTGCCTGTGAAATACCTTTGCTATTAAGGGTCTTTGGGAAAGGGAGGCAGGAAATGGGGATGGATGCCACCAACACCAAGAAAACAGATTTATTTTGAATTTTGACAAATAATCACAGCAATGGATAGAGTCCTTCTTAGTGAATACTGGGTAGGCAGAATATTTTCCTTTTCATATGTTAGACTGCTTCCCACAATACCTCTTAACAGTCAAATGTGCTCTTGTATTGTGCATATGAAGGTGGCATGTAATTTGGTAGAGTGGGCAGAGATCTGCCCTACAGCATGCTGTGTTTCTGAGGTGGGTTCCTCCTCTGCAAATTGCACATTTTGTGGGGAGCGGACTGGCCACTGGCTGGAGGAAGCCTTTGGAATTGCTGATGGATTGGCTGGCCCTGCCAGAACCCTTCCAGTGAGCACAGATCCAGGTAAAGGTGCAGAGCACCCGAGGCTGTGGCTGACACCAGTGGGATCTGCCCACCTTTAGCAGGTCTATGGCCTTGGGGCTGGCTGTGGAACTGTAAACAGCATGATTGTTGTTGTTGAATGGGCACAACACCTGAAAGGTGCAGTGTGATGTGCTGGGCTCCTGCCCCTAGTGTCTGCACAGATGCTTTATTAAAAGTGAATGGGTATTAGAAAATAGAAAGGGGAGGGGGGGGGGCTTAAATATGTCCATGTAAAACCTGTAGTGAGCTCCATATAGGTAAAATTGATGTTGTGGCAGTGTGAAGAAAACATTTGAGTATGATTGAAGAGGACTGTACAGTTGGCCATACAGATGGGAGTTCTTTCCACCTTATGTCAAGCTAGAGACTATTGCTCCCTCTCAGGTTCTTCTGTTATGTGTTTTGTCTTTTAGGTTTAGTTGTCCTTGAAGGAGCCTATGGAACATCGCCAGCCTCTCTAAAGCAATGAATAAGAAAAGCAGGGTCTTTCTGCAAGCCTTGGGGTGGCTGCCCTCCAGACCCTGCCAGTGCTGCAGCTCAGAACAGGTGGCAATTTTATAGCTGCGATGGGAGGTATTGGTTCTTGCTGCTGCTCACTGCAGTGACTGTTACAGTATTTTTCACACAAGGAAAAGTGTACATTAACCCTGCTCGGCTTCAGATGTAAAATACAGTGTTCTCAGAGCATTCCTGTGAGAGAGAATCTGGAAAGTAGCTGTAGCCTCTTCTGCAACAGAGATGAGTTGCACTGAGTAGCTCGGCCTCAGAACTTTACTGTGCTGAGAATAATGTGGTTAGTTAAATCAGTGCTAAAATGAGGGCAGAGTTACAGGGTGTCCTTATTCTCTGACAGCACTGACTCTGAGAGAGTCTCTTCTTGGCTTAAAGTAGTATCTCCATTATGTGCCATGAAAACAAAACAGAAGGAGAAAAAACAATCCATGACATAAAATATTACATCCCTTTCTAGCTTTTTCTTTAGTTTTCTCCATATTTTGGTTTCTTCTTCAGTCAGGTTGCAGCTGATTGGTATAAGAAGGCTTTCTTATGCTGGGAGCTGATCACACTTGTACTTTGCCCAAGCTGTTGTGGTTGTGCTAAGGGGCCTCAGGAGTGCCCACACTCCCTGGAGCACACAGAGCTCTGGCTGGCTGTATGTGGAGAGCAGGTGTATCACCTTAAAGTGCCATGTGATGTAGCTCTAGTGATTGCTGTTCCTGCCTGCTCTGGGTACTGCCATGTTTTGTGCATTCTTGCCAAGGGTGAGCCTTCTTTTTATGCTTCAGGGTGGTCTCCTCATTAATATGGCTTGACCCTGTTACCTGTGCTGTCCCCTTCCTTCTCATCTGCTCTGTCATGATCATGAGTGCAGGGCTGCCTGTGGGAGCCAGTGAACTCCAGAGTGCCCCTCTGCCACTGCAGCCAGATTGTGGTGGGAGCCTGTTTGCCCTGTCAGCCCTGCAGTGTGCTGCCGCTTCTGCAGCTGCCTTGTGGATCAGAATAAGGATAAATTGGTTTGTTTATTAGGCCTCCAGGGAGATGTTTTGCAGCCCTGGAAGCTTGTCTCATGTGTTTCCCTTGCAAGCACTGTCCCTCTCTCACAGGGTATGCCTCTGAAGTCCTTCCAGCCGCTGGCTGCACCTCCGAAGTGTCCTGCTGGGAACCTGCAGCCCCATCCCTGGGCAGCCTGGCAGGGTAGCAGCCGCTGCTGCTTCGGGAGCTCGGGGGATTGACCTCCCTTGGCACCCCCGCGCTGGCGCTGCTGTGGCTCGGTGTCTGTGCTTGGAGGCAGCACTGGCTCTGGAGATTGAGCCATCTAAGGGCTGCCTGCGGTGTGGAGAGATGTCAGTGCTTTTGAGGGGATGAATTGCGGCCCTTGAACGTGTTAAGCGCTGCGGTGAGGGTGGAGGTCCCTAAGCGTGGCTGTACAACAGAGGGACCCTTTGCTGCTGCAGCGGGTCCCGCCTGCGGGTCAGCGAGAGCCGACAGAGCCCCGTGGCCCGGCTGGGAGCGCTCCCAGCGCTGCCAGCGCTTCACACCCTCCCCTGGGCACTGCGCTGAGCCTGGCCCCTGCCCAGGTGTGCGAGGGAGGGGAGGAGGGCTCCATCTGGCCTCTTCTTTGTCTCCTGCACCCCTGGGAAAGGAAAGCATGATTTAGCTCTAAGGCATTCAACAAAAAACCCCTGAAATACTATCCCTCCAGAATTGTCTAACCTTTTATGGCTTAATGTAAGCATGCCTGAGGATTGATGAGGAAAGGATGTTGCTCCTGTTGGTAATTATAAGTTTGCTCCATTCAGTATTTTTTATTCTGGTTGTTCCATTTCAGCATTTAGCCTTTGTCTTAGGTGTGTGCAAATGCTTTCTGCTGTGTCAGGAGCTGTATTTAGCTATTCATGTGCTCAAACCCTTTGGTAAGACACTTATCCTTTCAGGCAGATCAAAGACATATGTTTGGTCCTTTGGAATAGGTAAGCAGGAAGAAAGAAATCTCTTAAGAGTGATGACATGGTGTAACTGCAAAATAACAAATACAGGTATGTACATACATGTGCATGTCCCTCTAATAATTACTGTTACCCATGACACAGAAAGACATTATAATTGAAATCTTTTAGTTAATTACAATGGCTGTCAGTCAACCTGTCTTGCCAATGACATTTTTTCTATTTCTGTGATCAACTTCCTTCTATTCAAGAGACAAGCTTCTGCCAACAGACAGAATATACTAGTTTTGGTTTAAGAAGCAGCATTTAGACCTGGGTGGTGAAACTAAAATGCAGAATTCTTTCCTCTCCACACAAAACTAAAGGCAAAAGAGCTAACTGATGATTACTGGGATTCATTTAAAGCTCTGTTTCAGTCACAGTAAGCATGTGATGTAATCAGTATTGAATAGGAAATGTGGTGAGATGCAGGTGTTCTGTTTATTTGTAGATTGCAGTGTGTGGATAGATAAATAAGTTTCAGTTTAGGAAGAGACATTTTTGCATACTGGAGTGTTTAGAATTCAGACAAAGAAATGGCATTCAAAGAGCAGTGGGTCTGCAGGAGCAGGATTGTGATATGTGGAGCAGGTAACATTCAGTGGTGCAGAGGCAAGTTTGCTCTGTGCAGTGTGGGGCTGGGCAGAGCTGTGGAGGAGCGAGCTCTGGATCAGAGCAGCCTAATGCAGAGCTAGCCTGAGCTCATTAGCCTGGGCGGAATGCCATGCTAATATATCTATACTGCTCCCAGGACCCAAGCTAATGGCTCAGCATGGTGCTATGCTGGGTACTCACACCAGCTGGTGCAGGGAGTTCGGCATTGTATAGTGTAGACGTGCCATAAGGTTTTCATGCCAGCTCTGTAAGCAAAGAAAAATGAATTAAGGGAAAGATACAGTTCAAGACTTTAAAAAGCAGGGATGTTTAAGTTTGGGTTCCTGAATCCTTGTTCATATACTTCATGAGGAGCCCAGTGTAAATGTTATAGAAGTCAAGGACAGTCTTTGCATTGCCTGACACAGGCTTTGGATCAAAGTCAAGAACTCAAAAGTCCAAAGTGCCTAGTAATTCCTACTGATGTGATTTTTCAACACCATTTAATCATATCTCTGGAAAACAGGCTTGTTGATCTGGTCAGTCAGCTGCTCTACTGCCTTTTGAATTTATCAGGAATGAAAAGTGACTCCCAAGCCTCTACATTTGTTAAGGGAATGTTTATATGCAATGTAAAAATGATGCTTTGTTGTCGCTCCCTCAAAAACAAGGAACAAGTGGTACATGCACAAGAAGTAGTTGGGCTAGCTAATATTATTTAATAATGATCTAACTGCCCATCTCTGTCTGAAGCTTACTTTTTTGTCTTTACAAAGAAGAAAAAAAAGTGACAGTTCGTGTTTGAGTCATATTTTTATTGATATTTTTACTGACTTTATTATCTGCACCAACTTGTTCTTACTAAGACTGTAAGTGTAGATATTAAAAAAAGAAACCAAACCCAAACTAGAAAAGAGACAATTCATGATATAACCGTGGTCCATATGGACTTGGGAAGTACTGGAAATTGCAGAACTGAACCTGCTGTCATACCCAGTAGAGCCTTAGATTGCTCAGTGAAGAAGAGTTCAGGTGTAGCAGACTCAGTGCACTATTAATTCCCACCACAGGAGCTGGTATCAACCAACTGACACACAGGAAATGCAAAATCTTCTAGTGGGAGTTCTGCCCAAGAATTACAAGTTCTGGCCTAAGGAGAGTAGGAGGTAGGCAGCTTACATCAGAAAAGCAATTATGTATTGTTTCAGAAAATGCCACATAAATAGTAGAGCTCCAGTACAAGAGATTATTGTCACTGGATGACAATAATATATTGTTTATAATGTCCAGTTGAAATATCAAATGTATTATAATATCCACTGACACCTTAAATACACTGATGTAAAATTGATAGATATGTTTTCCAATAGTATTTCTATGATTTTGAAAACATTGGAAGGTAAATTTTTTTGTACTAATTCAGTTCTGTAACACTGTTCACAGGATCCATGGAAATAGTACCTGCTGCAGAATGTCATGAGGTCCTCAGGTCAAATCCCGCTTGGGAAATGGTAAAAAATGTTAGCTCAGCTGCTATGTTCTAAAAATATTTGTCAGATAAAACTGTTACCTACCCAACAAAGATTAGAGTCTTCTGTGGCACAGATGGGAATGTGCAACTGTCCGATTTAACACGTGATTAAGTATGTGCCAGTACCCAGGAGTCTGTAGTCTTAAAATGCAGCTCATGCAGCATCAACAAAATTGTATTTGTAGTCTAAACAGAGCGCTATAAACTGCTGTTGCAATAGCAGTGAACGCTGGTGCTGTAATGTGCCCCAAAGATTGTCAGGGCATGTGCTACGGGACTGTGAAAAGGATTAGAGAATACGGAAAGATGGTTTTGTCAAAATAGGATTCACAATAAATATTAATCTTCCCTTTTGATTCTAAACTCCATTTCTGGTGTAACCTTGATGATGGCTCTCCAGTGCTTTGGAGCTCACAATAAGTACTTATTGAGTGTAATATTTTTTAAAAGTCCCTGGCTGCTTGGATAATTTTTCTATATTCCTCTCAGCCTTCTGTCTTTGCTTCCACCCTCTGTAGGGCAACTCTGTGCTTTCTAACAGCAAGAATGGATTCTAGAGTTCACCATGTGCCCAGACAGTCCATGATCTCAAAGCTGTTTTGTAACATGAAATGACATCTTGTAAAGCCATAATTATCCCAGCAAAGAAAATGAGACATTGCTGCTACTGCCCCTTTGAGAGGCACCATTGCCTTCTTTCTCCCAGAGTCTGAGGAGTTTTGCCCATCTGGCTGAGATGGCCATGCTCTGCCAAGGCTGGAATGAGTGGTTGTGTTGTTTGAATGTGTCAGGCAAAGTTGAGTCCTATTAGCCAGTCCTGGCACCATGGACAGACTACTTAGGGACAGGTGTCCTGTAGGTGCATGTGACTTTTGACAAGTCACTTGTGGTGGCCTCCTTTCATCTGAATGATTGTCTGCCCTACAGTCTTCCTGTATGTGACAACGGAGCCAGCAGCAGAGACCTGTGGGCTTGGCTATTGAAGGGCAGGAAGAGGAGAATCTGTTGCTGGGAGAGGGGGAATGGCCTCTTTTTGCCTCACACTTCTTCCTCTTTCCTGGACTAAGAGGTATGTAAAGAGTCACTTCTTTCGCTCTTTAGTAGCTTTGTTTAATATTAAGAGCTTTGTTTTCTGCCAACAGAAGGTGTCCTTTGGAAAGGACACACACCAACTTCTATGTTGTTTGAGTCTAAACAACATGGAGAAGAAAGATGTTTTGCACTATGTTTTGCTGACTCAGTGAGTTCATGTTCACAGAATTAGTGTCACTGCCGTTTCTGCTTCTGAAAAATTTGCTGAGGTTTGGGAGAAGGTAAGCAGGGGAATGGTGAGAACAGGGGATGCAAATATTTATCCTCCTTTTAATCATGATTTTTCATTTAAAAGGTACTAAACAGCGAGTGGTTTGGCATGTGCTTTGTTTTGCTTGTTGGCACATGAATCTCAACAATCAGGGAACAATCCTGTGAGAAGATCTCTCATATGTATCTGAGAGGAGCTCTACTGTATGGCATACTCCACAGAGCAATAGAACTTAGAGGTAATTGTTTTTGTTGGCTGTTTAGGTAACCAATTTAGAAATACAAAAAAAAAAAAGACTTTCTGAATCATTTTGAATTCCAGAATACTTGATTTCAGAATGGCTCTAGAAGCAGAATAAGAGTGGCAAAGAAGGGATCCTCTAGATGGTCCATTTGAAAAGCAGCAGTAAAGGAATGAGATGCAGAGAAAAACAAAACAAAGCTGCTGGTGATGTGAGCACTGCCAGCCAGTTGGCCGGTGGCAGATGCATGTGAGATTTTCAGAGAGGAATGAGAGCAGTGGTGTCTTCCCCTAAGTATCAGAGAATTTCTGAACTGGATCTTTCCTAGGTTAGCAGGACATCATGTAAGCCATGATCAAACCTTTGTGGTTCCTGTTGTGCTCTTAGCTGGTGTAGTCTTTTTTCTCCCAGCTGTGGGAAGGCAACCAAAAGAATAAACTTAATGATAAACACTGTAACAATGTGAAAACACATCAATTAAAAATTTAATGCTTCATTTTTTCTTCTAAATGACAAACAATTCCTTAAATAACATAAAACTCCTGACAAATCCTTTTCTTTTCCTTCCCCTTTGTTTGTAGAACTGTGGAGGACTTTAACTCTCAGGAGAACACGTTTCAAAGCTGGTTAGGAGCCTTGATGAAACAACCTTGGGTCTGCCTGCTTTGGGCTATGGAGGAGGTGGGCCCCGTGACACTCCAGGGCTGTTGCTGCCCCTCCCAGGGCTCCAGTGCTTCCAGGTCTGCCCTCCCTCTCTTCAGCAATGAGCTCTGTTAGATAAGGTGAGGTGGGTCAGCAAAGTGAGGCATTAAGAAACCTGCTTGATACTGGTATCATTGCAGTGGGGCTTCTGGCACTGGAAAAGGCAGTTTTCAGAGTCATACCATCAGAAACAGTGCTCACAATTTGGTGGTGATGGCACTAGTTCATGTTTTTCCTGTGCTATTGGGAACTGTATTTTAAGGGAAGCTGACAACTATGTTTTGTTTCTTATCCATTCTGCTCAATCATATCTATCCAACCTCAGCTGTATTTGTGTAAATATGTGGATATACGTTTGCATACAATTGAATCTCTTTATCCCATATTCTATTCTTAGACATCTGAATGAATTAAAGAAAAAGAACTAGTACAGAATTAACAAGGAATATTATGATTGTTTTCTATGTGTATATTTAAACCATGGAGAAATAATTGCTTTCTTGAAAGTACCCAGTCCTAAGGTGTACAGGGATTATTGTAATCTATGGCTGTGTCTCTGCTGGTGTAGCAATATAGATGAGGCAAGACATGTGATGAGGAGCATTAAATGAAATTATAGTGCAAATAGCATTATAAAATAAAATGTGACTTTTATTCTTTTTCCAAGCTCAGAGGTTAGGGTTATTTGGATTCAAAGGACTTGGTTTGGATACTCCCAGGCTTTATAAACAGTATTAGCATCTCTGTTTGGTTGCTCCCCCGGAGGCCACTGATACCCTCAGAAGGAGTATGAGCATATGCAGCAGTTGTTACCTTGGCAGTAGTCAATGGTCAGCAGGCAATGTTTACCTGTGCTTAAAATGTGAAATTTATGTTGGGGATTTTGGAGGGGTGTAAACTAGTTACCCAATATATGAAATTTGATGAGAGCTTTGTGTCACTGCTCCTTATGCTTCCTTGAAAGTACCAGATTAGTTTACATCATTGTGGCCTCCTGGGCCAGCACAGTGATGAATCACTGTGAGAAACCAGACAGAGCTGCTGATAAGATTTTCACAGAAACCCATGTTGAGGAAATACATGCAGAGTTTCCTTGGCCAGTCCCTCCTGTGGCTATGTTGCCCACCTTTTAGGAAGAAAAAAAAATCTAGGGCACATTTCTACTTGATACTGAGCATATGCTGGCACAGTTGGATCTGGGTTTATATCTATGTAAAGATGCTCACTTGAGCATTTTGTTTTGGCTGAGTCTGCCCTTTTAGGATGCATGTGTAACCTCTTTGTGAATTACTGAAATAAAGGAATTGACTATTGCAAAAGAGAAATTCCACAAATATGAAACTCTTGGAATGTTTTCAACATCAGCCATTTCCTTTTTTGCTTGTGCAATGTGTATGGATTGTCAGCATGATGTGGTGTGTGGTAACCAATGTGTGCAGGAGGCTATTAATCTTCTTGTTACAGTGCTGTGTTAATGTAACATTTGGGACAGCAGTGGAATTCTGTTCAGACACACTCAGCTTGTATTTATCTGCCTATATGGATCCTTTGTATACACTCACATACATGAATCTGCTTCCTGTATGTGTCAGCACGTTCACCCTTTCCTTACACTCTAGGTAGTCAGTCAGCTCATGGATCTTGATAGTGTTTATTGATATATTCCCACTATGGGGAAGGGAACTTCTATTGTCCTGAATGTGCTTGGGGTGAAGAGCATGATGGAAAAAATAAGGTCCAACCTGCCAGCTCTGGGATTAAAATGCCTGAGGGTATGCGTTGTAGTTGTAGTTATGTAGGTTTTGAGTTTGTTAATTTATAGATCAAAATTTCATTCTCCAACAACTTGCCAGACAGTGAAGCTTGCAGAATAAAGATTTGTTATACTGCAGCTGAAGTTTAAATAAGCACTTAGCCGAAAAGGAGAGAACTCTTAAAAAGGCAAAAACATTGGAAGAAAAGTGATTTATTAAACTTTTTATTTCCACTGTCTTTGCAATTATAAGCTATCACATTGTATAGAGTTTTTTCCCTACAATGCTAATACTCCCTCTGGTATATGTAGGGTATGTCTTTTTTTTCCCACAGTGTTTAAAGTCTGAGGCTTTTAGCAGTTTAATCCAAAGCAAAGCATCTATATCGTGGGACTTGCCTTTAATTCTCTCTTAGATGCTTTTTTCCCTGTATGCCAAATTAGATATCATTCTGAAGGCATTCTTAATTAACATTTTTTTAATCAATGGCTGGATTCTCAGGAGGATTTTTTTTCTATGCATCATTATTTTTCTCTTTCCACAGCAACTTCACAAGCAAATTAAGTAAACAGAAAGAAACACTTTGTGGATTTTTCTCGTGACAGCCTGCAAACCTGTGAACTTTTTTTTTTATTTTGAAGTTGAAGCTGCTAATTGTAGAACTGTATAATTAATGCATTATCCACAACAACAGGGTTACATGATTTGTGTTTTGCAAACATGCTTTTTCTGGAGGGTGGAAAAATACATTGTGAGAGCTTATGGAAACACTAAGCTGTTTTTCACCACTTTGCATGACAGCCAGTCTCTCAACCATCACTAGAGCTGTGTGCCCAAGCAGACTCTGAGAGATACCCTGAAAACTGGCTGGAGCTCTGGTATCACTGGCTGAGTCCACAGCTTGAACCTGGCGGTTTAGCCTGGCAAGATTTGCCATTACAGGCAGATATTCTCAGAACTGGAATGTTTGCTCTGCTAATTGGCACATTCCTCCTTAGATTTGGTAGGACATGCTGATTTGTAACATGACTCAAGAATTTACTTCTTAATGGGTAATTGCCGCAACTTTCTCAAATCATTCTGTCTACCAGCCTCCTTTCCTTATTGTGCCTGTCTACATTCAGCATTTGTAATCTTCTTTTATTAGCCAGACATCCTTGTGATTATTTCCCATGTTTTTGAGTGGTTTGAGAATTTCTTTGCTCCCTCACCTTTTCGTAAATCAAGTATGCGTTGGCAGGTGCTGGAAGTGATGGAATGATTTCCTTACAGCTTGCAGCAAATGATGTTGTATCAATGCTGACTTTGTTATTGCATTCATAGAAACATTTTTAACAAATTGGATGATGCTTTCTGTATTCAGAATTCAAATGCACTATATCCAGGGACTTCTCTGTGAACTGAACACTTGGGAGCCCCAAAAATAATGTGACCTCTTCCATTATGAAAATTAGCAGCTGGCTCATGACTTACACAAGTCTTAATGCATCTCCCAGATAAAAAAAAATTAAGTACCATAGATTTGACTGAATTGGTCTTGTTGGCAACTGGCATTCATGTAATTTTTGCCTCTTTATTCCCAATAATTTAATTCTCTTGATTTTAAAATTCTCATCATCATCATCACCATCATCATGGCTTGGCTTTGTGAACGAGGATTTGGGAAGGGCTCTCCCCACGTGGGTGTACCCTTCGAGCCTGCACAGTGGATTTTTAGGTGAGACACAGTGTGCACAGAACTGGCCCCACCCTTTAACTCCTGAGGTTTATCTTCCATGGCTGAGCGAGCTTGGACGGTGCCAGTGAAGTCCTCAGGACTAGAACCTACAGCCCCCGGTATTGTCAGGATTTAAAGTTTTAGTGCAAGGAAAATCACATAGCTGGTTTTGGATGAGTTTTGCAGTTATCGCCATTCTAATGATGTGTTTATTGACTACTGAGTGTTTGTTGCTTAAGATGTTATGCCACTCTTCCAGGCTGAAATACCTGCATGAGGACACTTCTACTCTCAGGCAAAGTTTTCCCTGGGTTTGGGCTTCCCATGCCTCTGTGAAAGTGCTGAAAACTCTACAGAAGACTTTGAAAGCAGTGAGTTTTTTGTCTTGTCTAACCATTTTCTAATGCTTAATTTGATCAGCTTTTACCAGAGCGACTTACCTGATGCACTGCCCTTCTCGTCTTTGTTCCCCATCAGACAGAGTGTGTGCAGGGAGCCACTGAGTAACACTGTGGGAGAAGGGAGAGCTTGCTCTGCTCCCTGCCTATGATTGCATGTCTATAATTCATTGTCTTTGAAAACTGTCTTATCACAGCATCAACTCCTTAGTGGTTTAATACAGGATAAGCTTATTAGAGATAATCTGTTTACTGAATGTTCTTAGCACAAAGCAATCTAGTTAACAGCATCTTTTGAAGCTTTGTCTTCTGGATATATCTTTGAAACTGATCCCTGATTATTTATCTATATGTGTATCTTTAGATCCTTTTCTTTAGACTTGTATCTGCTTTGGCATGAAACTACAGTGTCTGGTGAATACACTGATAAACTAATTACTCGTTTGGGGAAATAAGGCAAACCAACACCATAATGAGCTAGTCAGGGCAAACAATTCAGTCTGTTTATGGTTGTTTAGACTTAAAAATAATTTTCAGTACTAATAGGGTAAAACTTTTCTAAAGAGCTATGCTTCCACCAACTGTTACCACAGTCTCCACAGTAAACACCACACAGCAGTTTGGATGTCCAGATGTTTCCCATCTGACATGCTGTCCTCCTTGAAGTCTGGACCATTGCTTAAGATGTACAGAAGATGAAATGGAACCTTGCAATTCATCCTCAGAGAGCTAGGTATCTTTGGAAAATACTTACAAGCCATTTTATTTAAAAAAGACAAGATGAGGAAAGAGCATTACAAAAGAAATGCTGAAGAATGGAAGATGAAAGCAGTGAGAAATGTAATATAGTGAGCAAATTTTATCTTTGGATCTTCCTGACCATTGGAAACTGCTCAATGCAATTCTGTATTGATAGTTTAAAATACTCTGCAAGTCTCTCCTGACACAATGGCACCTGCACCACTCACTGAAGAAGACAATGTTCATGTGAATAGTGCCTGGACCCTTCGTGCTTCCTCTTTTCATGTGGAGTTTAGATGCATTAAAAACAGAACTACAAATTATCAAGCCTTCTCCCTTCATAGGAAAGAGAATCAAAAACTGACCATTAAAAACAGTGTTTAAGTGTCTTAAGGAATTGTTTTCTACAGAAAGCCCCAAGTTTGAGACATATAGATAACTGCTGATAGTTTTGTGATAAAGTTTTAAAGTGAACGTGACTGTTTTCCAACCCGTTTTATCCATTCTGTACTTCTTGCTTATATGACCCTTCTGTTGTCGAGGAAGTCTGGATGCCAAGGATCTAATCACCCTGTCTGAAACTTCCTGGGGCAATCACAGATTTTTTATGCTACATTCAGACTTATTTTGCTTCAGTGATTACTGTATTTGGTCAGGTCTTAGCAAGTGATAAGCAATGAAAGTGCTGTGCTTGGAGGGAATTGCGTCTCAGGTGCAAGGCATACTAGATAATGCAAACTTGAATAATGTCTTGTAGGCAAAAATCTAGCACCCTGTCAAATTGATTTTTGATTTTGGATCTTCCCAAATCTTCTTTCCTTTCTCTTGGAGTTATTAGATACATGCACAAAAGCAGGTACAAGAGAGGTTAGGCTGGAGTCAATACATGTTTACCACATTCAAAACCTTAACAGTAAGGTCTTTCAATAGGAGTGACTTACTTTGTAACATTGTTGGCAAATTCCACAAAGTTCATTCTTTGTAGTGGAAAATATACTTGTTACAAGGGTGCCAAAACGTTTGTGTACACCAAGAGAAACAACAAACAAAAAAAAAGGAAAATAACCACTTCCTTGCCAATGTTTTTCGAAATGTGATACCCATTCTCTCTGGTGTGCACTGAATGTCGCCAGCCCGGTTAGAATACGGTTGCTACGTGCTGCAGGAAAGTGGAGAAGTGTTTCCTTGCAAGCACTTTAAAGCTACTATTGAGTTTCTATGAGTCCAGAGAAATCCAGTACCTCCAGCCTGTAAAACAAGCTTCTCTATTTGGCCTCATTAATGTTTAGTCTGTTTTTTCTTGGCAAAAGCACTTAAGTGAAGGTCTCCACCAGATTGACACTAAAGTGTTTTCTTTACTTGCCATCTGTCTGGACTGATTGGAAAAAGTAAAGTGGGGCTTGTTTAGAAAAATATATAAGCAGTTCATTTGGCACGAAGATTGTTATAGATGTATGAAAAGCAGCTGGGTCTAGCTCAGAGGTTAAAAAAAAGTTTTATTACAGAGAGATGACTTTTCATATACAAGTTGTGTATACACTAGATGTGTTCTTTCATTTAGCTTGCAAGAAGTGACTAAATAAATTAGCTATACATTTAATTCATTTTATTTGTGCTTTACCAGGCCACTTACAATGTTATGTGTGAATAGGAATGGAGTTTCAAATGCCAATCAGTTGCACGTACAACATTTTAAAGTAGCAGAATAGAGCTGAAAGTTTCATAAACCTTCCTTCCACCTTATTTAAGCAAAGCACTTAAATACATCAAAGTTTGGTGTTTTACTGGATTGATTCTAGTTTTTTACAGGTTTTTCTGACGCATTTGCAGCTTTGTGGCTGCTTTTATTTTTCTAGCATTGTGAAATTTGGCTAAAGATGGCTTAGAATAGTAATGAAGCCCTGTTCACACTAATGCTTTCTCTAAATATGTTTGTGTGAGTATGTGTATGTAGAGAGAGCATCAGCATCATCACAGGATGCTTTTTTCTCCAGCTGTGTGCATTGCTCAGCTTCACCCTAATTAGTATTCAAAATCCATTATGGTTAGAGGTCAGAATTAGTCTTTAAACTAGCTATGTTTAACCCAGTCTTTTTCCCCCTCCTTCTTTTAAATTTCCATAGTTGGCTTTTGCTGTGTTCTTACTATGAGACTTACTCTGAATTTATTGGCTGAGCCTCTGCTGTGGTGAATGTGAAGCTGAGAAAAAGCCATTTTTCTGTGATTTCTGAAAAAGAGAGGGAGGCTTAATTCTAATAGCAGAAAAAAATAGGAAAAGAAAAATTCTTTCTACTTTCTGAGGAACATTAAAGTCTGTTAGGAGTTCACTGCTGTGTGTATTTCAATGCTTCTGCATGATCACAGTTCTCTCATTATTGCTCATTATTAATCCCTTTTAGGAGGAAAATTATTTTTCAGGCTCTCAGGTAGGAGGAGTTAGACATCAGTCTTCTGTGTTTCCAGTTATGAGGACTGTGTCTTTGTTATTTATAATTTAGGGTACATAATCATCACAGCAGGATTATCAAAATGAGAATTCATTTGCCTTAGGTTAAAAATCTAACGTTGCATCAGAGCTGAGGACTAGTCCAGGTTCTGGTTCCATAATGAAATGGAATTATGCCCTGCTGAACCACAACTTTGCTTTGTCTGTATTTCATAATCTTAGACAAACATAACTGTAACTATCTGAATGAGTTTTTACATTTCAGAGCCTCTGACATTTCATATTTGCGTACACATTTGTTAATATCTTTAACTGAACCACGAATATTTTGCACTGTTCTGATGTTTTTCTTGAGATTCCATTTTTGGAAGCATTACTCATGTTGAGTGCTAATTCCTGACTTAAATATGTACTACACAGGCCTCATGGATTAGGCCTCAGCTGTTACTGGACAAGAATTTTCCTTGGTTGTGCATGTTTCACATTGCTCCTCTAACACATGAAGGCTGAACACTGACTATGGTCTATCTTTGGTTTTCTGAATTGGAAAGTATAGTGGTGAGGTGAAGTTCTGCAATCTCTTTCTGATATTGTGGCAGCAAATGATGCACCTGGAAATTACGAATAAATAAATGAATGTTTTCATTCATGAATTTAGATACTCTGTACAGACACTCCCAGCCAGCTAGCTAGAGATCTCAAATAGGAATTATTGGCATAGTTTGTGCCTGCATCTCCTCTGTGACTGGAGTTGCAGGTGGGATTTTTGCAAGTTCTGTTGTCCAAAACCAGATGCAACTGCTCTGATACTTGCCAATATATTGATATTTTTTCTCTTGAGATTTTGATTAACATATAATTAGTTTTGCCATTGTGTTTGTTTTGCAGCATCTGTTCTACATGGCATGTTTACTTTGTCTCATATCTTTGTGGCATGCTCCCACTCAGTATTTTTCAAATATAATCTGCTGGGTTGGGTGATTCATGTTTTTTGCCGGACCTTATTAGCTCAATTTACTGCTTTCATTACTGTTTGTTTTCAGTTCTGATGTAGACTTTTATTCCTCTTTCTTCATTAAAATTATTACTTTTGGTACATAATGTCTTTGCAGATGAGTCAGTTAACTTGTCTAGATGGAGAGGCTAATTTTAATAGAAATTTTACGTGTCCATATGGCACTTGATTTGTCTTTGTTTGACTTGTTTTCTGCTCTTGTAGTTCTACTAATGGCAACAGAAATATATTTATATAAAATTTCTGTAACAGCCCTTTAGTATTGATGACACATATTAAGGTAATAACAGCACCTTTTATACATAGAGTAGGACAGGAAGGTGTATCTAGAACACTGATGGTCTGTTCTTGTGCCAGGAACCCCCATACTATGAACTGGAATAGGTTCTGCAAAGTTACTCTGATTTACCAATTCAAAAGATCTTGCCACTGTACTGTCATATTTGTCAATTTAGCTAGTTTCATAGAGGACTTCGTAGAAACATGCACCTCATTCACTCAGTGTTATTGGTCACTGAGCAGTAATAACATTGCTGCCTCTTTACACAAGCTATTGATTGAGACCAGTACTTTTTGTGCATTGATAAACTAGCTTTGACTACACATAAGAGTCTGAATTCCTTACAATAAAAAGGGTATGATGAAAACATAAACCATACCAAACTAGATAAATACAAAGGACATGATTGATTAGAGGGGTAATCATGTGTGCTTTCATTTCAGAGCATATACAAATGAGTTTCTTCCTACACATAACTTTGAAGAAAGAACTCAGTTTCACATTATAAATCTACCAAAAAGTGAGAGGCATTCTTCATGTTTTCCCTCCTTTTTATGTAAATAATTGGGTATAAACATAAAGTTAGGGGATAATAAAATTTTTGATAGACATAGTGTAGGAGGAGGTGTTACAACTGTTCATCATAGTGGGCTGCTATTGAGTTTCAGGCTACCCAACAACAGTGCTGAATTAAACTTGAAAGGCCTTTTGGTAGACAAGGCAATTTTTGCAAAGTTTTCACATGATAGTTTATGAATTGAGCAGAGAAAACCTAATATGAGAGCAAGAGTTGTTGTCCAGTTCATCCTTATAACTGTGTACTTCTGTAAACTTAAGCTCAGTCTCTCACAGAATGCAGTAAAGAAGGCAGTCAAATAATACCGGGAAAGGAGTCACTGTTGTGTGTTAAGGAGACTGTACTGAGCACTTGGCTCTGACTCAGCTCCCATCGTACGGCATGAGGTGATTCACTGTCAGAAGTGATAAGAAATACTCTGTAGATGAACTCATTTTATATGTACTGGGAGTGTTTTAACTCACAGAGAGGTAAAAGGCTGTCAGTAAGGAGATGAGGTATGGTTTTGCCACATCTCCTTATACTGCTCTAAGCAAACAATCGTAGGCTTAGGAAGATTGGCTGAAGCTGAACAGGAATGATCTTGGAGGCAGATGTAGATGAGGGAAAATTCTCTGTTCTGAAATATTTTCTGAAGCACAGGACCATCTCCCTTGAGTGGTAACTCCTTCATGTTAGTCAGTTCTGGCACAGTGTTTTTGGTTCCTGAAAAATATTTTGGCACCTACATTCAGCTGTGAATGACCAGGAGCAGGAACTCCAGGAACAGGCTGGAGACAGTGGCTGGTATGTCCCTGTGCCTCTACCACAGTTTCTATTTTTCGCTTTTTAGCCCTGGAAAATAGAGAGTAGAGACATCTCCCTTTGGCTTGTAGAAAGTTGTTCTGGTTTTCTTCCCATGCAGTTTTGAAAATCCAGCAGGAATTTCTTGCAGTTCATCCAAATCTCACTGTGTAAATTGTGTCATGATAAAACCCCTGCAGCTGTTTTTGGGAACCAATGCCAGCTGAGGTGGCTGGTAGACATACTGTCTGTAGGAAGTGATGAATGAGCAGAGATGGGTGCTGCAAACTCAGTACAGAATTTGTCTTGGAGTTTGGATTCTGGTGAGCGTTGTGGTTGCTGGAGCTGTTAAGTGGTTAGGGAAACCAAAGGCTACTTCTCAGCTCTTCTAAACTAGTCTGTCAGTATCATACCAACCAAGCACATGGTGCTGAAATTTGCACCAAGAGTGATTCCAAACAAGGTACTCTGGTCCAAGCCCAGCTGACGTGATGGATGGAGAGCAAGGAAGCAGTCCATCACATTGTTTGCCAGATCTCTGTTCTCCTGTTCACTTCCCAGTCAACCCTGGAATGGCAGCACCACCCTACAGGCTTTTGACAGACTTGCTTTCATGAGCTTAGGAAGTGTTTTGCTTCTTGTGCGCCAAGTGAACATGATGATGTTTTTAATTCCTTCAGTATTTGAACTCTATATGTGGTACATGAGCTGATGATTTTAGGGCTCAAGGCATTATGAACTTTGTGGTGTCCTCTTCCCCCTAAGGGCTGATACCTGAGATTCATAAGAAAGACTAAGAGGGAAAAAGAAAAAGCCAAGTTCCCATAAATGCGTTTGGTAGATAGGGAAACAGAGGCACAGGAGATCACACAGTAGTTTGATGTCCAAGCCAGGAGTAGCTTCAGATGATCCAACTCATGCTTTAGTGAAGAGAACACACTATCTTCCTCCTCAATTCCTAAGCTGGTTAAAGCTCCTGCTCTGTCCTGGAGTGAGATTTCCATGTGCAGAGCTTCTGAGAATCATCACTCTGGGGATTGCTGTTAACTCCAAAATGTGTTATTTGCACATTGAAGTACTTAACTAAGGAGCTTTTCTTTTTCCAGTTGCAGTCATTGGATGGTAATAGAGCTGTCTTCTGGTCTCTGCCAAGTTTATTTTCCAAAAGAAATATCTGAATGAGGAAACAATGACTAAAGATGTTATATGAACTCTCCAGCGTACTTCAAAGGTCCAAATGCTGAGGAGAGAAGTTTTAGGATGGCTGGAGGGTGCAATATTAGGAATAAATGCACCCTTCATGAAATTGAGAAAAAAATATTAGGCTATGAGGAAACATCACTTTGAGAAGGGAGCTGGTGGAAGTCTCATAGCTTGAATGGTTTAAAAGGGCAGAAAAGCTTTGGGAACAACTCTCCATTCATGTGGGGTGCACTGTATAACCAGAGCTCTTTTCCATCTCCCCATTCTTTTTAACTGGTTTTGTGTTCAACATCAAATGCATGTGTTAGTGTCAGGCTTAAACAATGCCTACAAAATCAGGCATAATTGCAGAGCTGTTTGAGAAAAGGGACAGAAGTGTTTTAAATTGGGGGTTGTGGGAAGCTGGAGGGATTGTTGCCAGGTGTAGGAGCTGAAGGTGAGGCTCAGCCCAGTGTTTCCCACCTGCTTTCTAAAGCCCCAGTAACAGGTACAAAGGAAGCCTGAGGGGCTTCATTTGCCTGACAAGCCTCACCTGGGGCTTGCCCACAATGCCCTGGGCCTGGAGCCCTATTTAAGCTCAACTCAGGGGCTGCTTTCCCTTCCCAAGCAGTGACACAGCAATGCTGGTTTCCAGCTCTCCCACAGACATACCTGACCCCTGACCTGTCCTGGTGCTGGAGCTGCCTCCTGAAAATAACTCTGGTGTGGAGAACATTAAAGGTGAGTCAGCTGTAGCATTGTTTTTGTATCATCTTTTGACTTGGAACATTTTTTTTTTGAAATTTATGTTGCCAAATCAATTCGTGTCCATACAGCAAAAGTGATCTTTAGGCCAAGTTGTTTGAATGCCTGGAAGAAAATGGGATACCTCACTAAGGAGAAAAAGAAACTTGTGTTGTCTGCCAAGTTTTGGACTGAGATAGAGAGTTGAAATGTCAGCCAACTGGGCCAAACCACAACCTGTGATAAACTCTGGCCTTTCACAGACAATTAAGACTTGCTTTCTTTTGTTTAGCTTGGTATGAATTCACCTCATGGTAGCTTGGAGTTAAGCTCTTGTATCTTCTCATTTTCCTCTGTATGATGCTTATTCCAGCTTAAGACTTTGAAGTTGCTGTTTTGATTGAACAATATGCAGAGTGAAAAATGACAGTCTAAAGAGAAGAGATGACTGGTTTCTTGTGAGCGTTATCCCAGTTATTAGGACTTTTAACAGCCATGTCTAGGACCAGTGGCAGTGTTTAGAGCCCACACAGGTTGTAATGTTTAAAGTGATCATGCTGTAATGCCTAGAGCTCTTGTGATTCTGGGAATGGAAACACCTGCGAGTGATGGGCAGGGCTGCTGCAACCCAGGGGGATGGAGGAGCATGGTGTGAGAGCTGATGTGGAAAAGAGATGCTTTCAAAGCTATGCTGAAGCTTTGCCATGGCTTTACAAGGCAGTAGTATCTCCTCTGTAAAAGTATGCTAAATACAAGATTAGAGCATTGTACTGTAGGACATTGAACTGTACTGTCCCTCTCTGCAGGAGTCTAGGGGAACACATCCCAGTTAAGCCCTAGGCATGAGTTTGAAGGGTTCACAGCCTATAGACAGATAGTTAAATGTTCCCCATTGATGTCGTATAGACCAGGCTGCAGGCAAGAACTGGGAAGTGCAAAGTGCCTTCAGCCCCAAGGGCAGAAGGGATGCTCCTGGGCACCTGAGCATTCCTTCCAGCTGCACAGGCCTTGCTGTGAATGTACATTTGTCCCATAGCACCACTGTTCAGTCTCCAGCTTTTCAGCTCCACTCGCCTGCCATTTCTTCTGGTTATTGTTGGGCAGGTTTCAACTATTGACTGCAGGATATAATCTCTGCATCTTAAAAATTTTATAGCTATATAGATTCCACCTTCCTGGCCTTGTCCAAAGACCACAGTCTGCATCAAATACACAATGCAAAACCAGTTGCTGCAGGTTAGTTGTGTGTGCTTGAATACTGAAAAGCTCCCTGAAATATTTCAGTGGTTTATTTGGAGTTGAAAAGAGCCAATGTGCTTCAGAAGCAGATACAATATTCTGAACTTAGCAAGCATGACAGCCATTGAGTGTGCTGCTGCAGTGTCCTGTGGAAAAAAGGCAAAATGAAATGCAAAGTCCTTGTAAAATTTTGGCAAATCTGTCTTTGGATACATTATATAAAATCAAATATAAAAGTCAAATATTGGGTGTTGGCTGCTCTGCTTTGTTTATACAGCTCTAGTTTAAAACATGTTAGGCCGCATATCAACTGTATGGTCATGTGAACAAGAGGTGTAATAGTTTCTGTTCAGTCCCCGATGGGCATTACTTCATTTAACAAAACTAAGTGGGGCCCATTTTGGCTCTTTCTGTATGAGACAGGTGGAGGGACTGAGTTTTTTACCAGTTTTTCCTGTTAAGCAGCTCATTCTTACCACAGAAGGAAAGAACTCTGCTCCATTTAAAGGTGATATTACAAGTTTAGTGGGACGATTATGCTTCAAATGCTCACATCTTGACTAATATCTGGGTCTGTAGAAACATATGTTATATATGGGGGTTTTTGCTAATTGGAGAGACATCTTTTCATTATTATTTTTAGATTAAGCAATAATCTGTTAAAATGTTTAAGCTTAATGAGTAAATACGTATGTTTTTAACAGCAGTCACAAAGGGTTGAACCATTTGCTGGGGTTTTGGTTTAGAATTCACAAACTTGGTTAATTTAACAGCCTTTGCAAGTTGTCAAAGTCAGTTGGAAGATTCTCAGATTTCAGTGAGATTTTCTGACAATAAAAGTGCTAGGACCTGGTCTGTGGCCATTATTTTACAAGGATTAGAGCAGTGAAAATGAAAGGAATCCTGTTAATCTATCCAACCTCTTGCTGCAAAGTTTTGAGTCATGGGGAATTTTGGTATCTTTATTTGTTAGTAGCTTTTGGGAGAGAACTATTTGAGGAAAGGCACTTTTGTATTCTCTGCAGTTTGTTGAGAATCTTAATGATATAATATTTCTACAGTATACCAATAACAAAATGCTGATAGAATATACCGATAATTTGCAGTGGATAAGTTCACTGGCCACAGGGAGGAAGGAATGACTATTTTAACATGTAAGAGAAAGACTGAGAAATGGAATAAATTAGGGAAAACATGGCCTGGTAATTTTTATTTTTTTTGAGGGGGGCGTGGAGGGAAAGGCAATGGGCTAAATGCATCATGCAAAAGGGACCACATGCATCTGCAAGCCCCAGAAAATTAATGTGTCTTACCGGGACAAGGCTCACCTAGTACAAATGCATTTGAGGGCTTTGAACACATGTGGGTTTTTTCCTGCCATCTTAACTATTTCTTCCATCACTATCAGCATATCTGTAATTCCTCATACTATTTGTTCAGTGCTCATTTCATCCTTTAATAAAAGGGTCTGTCTTTGCAAAGATAAGCTTATTTTTCCACCCTAAAGAGAAAAGCAAAAATGCTTGACAGCTCCTTTCTTTCTCTTTCCTTTCCTCACTATTAGGCAAATAATCAATTTTGGCTGAATGACATTTTAGAGAAATTGCAGTTGTAAATGTGTCAGTACTTAAGAGAAGTGTAAAATGCCCCTTGCATTCGCATGGGTGGGAAATCAGAATTTAGCTAAATATACATGTGGTTGAAGAAAGCATAGACATAAAAATGATCTTGTAACAAGAAAATTACAAGGCAGCTTTTTGAAGAAAATTGCATGAATGGTCACCACTGTGAAGACTTAAGTGGGTGGCTCCCAAATAAATCCTTGAGAGGAGAGAGGGTGCCTAATTCTGGATGGTACTGAGTGCCCTTGGCATCAGACCCCTTCATAGAAAAGGTTTTCCTTGTGCTTTCTTTGCTGCTACAAGATCAGACATCATGTACCAAATATAACTCTTTTGTGGGTTGGTCTGTAACTGTTTTTCTCTTCCTTTCTCCTCAGTTTTTTTGTACAATGTATTTACCATCATTTCAATAATAATGTAATAACAGCCATCGATCCTTTAAACACATACAGTTTAATGCTTTCTCCCTGGGGCATCTGGGCCAGCTTTGCAAACAGTGGTCAATCAATATCCTTCACAAAGCCCTCTCCATCCCTCTTAGTTAGTTAGGGAACTGAAGGGAATGGGTGTTAAAACACTTGGCCAAGGTCACCCAAGGAGTTGGTAGCTGACTTTTTTTTTAATCCCAGACTCCTATTTCAGACTTAAGACCACGCATCCTCCACAAAAGCATGTTTATATTTTAGGTAGGTTGTAGGGAACAGCCCTGCCACAGTGACTTTCCACATCAGTGACTTCCTTTGTAAATTGTAAGTTTTCCAAAGGCTGAAATGGGCAGATATGGGGGATACTTTGAGTGTGAAAGCTGATGTAGCAAGGATGTAGATTCCTCACCAAGGGAAATGGCTGGTGTGTTTCAACATCATTTGGTTTGCCACCAACCAACAAGCCAGTGGCAGTGACACTGACTTGCAGTCAGTCTGTGAGGTGTTGGTTAATGTTGCTACAACAGATATTCATTATAAACTACAGTTACCCACAGTTTACTCTGTTTATACAACTATTTAGTGGTTATTTATTAAAAATAAAGTTTATGTATGGTTATTGGATGTGTATTTTGGCAGGGAAGTGACCTTGGCAGAAACATGTCTGGATCAACACTCAGCTAGCAGTCACTCTTTATGTTGTCATATAAAACCTTGTCAAATAATATTTTGTTTCTATCTTCAATTGCTGTTACATAAGACCAGTAATGAAAGTCTCCCAAAGGATTGGTAAATGGAGTGAGTTTTTCTGTGCATTTTCTCCATAAAATAAAGAACTAAGGCAATGAGTGTCAACATTACTGCCTAGTTAAAGTGCTTGCTATAAACTTTGATAGTAAATTGTTTACTTTTAGATTTTTGCAGGTTTAAAAGTTCTCTAGATTTAAATATAATTTGAGTGGCTTTTGGAGAACTAAGGATAATTCACATTCAGAAAGCATTTAACTTTAATTTCAGCGAGACTACTCACATGCTTAGATTTAAGTGGTTAGTTGAATTGTTTAATACTCAGAAAGGGCACTAAAAATAAAACCAGGGAGAAATCATTGCTGCAGACAGAGAACCACAGCCAAAACTGATTGTAGTTGTGATACTTTAAAAAGATACCCTAGTATCAATGTGCAATGTCATTGTGCTTTACTAATTTTTATTTACTTGATGTCATTTCAATATAGCTTCCATTTCTCCATTATGTTTTTCCTTCATTTTTTGAGGTTTATTTTTGACCCTTTAAAACAAAAGCTTTGTGTGAAAATTGATGGACTGAAAGCTGCTATAAAGCTAAGAAGGAATGGAGGTTCCTGCTTGGTGGATTATATTTAAATATACTGATACAAGGTCTTGTTGGCTTGAATATGGCAGAAGGCTAATATAGACCAAGGATAATTGTGAAGTCAGTTCATCTTTATCAACATTATCAGTAAGATCAGAGGGGTGCAGTTGTGCTCGGAGGCAGAGACATAGGGAAGACATTGACAGAAAGAAATGGCTTATGAGGTAATGAACTGCTAAAAGTAGGAGTGGTGGATAGAATCACCTGTGCTTTGTGGCTGCTGACCATGATGTCTGCAAGGACACTCTGGGTGGGTTACTCATGTACCTCGGGTTTGGACAGTTGATAAGGTGAAGACCAGACAAGAAGGGGTCTCTACCACTGCTAGCTACTCTGACAAATGAGGGTAAATTCCATCCTTGAGCTTTTTCCTCAACCAGAGGATACCTCCTTCTGGGGCACACCTGTGGCTTCCCTTCACTGAAGTAAATAACTAGTTTGTTTCTGGAGTCAGAAAAACCTACCATAGAACTTTGGCTGTCAGGGGAACGCAGAACAAACCCACCCCTGGCTTCCAGAACAAGAGGAGTGCAGTCCCTAGCTGTTAGGGGAAAATAAATCAAGAAAAGCCTCAGGTTCTTGCTTTTGGGTAAAAACAAAGAAGCCCCCTCTGCTCTGGGCTGGCTGTGGTAGTCGCCATTTGAAAAAATTAGACTTCACCCACACTTACCACACGGCAATAGCTGTTTCCCCCACACATAGAGGGATATCTCTGTCTGCCAGGTGGGAACTGTGGCTATGTGGTGACTTCTGAAGTGTGACCTGCACTGCAGTGAATGCCTCAGCCCAGCAGAGGCGGTGGCCCTTTCTGACTGTTCAGTATTAGGAGGCCAGAGCAGATCCAGTTCCTTCCTCCTAGATGGAAAAGAATAGAAAACGAGAATAGAAAGACTGTTTTAATCATGTTTCTTTTGAGAGAGATTATGACTGGCTTTTCTGGATTCGGTGTATTTTTTAGACCTGCAGACAGGCATTCCTCATCTGAGTGAGCTAGTAACATCTATTTCTGTGATTAATTTCTTCTATTTCCTTTCTTTGAGCTGGGATGCTGTTTCTCACTGCTAAACTGGGCTCATCTGGCAAACAAAGCAGTTGATATAGTCCTGAATTTTGCCCCCTGGCCCTCCAGTGCTCCCCACAGCATTGTGAGTTGGGCTCTCCTATGGCACTGGTGATGTGGGCACTGTGTAAGGAGGATTGTGCTGCCTGGCCTTGGGCTCTTGTGGCACCTGGCTGTGGTATCGTATCCTCCCACAGTGGCAGCACATTTACTCCTACCCCTTTTTCCTCTTGTCAGTAGGGAAGCATCTTTGTTCCTCAGAACAACAGTAAAGAGGATGGTGTTGAGCAATTCAATGTGTGAGGAGGACTCAAGATCACTTCTTTTGCTCTCCTTATCACAGCATTTTTGTGAGAATCCACAGTACTTTTAATCCCTAATGCTCTGTAAGAAACTCTTGAGAAAATTTTGCAGCATTGCAATACAAGAGAATTATCAATACAGGTAAAAGATACAATGCAGTGAGGAGAGCTGGCATTTAAAGCCCTTTAGAAAGCTCTTACAAAATTGCTGTTAGTTTTGTGTTTATAGCTGGGTTTTGTGATGTGTTTTTCTCTCTATACATGATCATCATATAATGTTGTACAGTACGACTCTTAAAGAGAGAGCTACATGCTGTGCTGTGAATGGAGTGGTGAAATGGCCTTTGTCCACAGGCCATCAGGAGCCATCAAGTGAGCACTGCTTTGTAGCAAAACAGGCCATGCAGTGAGAAGTTAGAATCTATAGCCACACTTCTCATTTGTTCCACTACAAGTGAGCCTGAAAGAGCTAATAAGGGAGAAGAATATATCAAATTTAATACTGGAGGGGGTGGTGTGGAGTAGGGGAAAGATATAACAATAAAGGGGCCATTTTATATGACTACAGAACATTGTTTCTACTACACAAGCATGACTCTTGTTTTGGTGGCTGGGTGTTTATCTACCAGAGCCTAAACATGCACTGCTCCCACCCTTTCACAGCTTTTCTTCTCTACTGTAAAGCAGCTCAGAAGCTGAGTAAGCTGTATCCTGGAAAAACACATTGCAGGAAATGGTGTTTACCCTTTGATCTTTAGATCCTTCCTCTGCTGTGATATACAGTTACTTGTTTTGTCGTTGCTCGGTGAACAGGCTTTCTTCATTCAGATTTATGGCAATGGCTCATTGCTGGTAGAGGAGGCTTTAGTACCTTTTATAAAATAAGGGAAGAAAGGCCATACTTTGCACCTGTCTTATGACTTTCTGTCCTGTCTGGAGGCTAAGGAATTTTGAATTGTGTTTATGTGTTTGCAAGGTATTAATTGCATTGAATTGGTTGCTACTGTCCTGACTTTGAAGTGTCACTCCATGCACAGCCCTGCTGAACTCAAAAGAAGCCTTTGTAGAGTAAGCAGGCTAAATCCAAGTAAAAGTTTTCAGCCCTTGTCCCAGAATAGAGTATTTATATAGCCAGTTAAATGCTTGGAGAGCAATGCAGTAACCACTGAAGTTGTATATTCACCTCCAGATGCATTCCACTGAATTGATTGTGTTGGCATATCCAGGGATGCTCTTCAGTATCAGCAAGGTGATCAGAATCTGGACTACATGTATTATTGCATGACAGTAAAGGGGAAAATCTGCAGCCAGGGTGGGGAGTTGATACAAGCCTCTAGCACATGCTTTTGAAGCGTTTGTATTTAACTGTAGCAGGGAGAGTACCACTTCCCATTTCTCGGTGGATGTTTCACTCAATCCTCCTGGAGTGCTACCAGCATATGTTTGGCTTTCTCTGCCTTCCTCTGTGTTTCTTTAACTCCACCTGCCTTTTGTTATGTTGGAGGCATACATTGGGTTATAACCTCAGTCTCCTCCTGGCAGGATCCAAATTTTATCCCAAACTGCCTCTGCTTCCCTTGGAAGTGCCAGGTCACTACTTGATTGTTGGCAGGAGGTATCATGGACATTACAGCTGTCTTGCTATAATGTATATCTTAGAGGTTAGTGTTTGACTCACGTTTGTGTGAGTGCCTCCCAGGCACTCAGGGGAGAAGGCACTTCAGTAGCAAAGTGGGAATTGATAGCTGAAGCATAATATGCTTTCAGTCTTTTTTCAACCCTTACTAACAACTTCCATCATAAAAATTAACAGACATGTAAAATTCCAGGGTGTGAAATTGCAAAAGGAAAAATACAAAGATTTTGAGTGAAATCTGTGGAAAATGTCTATCACTTTCATCTGTATACACTTATAAGGCTTTGTGTTTGTTATATTTAAAGACTTTTATACACTTTTAGCATGGTATTGTTTTTGGAATATAAAGGATTTAATAATGAAGGGAAAACTGACAAGATGTAGAGGAAAAACTATAAAAGGTAGATTTTTTGCCAAAAAGGACTCAGTTATAAAAGCTGTAGACAAGCATATGTTTGAGAATTTCCTACTGGTTTACTATTTTATAAGACCACTTAAAAATACAAAGGGTAACATTTTATTTCTGATCCAGAATTATATTCGTATGTAAATATAACTTTCGTGCAGAAAGAAACAAATATCAAAACAGTAAAAATGTCTCTTTCCATAAGTTTTCCATGTTTTGATTGCTTTATGTGCTAGCCCTGATGATCTTTAATCTCCCAGATCTACAGTCATGCAACTGCTTTCTTTTCTAATAACTTACACTTGAATTTTTCTAAGGAAAAAAGGCTCTTTATACAGCTGTATGCTTTCACGAGGAATTAATGACTTGATAAACATTAGACTGTTATTGTTTATGCAAATGCAGTCAGCTCCCTGAAAAGAAGGCCAGGTCACATAGTGTGTGCATGATTTAGTGCAGGAAAGAGAAAATATTTTTTTGTAGGAAAACAAAGAGTATGATCCATGGCATAAACACCAGTAATTTCATACATATTCTCCTCTCTTAGAGAACTCCCTGCTCTCCAATCGCAGTTCTTTTTTTTTTTTTTTTTTTTTTTGTGGTAAGGAATGGCAAAGAACCAACTCCAAGCAGTTCAGTGCAACTTTCTGTAGCTGCTGATGGGTCTCTGAACACTTAAAGTATTTCTAGTAAAAGATACTGAAATGACAGTGAAGGGTAATAGAAATGGTAATGCTTTGGCTACTAAAGTTACTTTTGTTTTCCAAGGCTATGCCTAATAGTCACCATTTATTTTGTGTGAGGATTTTGAGAAGGCAAGAAAGAAGTTTTAGCCATGAGGTAGTAAATACTCAATGTGCAGTAATTTTGTTGATTGCCTTTGGAAGAACAGGGCCTTTTTTTCTGAAATTCTTCAGGAGTGTCTCTAAGAGGAGGCATGATAGAAACAAATGTAATGATGACAGTAAGGATTACAATGTATTCCTTAAGATTAGGTTTTTGAAAGCCTCTACCAGGCTCCCAGTTTTTGGTATAGGTTACATTGATGTGAGCTGCTGTTTGGTGACATGGTTTGCAATGTTCTGTACGCTACAAACTACTACTTCAAATGTTGCCATTTTCACTCTAAATTCCTAAACCTTGGGGTAACTAAATGATTCTACCATCAGTTATTGCTGTTAATTAATGGGCCTAACTGGAGTGGGTAATTCTGTTTTACATTATAGCAATGGAATATGTTGGGCTGCAGCCTTGTACAAGCAAAACTGTTTTATCTTTGACCTGGAACGGGTTGTCAGGAGTTGACACTGAAATGTAACACAAAGCCCAAGCTAAGTGGAAGTTTTTTGATGATTTTAGTGCATCTTGCCAAAGAGATCCATGTCTAATTCCACTGAAGCCGATGGTAGCATTTCCATTGCCCTGGAGAAAGCCAGAGTGGGCCTCTAAGCAGGAAAAATGCTTAAGCAATAGGTACATTAATTTATAGTCACAGCTTTTTTGACTGAGAGTACGACTTCATCTTCAGACTATCCCAGTTATCGTCATCTTGTTCACTTCTGCTTTGAAAACAAACACCATAAAAAACAGCTTGAAGTAACAAATATACATAGAAATGATGTTTCCTAAGAAAGCAGCCTGAAGTCTTGTGGTGATGATCAAGTAGCAGTATAGTTGAAAAGTCAAACTTATGATTTTGAGAGGTCCCAGGACATGTGATTTTATTTGTTTGTTTGTTTTGGTCATAGTCATGGTTGGCAATGTTGGTAACTGGCATAGATCTATATTCTTTTACAAAAGGTTTTATATCAGAGTGTGGGATCAAGCTCCATACAGTGATGCAGAATATTGAATTTTTGCCTAATTTGAATATTAATAAATATGTTCACAGGTAGGAGTTGATCTGGGAGAATATAAAGTTTTACATATGGCCATGGTCATTATTATTTAAGAGATTAGAACAACTTGCAGTAGGCAGTTAGAAGGAAATTGTCGGTCCTTTTCTGCTTGCCATATTAAATTACAGGTAGTGTTCTATAGTGCAGGCCCTGTTTAGGTCTCCTTACCCAGAATAATATTTTACTGAAATTAAATATTCTGTAGTTGATGTATGTCTAACAATAAATAACCACCAACAGCCTGAAGTATTTGCTGAGGTATAGCTGTGAAATGTCAACAAGATATTGTAAGCACACTTGCCAGAAACTATGCATCAGAAGTGTCTTAAATCCTTACTTTGAAATAGGACCTGACTTAACGCACAAAAAGCCAACCAAGCACAAGTCAAATAGCCCTACCTACCTACCTCCCATGTCTTTTGTTTTCTCTGTGCTTTGTACATGTTCTTGCATATGCTTCATAAATAATATTAGCTTGAGGCTGTGCTTCCATTGTATCAAAGCTGGACACCTAAAATGCTTCCTACTGATATGTGTTCCTTAAACTCAGCATATTTATGGCTGGAATCCACCACATTTTTGCTGAAATGCCAAAAAGTGTCCAGTCACAGCAGGACTGAGTTTAGCATTGGCTAATTTTCCTGTCTTCATAGCCACTCATTAAATTGCTCTGGGCATGAACTCTATGCTAAAGCCCATACTGACGTATTTCTGCAGCTCCCTTGATCATGCTCAGTAAACCAGCGCTACGATAGCCTGCACTACAGTGATACCATTGTGAGGAATGAACAGAAGAATAGGAATATAGCTTCAAACTAAAGTTTTACCTTGCCTGCTTATTGTCTGCAGTAATGACCAGAAGTGGATGCCTAAAGAATTTAGGAATAGGGCAGGTACATGGGAATACTTTGTCTAAATGCTCTTGATAGTTTTTCAATAGTCTGTAGCTCAGAAACTGTCAGAGCTGAAATGGCTTCTGCTATTTGGTTACCTTTGGAGGTCTCTCTTTCCTTAACTTACGCAGTTTCCCCTTAGATATACATGAACTTCAGTATCTGCAGCATCCTCTGTCAGGGATTTACCTGTAGCACAGTTTAACCTAGAAATTGTGTGACATGTCTGCAATGTTGTTGTCTTTGTTTAGAACCTAGCACAAAATAAGTTCCTTAGATTCACTTGTCATCCCTTAATTCTTGTACTATGTGAGCCTTTTCCACTGCTACCATACACTTTTTGAGTGTGTGCAAAACATCATATGGATATTTAAAATGTGGTTGCACAGTAGCATATTGGTGTTCTTTTTGATCCCTTCCTGTCTGATACCACCTGACATTTGGTTTGCTGCAATTTGCTGGGTAGGGAAATCCAAACATGCAGTCAGGACTCCTCTGTTGCAGACTGCAGCACCTGGGGAGCAACCTTCCTTGGTCCATGCAAGTCTGCTGAAGTCCTGCAGCCCTGGGGCCACCCTTGCACTGAGTATCTGATTGCAGAGTGGCTCCAGCTGGACATTGTCTGGTGCTCTGCTCCTTCATTTACCACTAGCTCTGGCATCCCTGTGCCAACCTGCAGTGCACAGTGTAGTCACACTGTGACCATATCCCTGTCACAGTACTGAGCAGGAGCTGAACAGGGACTGGTGCGCCTGTTTGCTTCTGTTTGGTTGCAATTTTTGGGTTTGTGTGTCATTGGCTGGGGGCTACATTCCTGATTTGACATGGGACACTCAGCAACTTCTAATAAAGCTAATGTGGTTCAATAGGTTCCTCCTACACGTGCTACTTGTGGAAGCCACCATGCTCTGGACTGTCAGGGACATTTTGTGGCCTCATGAGACTAACACATGACTTATGCTTTCTAAATGGAAGAAAGTGGGTATGAAAGCAATTCATGCCTAGTTTTGCTTCATACATTTTGTGGCTCCTCCACTATGATTGATTTTCTTATTAGTCATAGCTGTTAATTAATCATGTTCAAGTGCATTCTATACATTCAGAAATGTGTGCTTTTTTCTTCCTGTTCAAGTACATCCTATTGGCCAATGGCAGCAATGGAATTTAATGGAAAACAAATGCAACTTAATTTGTCTAGGCATTATTTAGTCTCCTGATACATGGTAGCCAGAGTCTTTTCACTTCTTTGTTTAGGAGGGCAATTATGGTTAATATTTTAAATGACAATACAAACAGTTGAAAGTCTTATAATTGCTGAGTAAAAGCATCTGAAATTTTGTCTGGTAGTGGCTGGAATGATGTAATGGGAGAAAGGAGAGTTTGTGGCTAAGCACAGCTCAAATAAGCTTGAGCAAACTGATTTTTTTTTCATATCTGAGAGTGAGACTGTTATTCTGGTTGTAAATCATGGGAGAAAGCCAAGAAACCTACTGCTGCTGTCAAAACCAATTGTGTGTGTTATTGTGGCCACTGTATAGGCAAAATAAATATATTTACACACATAATGTACAATATAATTGTGAGTCTCAGCATCAGGAGAATTATGTCAAGGACTCCTCAGCACAACTTTTTATTCAGTGTTTTTGTGTTGCTGTTTGTGACAGTTTCTCTTTAGTCTGGCTCCAGTTTATCCTTTGCATGTCTACCATTTTTAATCTAGTTGTAATCAATGTGAAAAGTATCCAGTAATCAAAAATCAAGTATCACTTCTGTGCTTCTGATGAAAGTTGCTGTGATCAGAATGTCCACAGGCAAGTTTCACTTTCTGTATTCACAGGGTTTAATCCTGACTGTATCCTTCAGAGCTATTGAGGTATCTGAGCACAGAATTCTACCTGCAAACATGAAGCTGCCCTGCGGTGGCTCCATTACTCTTTGGACTGTGGGTGCTTCCCAAAGCTTGGCTGGCTGTAGGGGATTGAGCTGTGCATCCATGAGAAATGAAAGTTATGGGGGAAATAAATGCCGTAAGAAATGTTATGTATTGAGTGAAGAACAAGTAACTGTCATATTACGACACTGAATATTTTAAGGATCTGAATTAGTGTTCTAGTATTAAGCATTATGGAACCTGAAGACGTGTGTTTCTGCAATACCAGAAGTACAAAGGTCAGCTTGAGTACACATCAACTTGAATGTGTAGTGAGTGGTATAACATGAGGTAAGCACTTAAATATGCAGGTTTCCAAGGATGAGCTCAGCTTGACATGCTGTTTTCCAGGTGCAGTTCGGGTTGGCAGGATGTGTCCTTTGGTGGCTGTGAGATGGTGGGCAAGATTTGTCTTCCATTTTGTTCCCTTTAGGCTTGAAAAAGGGCATGGGACATCAGTTAAGGGGCCACAGGCACCTGAAGTCTGATTAAGAAAGGTTTTTTTCTAGTACTAGTAGTGTGAAATGACTATTTAAACATTCATAGGACAGCTTCATAGGGATGTTGGAGCATTCACCTGAAAGATGTAGATTCAAATCCATTCAGGCAGAACACAGATGGGTTCAAGACTCTGACTAATGTGCAGCCCCATGGGAGAGATGGAAGAGTAACAGTATCACTGCCAACATGACCAGATTTTTCCAAAAACTTGCTGAAAAATAAATCCTCAAGTCTCTGTCCCTCTCTAGGTATATAATATCTCTAATTTCTATTTTAATTGAGTGTTGAATTTAGTTTGCAATACTGGGACACCTTATTAAGTAAATGTATGAAAATTAAATCTCAAAAAAGTACCTTAATATTTCCACCAACCCCCTCTCCTTCCTCTATTCTGTGTGTTTTGGTTGAACTGTGCCAAAGGAGGTCTCTGTTTGAAAGGTGAATATCTATCAGGGAGCAGAATAAATATTACTTCCTTTTCTGCTTTGTTTTTGAGAGCTGTAAGGAATTGCCTTCCAAACTGCAATGTATGAACAGGTAGAGATGGCTGTTCCTCAGGGATTCAGTATAAAGCAGAATATATGCAAGCAAGAATTGCATAACATGCTCTAGTTGATGGGCTGGTTTTGCAGTTGTGGACTTTATGCCTTGCTCAGTGATGAAGAGGCCAAGAGTGCCCAGACTGCTGTGGTATTCACACAAGGTGCTTTTCCAAACTGGTTGCTCCACTTGACTAGCTCACAGAGCTGAAGACTTTTTTTTTTTTAAATATAGTGAGAACATCTATAATTGAAATATTTTTTCCTGTCCACATGCAGCCACTATATCATAGTAGCCTCTATGTAGGTTATTAAAAAAGAATTTGTATATACAAATGTTGTTTAATAAAACCTTTGTTGGCTCAAAGACATGGTGCCAAAACAGTTGCTGCAGATGTATTAGGTGACAGAAGCTGTAGTTCATTTACAATATTATGACCCTCTACTCCTCTGTGTGGCCCCAGAAACAAGCCCACTCCATTTCAAGGGTGCCCTTGGTTAATTCTTCAGTCATTTTGTTTCCACATATTCACTCAGATCTATTAGAGGGAAGGATTGAAAGTAATGTAGACATTTAAGAGATGAAACATAACATGGAATTTACTGATTAGGCCCCTGTAATTACAGTTTATGCAGGAAGAAGCACTCCCAGGAGATTCCTGCAGATAAGCAGCAGGAGTGATGGTGCCTTTCTACTGCCCTGCTGAAATGTGGCTTTTTCCAGATGCTTCTAGGTTTCAGATAAAGAGTCTGGAGGCTGCCTGTGCTGCCTGCCCTGGCTGCTGCAGGGCAGCTCCAAGGGGCACCTTTCATCTGTGCTGCCCATTAGCAACTATTTCCATTGCTGCACTTCCCAAAGCTTCCTGTCTTAGGCAAGGCCCCCTGTTCTCATGGTAGGTAAAAGGCATCAATTTGAGATTCTACCTCTTTGGATCCATGAGTTTACATATGGTTGGTCTTGGTTTTTACCACTTTGACATAAGCATGACTCAGGTCAGTTTAAAACATGTGCAGACCAGCTGATGTAAAGCCTCAGTAGAAAATTACTGCCCTTGGATTCTTCATTTGCCTCTGTGAATATACATGAATGCTAAAAACTATTAAAACCCACAAAATTATTTTGACTCATTGCTGCAGCATTCTCTATTGCTTAGTGGTGTAAGTATATTGGATTTTTAATTGTAAGATTTAAATAGAAAGATAGCAGTGTTTTTACTTGCTTTCTAATCTTGGAGACTTTATGCTACACTAGAGTCTAGAGACCACTAATTTTCCAGCCCTGAGAGTTAGACTTTATTTAAAAATATAAGAAATAATAAAAATAAAAGAAATCTTCATTTCCATGCAGTCACACTGGTGGAAAAACTCGGGCAGTTAAAAATAAACTATAAGAAAAACCCCACCACTATGAGGCTTGGAGGTAGAATTGAGAAGCTTATCTGCATTTAATATTTGTTTCAGTATGAAAAGCCTGTATCTACTGTCTGAAATGCAGGAATTTTCAAGATTTAGGTACATCTAAAAGGAAACTGAGTGTATCCTCTCAGTAGCCTGTTTGTTCCCAAGCATGTGCCTGTGAGCAGGGCTGGCCCTTGCCCTGTGCAGGAGGCAGCACTTGTGTCCCTCACGGCTCTTTGGAAGCTTCAGAGCTGCGTGTCCATGGAATTCAGGAGGTGCCTCATTCCTGAGTGTCCTTTGCACGGGATTGCAGCTCACTCCTCTCACCTCCCAGACAGCTGCTGTGTCCGTGGGCAAAGGGTGGCCTTCCCTGGGGCAGGGACTGCTTCCTAAAGCATGTCCCCCTCAAAAAAAAAAAAGGGGGGGGCAACTTGTAATACAATATCCTATAAGCTGACAATGGGAAGAAGGCCCTTTCATTCCAGGATAAGGAGGGATTCAGACCTTTTCCCAGAGAGCAGTCTGTGTGGAGTTGTACTGTGTGTGAATAAAGGAAAACCCACCCTGGTTAAGTTCATCACTCTAAAGGGTGTTGTATCAATCTCACATGCAGAAAGTGTCTGTAGTAAATTTTTGTTTTTATTATTAATAATGAAATCTGTGTAAAATTAGAGGATGAGGTGAAATTCTGCTTCTTTGTGTTAATTTTTCCATTTCTACATCAGCTGTGAAACCAGTGGGGACCTACACTGGAACAGGCCTGCCTGTCAGGGAGCAGGGCCTTCTCACAGGGAGGAGATGGGCAATGCCAAGTCATCACACCTTCACAAAGGGTGGTAGAAAAGGTCTTGACTAATTTTTTTAAAATTACCTTAATTAAATTGCCTGTGAGGTAGTCTGTTGTTGTGATAAATCACATTTTGCTACTTACTGTGCTAAGGATGATAAGGATCCAGAAGTGGGGAATGTAAGAGGATTCCAGAGTCTTTTTTATTTGTGCTTAATCTCTAATTTTGATATTTTTGTGATGTGTGATATTTGAAATATATAATTTTGTTTGGGTGTTATTAGATTCCTGTTAAACTTTCCCTGAATAATAATTCTCTCCAAGGATCCTTTTTCCCATCATTTTTTGAGACTTGTTAATTTGACAGAGACAGGCAACTCTACTGCTACATTGTCCATGTTATAGCTGGTTACTAAATCTTCCCTTCCACCCCTTCCTTACCTAATGAACCTTATTCTGCCATCACAAAATCAGTTACACTTTGCTGTTGCTCTGCAAGAAAAATTCAATTTCTGAACTGATATTCCATTGACCCAAAGAGAAAACAACTGGGCTTTTTTTTTTATTTGGAATGACCTGGCACCCTGGGGGCAGTGGGCTTTAGTTTTTCACCTGTAAGGGCTGTTTGGTTTGCAGTAGCTGCAATTGGTGTTTGTGCAGCTGTAATTAGACCATCCAACTGTTCTGTGGGTGTGATTTCTTTTCATTTTTCTCTCCTGCTTCCAGGAAATTGAGAATTCACTGTTGCAAATGAAATGAATTTGCAGACTTGGGTCTTTAATTGAAGTGGTTAAAGTATGTTTAGTTATTGGTAAGGCCAATGCAGTGTTTTGTTCAAACTTTTTTGGCTATTAAAGACAGTCAGTTTACTTAAGCATGTGCTTGTGTTAGGAAGGTGGAGTAGGATTTTGTAACTCCAAGTATTAGTTCTTTTCTCCCAGCAGCTTTTCTGGTGAGGAAGCGAAGAACTGGCACACAGAACTTTTGTGTTGCTGCTAATGCTCGTCTCTGCTTAGGTGTTGTTTGTGGAAAGTAGGCATAAAACCTCTCCTGAGCATGGCCAACATGTTCAGCTTTCTGTTGAATTTTCAGTTGTCTGAAAGAAAGAATGAATTTACTATGCCGTAAAAGAAGTTTTTGGTGATGTAGGAGATGTTAAATATGATCTGTTCATCTTTATGAACATCTTTATATGACCATTTAATTAAGCTAGATATTGAGGAAGCAAGTGTCTCTGCTGACATCCATCTGTTCTCGCCCTCTCACCTGGTTGGCCTCCCTGCAATGTGCTAATGGGAGTGGAATCAATGAAAGTTTCATTGATTGGTGCCTAATTTGAAAATAGTAGATTTATGGCAACAGTTGATGAGGGAACCCTGCTTGCAACACTGTGCTGCACTGAAAAAGAAGGGTGTTCTTTGTGATAACTCCACTCTTCTAGAGTCAGAAAATGGAAAGGAAATTTCCTCTTTTGTTTTCTTTTGTGCAGTTTTGCTCCAGGTATTTCTTTTTGGATATTTCTCCGCAATACCAGGCTGGCACAGCAATTCCCTGGTTCTATTCAGTGTTTTTAAGCACAATAATTTGACATAAAAAAAATTTGCAATTTTTAAACATCTCTTTAATGGCTCAAACTCCATTTCTGCTTAACATCATTGCTGAAATGTAACATCAGTCTGCAGCATTTCCAGTGCACATACAGCAGAACAGCAATCTGTTTGCTTTCTTAATGGTCCCTGCCCCTCTTATTTGTTGCCAGAAAGAAATCAAGAGTCAGTGTTGGACCATCTCATGCTCAGTATCACAGGCTGCGTATCTGGCCTTTTTTTTTAAACTACCAGTCCAAAGTATTTGTTTTCCAGTACTAAACATTTTCCATAGTTTACTCTTGGCTTTTTGATTGAATCAATGCGGATCAGTGAGTTCTAGTGCTGTGGTTGAGACTTTCTCTCGCTGTGCAGTCTGGTGAAGGTTCAAGGGAGGTGAGGTAACTTACAGCAAGATGAAGTGGGACAATTAGGTGTGGTGTTTCAGACTTCCTAGACTCATTTGTCGTGTGATTGGTGATCAAAACTCAATGTCCCTCTTATTTTTGGTTGCTCCCAGAAATTAATTTAAACAAGAGGATCTTAATTACTGATTAGAATTAAATTTTGGCAAACTTGTAACTTACTTTTGAGGGAATTTAAAACATGAATAAAGAACTCTGAGAAAAGAAGTCTGTGGAATCCACACTTCTAATTGAAGGGCAAGTTAAGGAAATCTTCTATGCAAATTAAATTCAATTTAAGTAGAGGCAGCCTTCAAAATAAATGAAAATTTTAAGAGCATTGAAACAGTTTTATGGAAAAAAAACCCCAACTAACTAAAAAGTATTTTGCATTTCAAAAGCCAATGAGATGAAAATTCACTTTATAGCAGCCAAGAGAGTTCCATTCTCTAGACTTAGAATACCATGCAAGTCATACTATTAAAATACTGATTACACACATTGATCAAGTAATTTTAATGCACCTGCAATAAAAATCTGTCCAACTGTTACCAAACTACACATGGATAGTGTGAAATTCTCTGAAATACACAGTCCAGTGAACCCAAGTTCTTGGTGTTCCTGTGGATGGAAAGCTATTAGACATAAGCACTGCAGTAACAGTGTCTGTCCACTAAAATTTGATGTTATTCCTGGAAGGGGTGGTATTGGATTAGATCTGAATGCCAACAAACCAGCTGCTTTGGCACCCTGATTTAATTCTTGGAAGTTGAGTTTTGGAACCTTTACTGGAATCTTTTTCTCTCAGCCATGTTTTCTTCCCCTTTCTGGTGGCAGTGCTGCAGCAGGTGAAAGCCATCTCCTGTGTGATTCCCCACAGGCTCCCCTCTGGGGAATGGGAGTGAATCCCAGCTCAACCATTTTGCTTGATGCCTGTAAAATGGGTGGGGATTCGTCTGGGGTTTGGATGTGTCTCTGCTGACAGCTGAAGTCTTTAGCTGTGTATAGTGTCTGCAGTTCTCCAGTCAGACCCTTCATTGATTTCTAGGGGTTACCCAAGGAATTCAACTGTATTGAAGTTGGAAAATGTCATCTCTAGGCTTTGGAGGTCTTTCCTGCAAGTCCTCTCTTTGGATTTGGCTACAGTGCTGCTGACAGATGAGTGCAAGTGTCTTTATGTGCATTGTGCTCCCAAGCTCCCTTGTTTTGTATGTTGGGAACAGGCAGCAGCAGCTTTGGGACCACCTTATCTGGCCATGCTTTGGTTGCACGATAGGCTCAGATATGCCACTGGCACGAGCAGCTGCCCATGTGCCTGTCCAGCACAGACAATACAAGTCTGACCCTGGGGGCAAGGGAGTCTGTTGTGGCTGCTTGTGACAATTGCTCCCTGCTTCACTAGAATTCTGGAAGATGTCCTGATTGTCCTTTCTACTTGGGTTACAAGTTTTCCCTTTCTGACTAAAAGTTAACACAGACTATTTTTATTTGGAATATAGTGTTTTGTCAGCTGGGCCTTTTGATTTCCTTGGAAAGGCTGCTGTCTAGGATACTAGCAGACATATATTGCATGACTTCAGATATTGTGTGTTAATTTAAGATCCTCAGTGTGTTAGGGTTTTTCTGTAAGGAGTGGATAAAAACGCCTCAATTGCCTTTGAGTGAGTCAGTCCGTCAGTAGAGAAGGATTTCCCTGCACTGTTCACTGTGACTGGATTGCTGCCTTGGGAGCCTTAGTTGAGTGCACAGCATTTCCCTGGAGCCCTGCAGAGGCACTGACATGTGGAGTCATGGGGAATGTGGGTCATCTCCCTGAGCAGACAATGAATTGGAAAGCCCACCAAAGCACTGAGAGGCAGTGTGGTGTTCATGCTAGGAAATCTGTTAGGACTAGAAAAAAGTTTTGTTTTTTTCTGCTGGGAAATGCAATGTTCTGTCAGGTATTCAAGAGATAAGGATACTTCTAGTGGATGAGCAACTAGGATTTAGACGATATCCCATAGGGAGAGGTGCCTTATCTTGAGTCTTACAGCAACAAAATATAAGCTATTTGCTAGCATTGATAACTAAGGAAAGGAATAATGTTTAGACTTGCCCTGATTTTTGAAAAAAACATGTTTGGTGCCTTCCAGTGACCCCTTGTTTAAGGGACTGGAATCTGCCTGTGCTGCTCCCCCTCTGTGTCTGACAGTCTGGCCATGGAAGGGAGATGTTTAATTATACATGGGATTTTTTAAAATCTGGCAGTGAATGGCTTTGAAATGTTGCCAATAATGACATTCCTAAATAATAATCTTACTGCTTCAGAGAGAATAAGTACTGTAGTGCCAGCAGACACCTCTTCATTTCTCTGTGACTGGCAGAAGCTGTTTAAATACATAGAATGTAGTCAGAAATGGCAGCGTGATGCATCTAAAATGCTTTTTGACCTGAATAGCATTGTGTTGGTAAACAACAAAACATCAGCTGTATATGGAGTTGCCTTTGGCATTTCAAGTAGCCATAATCTTGCTTCTGTTGGTATCTGCTGTGCATCCCCCAGGTCCTGGGAGAGCCCTTCTCTTTGGGGGTGGTGGTACAGTAGCACTGGCATAGTAATGTTTTTGTCTCTTTAGTGAGTAGCTCTCCAGGAGCAGGTGCAAGCAGGATTTTTGTACCTAATACAGACAGAGCATGTCTTGTATTAGGAAGTTTCTTGTATGGTCTCCTGCTCAGTCTCACCATACTACAGTCAGTATGGTCTATTTTATTCTCAAATATCAGTGTTGTTTGACATGAAATTATCCTTAGACTATTCTAATCCAGGAAGTGGTGTCAGCTGAAGAGCATGTCAGGACTGGAGTGTAGAGCAGAGAGCCAGCCTGGATGGTGTGGGGTGCTGCTAATGCATCCTTCTATCCTTAGGATTTATAGCCTCCTGGATGCAGTACTGGAATATGATACAGGATACCTGGGCTTGGATTGCTTATGTGCTTGCTTGAGCATGGGAATGTGAACTTGGATTTCCTGTAACAATAGTGATGGTTCCAACCAGTGGCAAATTGTTTGGTGATTTTACTTCTGTAGCTTTTATTAAAAATCCTCTAACTACTGTGACTTCCATCCCTCCCCCCAGTCCAACAAAAAAGTCCAAATCAAGCAAATTTATGTGTAGGGAAAGGGAGCAATAGGAGTTTCTTGAGCTGAAAGAAATGTTTTCATCCTGCATGACATTTAGGATAAAGTATGTTTTGGGACTGATGTGAAATACTTCTGGTTTTTCATCTCTTGAGCCATGACATCAATTATGCACACAGGGGTTTTTATTTGTGCTGTGTTAGAAAGGCAGGCATTTTATGGGAGGTTTTTATGACTTCTGGGAACCTTGGACGAGACTGGAGTCTACCTGATCTTTCTTCCTAGAGATTAGGAAAAAACTTATTCACTGTAAAGAGACATAGGAGAGATAAGTGCCTCTTTCAGAACCTTTCTCTGCTCTGTCTGCCCCTCAGGAGATGTTGGTATGGATAGACTGAGGTTTGGATGGGGAAGGGGCTCTTTGAGTACAAGAGAGCAGAGAACATCCCTGTATGGAGCTGGCACTTTAGAAGATGTGGATGGCCCTCAGCAAAGCTATCTGTGCATCCATCAAGTTCCCAGGGTAAGAGTAGGAAAGTAGGAGGCAACACTTGAAACTTGGCAGTTGCAGCAGTCAGAGGGAAGCTGAGCTTATCCCTTGAGGTGTATTTAAATTGTTACCAGAAAGCCCTTCCCCTGCCCTGGTAGCTTTACATACCCGGAGAAAAATCAGCTAATGGTTTAATGTGACTCCAGTCTCTCTTTTCTGTCCTTAGGAAGTTGATGTCTGTTTCAAAGAAACTAAAAACCCCAGGAATTAATATTTTCCTTAATTTGCATGTTGGATTAGTTAATGTCTCTTTCAGGTTTTTCTCCAGATCTGAATACAAGTTTTCCAGAACTCAGTTTGGCCAGGTGGAAGGTTCTATTGCTCATGCCGTTTTCCTTGCTGAATCCCATGATGTGACCGATGTCCTGCTGTATGTACAGAGCAGGCAGGACATAGGTCTCTGCCTGCCTTGTATTTTATAAGCCTCTCTTGTTCAGCTCCTCAGGCCAGCCAGGAGAGTGCTTGTTAAAATGGTGAGAGCTGGTTCCCCTGCCTTCTCCCTCAGTCCATTTGCAGCAGCTCTGCAGCAAGCAGGAAACTTTAGCTGTGTTTGGCCTTCCTGTCAAGGGGCCACCAAGGGGGAATGCCAAAGACATTTTCTCTGCTTTCCATGTGAATGTGGGGTCTCTTGCTGAATTCCACAGCAGCTTCCTCTGTTATTTTCCATGAAATCGCTGAAGTGCAGGTCTGACAAAACAGACTTCCATCTGTGGTTCTGTGTTGAGAAGCTGATGACGTACTGGGTACTGTAACATAGGAAACACTCACATAAATAGGCTTGCTGATATGCTGAGAACAGAGCAAACACTGCTCTTTTTTGGTGTTTGACACTCAGCTTTGCCATTCTAGATGCAGTTTTTATCTAATTCATAGAAGATTGTTGGAACACATTAAGTTGAATGCTCATGATAGCTTTCTCAGTGATAAGCCTTGCTGAATTTTCCATGATACATATAATGGATTTTTATGTAGTTCCCACTAATAATTTCCCAGTTAACATGTATTTTTTTGTTTATCTGAACGTATTTAGAAAGTTATGCATAGTTTATAATTGTTGTACTAAGTGAAATGAGCTTAGTAGGCTTTGAAACAGGGTTAAGCATTTATAAGTGTAATAAGATAACCTACAGTTAAGTTAGAAAGGATTAAAAACATGAGATATAAATCCCTATGCCTCAGGGGATAATTGATGGAGTTTAGAAAGGAATTTCCCTGATGGGTAAATTAGTCTATAATTGCCCCCATAGGGACTCCCTTCTTCAACATCTGATGCTGATGCCAGTCAATACAGTGCTTGATGGACCTTCAAACTAATTCAGGATGGCAACGATCATGTCATAGTAACTAACACAGTACTGTGGTGTATATCATGTTCCTTTCTGGTAATGTAAAAAGATATTTGCTATTTAGCTATAGTATGTTATAGTAATATATTGCATCTTATTATACCTATGTGATGTATCACAATATGTAATAAATAGTAAATATAGTTGCTGGCACTATGGAATGGCTCTTGGATTTGCCTTTTACAAGGAGGGAAGGTCTGTCTCTTACAGTGAAAATGTGACTTATTTTGGACTAAAACTCTTTCTGTTTTAGAGCTTTAGGTAGTAGTAAAAGGGGTCTGAGTCCAAATTACCTGTGAAGACCACTAAAAGACAAACCAAGGACAGCATTATCTTGCTCCCACTTTGAGTGCAACAAAAAGGCCCTTGGGCAGAAAAGCAAGTTAAATACGTAGGTAGGCAGGGACTGAAAGCGTCACTCACCTCTGAGGCATTTTGGATGTGTTGGAGTGGGGGATCGTAGGTCTGAGACTCCATGGATTAGATCTGAGCCACTTCTCAGGAGACTTGTGTAACTCCAGAAGAGTGACAGTGGCAGCTGTGGAAAATATTTAGAGAACAGAAGACATTTTTTTCCTTTGTGTTCAATGATCTAACAAGTCATCTGCTAGAAGCTCCTCATGCTGCTTTTGAGAAATGGCTGTCAGTGTGGAAAAACTGTTGCCTTTTTAGTATATGGTATTTTTAATGAGAGATAGGGTACTGTAGCAGGGCTACTCAGAAATAATACATCCTCAAATTTGATGTGCATTAATGACAAACTAACATCACCACTACAGAAAACCACAACCAAGCAAACACACCACCAAAATATCACTAAAACTTTCCCTGCCTGCTTAGTACAGATTCAGTTCCCCATACAGTACGTGGCGTCTTTTCTCACAGAGGGAGTTCAGGAATATTGTAACATCAGAAATGTTTAATAACAGAGTTATTTGTAGTTATTTCAGACTTCTGTAAGGCTTGCTGGTTGTTTGCTCTCTTGCTGGTGTTTTGGCTAGTTCTCATGCTACTTGTGTATCACTCACTTGGGAGTCAAATTGTCTCAGGGGCCTGAGATCCCTCTTGAATCTGAACCTGCCCAGGCTGTGTGTTAGCCCACTGCTTCATGGCCTCTGCTGTGTAGAGGCAATAGAGACCATGCTTTAGAATGTTTTCTCCCTTTTGTAAAGGACCTGGGGTTCATACCTTATATTTTTTTAGCTTTTAATTTGGCTACATCTTTTTTTTTCCTTTAAGGAGCAGATTTAGCTAATTTCCATGTACGTGATGACTTACTTGGCAGTCAGCTAGAACTGTGTGCTGCTACCTTTAATTACAGGCAAGATGGTATTTTGGGCAGCTGGACAAAAATATTTTTATGCCCAGATTCAGCAATGATGTAAAAACTGACAGTAGAAGATGCATCCTAGGAAAAGTCTGGGCTGACACAAATGAGTACAAATGCTCCTAAGAATGTTCTGATCTCTTGCTAAATAGTTCCCTTCTTTGCTTTGAAGGAGTAATTCAAGAGAGTTTTGAATTGATTCTACAGAATAGATTAATTATCAAAAGATAAGCACTATACTGGAATTAGAAAATACAAACCAGCACCAGCCATTGTTTGGACTGTGGCAGTGTGTGGGGGCAGGACACACCTTTGTCCTGCTGGGCAAATACCAAATGGGGCAATTGGGAGAATGTTGCTGCCCTGGAAGGTGGAGCCCCAGCTGGGTGGTGCAAGAAGCTTGAAGGTAAAGGGAGTCAAAGGGAATGAAGGATAGACATCTGGGGAGAGGTGAGGAGCTTGCCTGGAGTGGGAAAGAGCACTGGAGACAGGGATATCTCAGAACATATGCAGGAGTAATTTCAGACTTTTTGCTGTAACCGTTCTTACAACAAAATATGTACAGCCCTGTAAAACTCGTGGCTTTTCTGTCCTTTTATTTTCAGTATTCATGGTTCCTGTTTCATTTAAGATTTACATAATGTTTGCTTTTGCATTCATTTAGTAAAGGGTTGTCCTATGGGAGTTTTCCAGATGAATTTTCTCTTTTTCCAATTAATGAACTACACAACAGATTTGTTCCTCAAGTTTTTAGATGCAAATGTTATGATAAAACAATGTCTGCAAGTTCTCTCAAGTGCATTTTCTCACTTGCACATGAATTCATGCAAGCGTGAAATGTGTGTCGCTGGCATTTTGCTCCATTCATGACATATGAAGGCCAGGTTTGAGGGGTCTGTAAGGGTTCATGACTTCATTTATACTGTGAGTTGCCTTGGTCAGCCAACAGTCTGCACAGGGACAGTCATCCAGTCAGGTAACGCTGAGTGCTGGCTGTGCCTGGCTCAGTGCATAACATCTGCTGAGTGCTATGTGAACTCAGTGGTGGTGTCAGGTGAGTTTTGTCTCTGGACATGCATTTTCCTGAACTTGGAATAATGAGAAGCAGAAAAATAAGTCTTGGTTTGCTTAAAACTCTGAATCTGACAGCTGGGAGATAATGCAGAGTCAGTTGAAATGAATCAAATGGGCACATCCACAGCTGGTGTGGTACCCTCTGCTTTTGCTTCTTCCTCCCTGTTTCATTGCTTCCATCAGTCATGACTAGGCTTTTAGATAAGAAAGATGTTGAAGATGAAATTCAGATTTAATACACCTCAGCTGCTCATACTAACGGGCATTTGGTATTAGATGTAGGAAGAACATGAAGCTGGACAGCAAACTGAACTGCTACAACTCCCCTGTAAAGCTGCAGTCACCTGGTAGCACTGCCAGAGTTGCTCTAGTCTCCACTTTCCCTGGTTTGTGTAGAATTGATGCTGTCCCAGCAAAACTGTAAAATCAATGGAACAGCTAAAATCTGGATAATGGTGGTAAAAGATGAGGTTTTTTGAAAGTATCCTTAAACTACAATCTTGACAAAGTGAGGGAAGAATGGAGGTTTTCTCCACTCTGCCCCCTCTCAGATACTTACTGACCCTGTCTTGCATGAGCCTGCAGGTCTAGCAAATGAGAGCAAGTCTCTTTACACAACTAATCTTGCCACAGTGAATAATTCAATGGATTAGGTAGCAACAAGGATATAAACATCTGCTGACAGAAAAAGGGAAATTACTTTTTCTGCAGGGAAAGAAAAACTGAGCAACTGTCTCTAGGCAAGTTTTCTTGCAAACAAATGTGTGTGTGTTACCCTTCCTCCTTCCCCCATACATAGAAAAAAATAAAAATGAAAGGTGTTAAGGATTATTGAGCACTGTGAGCTTTAGCCATTTATCCCAAGTTCTGTAGTAATTGTGATTCATAGGGAGCAGTCAGACGGCTCAGTCGCCATCAGGCTCTGGCTTTGTGCACTGGGGGTCTTGTGGTAGTGATTGGGGTTGCAACATAAATCAAATTGGTCATCTTAGGTGTGCTGGTTTTTTCTCCTTTGTGTGCTCTGGGCTTGCTGCACAGGTTTGACTGCAATTGAATCTGCACTGTTTTGCTTTTTTGAGACTTGTATTTTCATGCTGGCCAATTGCTAAATGAGTTCACTTCAGGAGCTGTGAGGAAGTTTGCAGGTGTGGTGTGTGTAACCTGGCAGGACTAGAGCACCTACATGTGGTTTGGGAGAAAGGATGATGGGGGAACATCAGGACCTTCCTGTGCATTTTGTCTGTCTGGTGTGGAGTATGTGGATTTTTTTGATAAAGATTGGAAAAATTCAACTGCATTGTATTTGTTGTGTTGGTTTCTCAAGTTAAGATGCTCATCAACTTGTCAGCCTGACAAACCACATCATCTACAAGATCCATTCCTGAGTTTTCTCTCTTCAAACTTCTGTACCTATGAAAGAACACTTGGATTGTGGTTGTCTTGAAATAATCAAAATCTCACACTGATTCCATTCATATAACAGGATCAAATCTCAATGTTGTAACTTGTGACTTTAAGAAGTAAATGTAGGTAGCTGTACTGTTGTGTTTGCTGAAAACAGGCTCAATTATTTAGTGTGGAGGTGGCTTTCACAATTTACGGGGTTCGTTTTGCTGCAGTCATATTTTTAGTAGATACGAAAAGTTTTTCTGACTTATTCAGTGATTTTGAGGAGATTATTTAGGGCTTGACATGGTAACAGTGATGTCAGGCAGAGCTTTCATCTTATTTCTGATATGAGACTCTCCCATTGGCCTCTGAGTGAGCACTGAGGCACTTTTTTCCCTGCTGCAGTGTTATCTTGAATACTCTACTTTCACAGTGATCATCTGATGACCTTGCCAAGCATTATAGGAGAATTCTTACTTGTAATATTTCATTGGAAAAAACCACAAACAAACCAAACCCAACTTCTCTTAGCTGCTATGCTTTTAGCATGCAGCTTCTCCAGCCTTTATGGCCCTCAGTGTAGCTTGCTAGCCTGTGTGCTCTTTTCTGTACTCTTTGCACAGACTATTCATTTTTTGAGAGCTTTTTTCCCCTACATTTCTGTTTATCTCTTCTACCCAACTGATTTTAATCCTCTTTAAAAATCTTTGTCACGTTATTTATTCTGAATCTTATAGCCTTCTATGGTAAGTCATCAGGACCTCATCAGGACCTTCCAGCTTCCCTGGGAACATCTGTAAGTTCACTGAAGAACACAAATTTAAGTGCTGTAGTGGAAGCCCAGAAAAAATTGATAACCCATGCCACCTGTAGCCTCTAGAAATTTGTCAACTATTTACCAATTAAGGTTTTCCTTTTGATTTCCTTATAATAACCTTCCCTACCATTTAGGTGATTCTCTTTTTGAGTTCACGATCATTTTACTGGATAAGTGTGTCTTTGATAGTACAATGGTATGTTAGATGTGTTGTAACTCTTCAGCAGTTTATATCTTGAACCAAATTCTGTGCTTATAATGTTGCTTGTTGAGTAAGATTATCCAATTGCTGATTGAGTGAGATTCACTTCTTTCTTCTGTGCCCTGACACTCCCACAACTCTCCACATGCTTGAATGCCCCTCAAATATTAATGAAATCCTGTCAGTGACTTGGAGGTTTCCTAAAATAATGGCCGGCTACTGCTCTGTGCGCAATTTCCTCATTCCAGGTTTGCTTTATAACTTGTAGATTCATCACCTCCCTGAAATTTGTTGGTTTTACTTAATTTTTTTTGCTCTACATGAGTTTACATTTTTGCAAAAAAGTTCAGTGGTCACTTCTTTGAGCCAAACTCGTTGCTTGTCCTTTGCTTGGCATCTTCCATTTTCTGTGCAGTTGCTCATCCTCTCTGTCCTTACAGCAGGAGTGATTTCAGTGCCAGCAGAAAGCAGCTGTCCTTGTGTCCGTGCATTCCCCTTGTCTGTGGCATTGCACAGGCATAAGGGAAGGGTAAATTTGGCACCTGAGCAGGATGAGTTGTACTTGAACTCAGTAAGTATCTAGGTGGGAATTTGCTTTTGATTAAGTGACTCAAAAAGTTCTCTGGTTAGGACAGTCTGGCCTAGAGCCTTATAAAGAAAGATGTGAGAAGGTTCAGGTATTTGCTTTTCACAGGGGAAATTTGTATATTCTAAAGTGAGATACTTTACCAATATAATAAAGGAAACTCAAGCACAGGCTGCTAGATCTTGATGAGAATGTAAATTGACTTGTTCTGCTTGGTGGAAAAGCCCCCTGACCCAAAACATGTCATTCCATCTGTCAGCATGTAGGCACCAGAGGAGAAGAAAAATGAAATGAAATGTGGCTTTAGAGGAGTTACTTTTGGCATTGTTTATGTAGCACCTAAACTGTACCCTAGTTTAAAAGATAAACATTTTTCTACTTTTCATCAGAGGTAAATAATTTCTTAAGTCAAAAGTAGGTAAGTAAAATGTTGTTATGGAAACTTGTACTTTGATTCTGGTTTTACTTCTGTTTAATCAGAGAGAAAGGCAGAATAACAACATAGTTTTACACTTGGATCCATCATACATCAGATGTAACTTAGCCCATTGTCTTGCCTGTAGAATGGGTCAGTGTTATGCTGATCTTTCCAAGGTCTTGCCTATGATATTCTGTTTTGCTTGTTTATCTCAGATATCATACTATTTGTACCAAGGACTTTATTTCTTTTAAATAAAGGCACGAAGTAAATCAGATTGCAAATAATAAAAAAACCAAGCTTTTTAGGAAATATTTCAAGTGTGTTCTACAGCATTTAGCAAAACCCTTGAACAAATCTTTTGGTACATCATGAGGATTTATTTTTATAGAAATGTGATAGCTTGTGTATGATTTCTAAAATTTGTAATTAGTATTTTCTTTGCTTTTTATGACGAACTTCTCCTAAAGAGAGAGAAATGTATTCAGTTCTGAAGCAATTTCTCAAAACAACTGAATCTCAATGTGCATGACTTCCCTTGTTGATTCCTATTATTACACAAAAATACAGTCTTCCAAAGTGGTTTTATTTTACCCCTTTGTACAGACATTTAGCTTTGTGAGGTTCTCTGCCCTGCAATTGTAGTATCACAAGCATTCATGGTAGGTTACAGGGCAAGCATGGGATGATTCTACCCTTGGAGACTTTCAACCAATATAAACAGGTATGCCTCGTTTTTGAGGATAATGGCCCACTAGCTATGGCTTTGAGACTGACTTTTAGATACTATGCGATATTCTTACCTGGTTTAAATCAGGACAGTTTCTTTGGTCTTGGTAGTGTTTTGTACATTGTAGATCTGACATCACATGGATTTTTTGCATGATGAGAAAAAAGTTATTACTTACTGCTTATTTCCTTTTCATTTGCTTCTGTGAGAGTTTTAATTTCTAATGGTAAGAATGTATTCCAGTCATATTGTCATGAAAATGATTGAGCACTTGGAAACAGCAAATACGTTTTTCCTTTCCACCATATAAATGCAAACCTTGAATCATTTTCTGTAGAAGGCTCTCTCACTGTTGCAGTCACTCCTAAACTGAAGTGCCCTGCTGAAGAAGGGACACGCTGTACAAGATCATCACAGCAGTGATGCTTTCTGACAGAGCTGCCCCCAGTCAAGGAGCAGAAAAAAGAGTACATTTCTTCTGTGGTTCTACAGTTGCACCTTAAACAGGTAAACATTATGTGATGTTAATGGGTCGTATAACACCAATACTCAGCACTGAAAAAAGTAGAATTTTTCAAGGCAGACAATTAATAAAACTGATGCATGTATAACACTAGATTTAGATTTTGGTTTTTGGGGTGAAATAGTTCTGAACTAGGATAGAAGGTTGAAGTGTGTTAAATGTCTCTTTCAAAGCCTCAGAGAGTATTTTTTCCAAACAAATAATGTAACAAGTTAGTCAAGAACACATTGTAGGAAGAAATAATTAGCCAAACATCTGGAGATAGCTGATCAAAATGAAGCTTATGAGCCCTGAAATGTTTCCTCTCTACCATTTGGAGGTACTCATTATGCTTGAAAAAAACATCTAGCAGTTACATATAACAAGACTCCGCTCTGAACTGAGGAAATTATTGCTGATGTTTTATGTATTTCACTACACTTCATAAAGTAAGAAAAGAGTACAGATTTTTTGGACTTGCATAGGATTTACAAAGTAAGCACAGTCTTGATTTTAGTAGTGATGGGCAGAGTATCAAGTTAGAATAGAATATTTCAGGTGGAAGGGACCTACAGTGATCATCTAGTCCAACTTCCTGGGCAAGTCAGGGCTGACCAAAAGTTAAAGTTTGTTATTAAGGGCCTTGTCCAAGTGCCTCTTAAAGGCTGGGGGCACCTACCACCTCTCTGGGAGCCTTCCAGGGATGTTCCATTTCATTTAATTGGGAACTCAAAACCAAGTCAAAACAATTGCGCATAAAATATTTTCTTCATTAGTCCTATTTTTGACAGAAAACTCAATTTTAAAGACATAAAATGTAATAAAGCAAAAAAAATTAGTTTTATATAAAACTATGGGATTTTTTAGCTTTTTAGCATGCAAATAGTGCTAAAAGCAAATTTTCCAACAAAGAAATAGTTGTATAAATATGACAGTTTCCAAGTGTGTAAATACCAAGATAATTCTTGAATCTCATCTGCTTTTTGTTCCACTGAGGGCAATACTTTCTGTTGATCCCTGGGTTGTCCTGCAGGGGCAACTGAGTTTTTTTCCCCTTTAAAGAAACGGGTACAAAAGCCAACCCGCAGTTCCAGACAAGCCCTGGTGTTTCAAAAGCATTTTTATAGGTTAGTAGGAGGTGTCTGAGGTGTAGTTCCTAGTTCATCTACCATATGGAGCAAGCTCTATATTCAACAATAAAATGGTGATTTAAAGTGAATTGCTAGGTGTTTGCAATTAGCTGCTTACTGATGACTTGGTCTCAGTAGAGAAATTGGGGGGATGTAGCAGCATCTCTTGCTGATTTTAAAACCTGTTTAACATGTGAAACATTCAAGTTTATATTCACATAGAAGGAATTCAAGCTTGAGCTGTATTCAGTTTATTTAAGTTCATTTTCTATACCTGAGCTGGAGAGAACTATGGAAATGTCATACCTGCCCCAGATTTGCTTCTGCACACAAAGTGCTGATATCTTCTGAATCTTAAAAAAAACACTGCAATCAGAAGTGGGTTCAGACCAAGCATAGGAGTGTCTCAATTTTGAGAGCATCCTTACCTGTTTTTAAGGGGTGGGTGGGGTAATCTCTGGGCAGATGGAGAAACCTGTGAGTTAATATTGCCAAATGCATGAAGGCTAAAGATCTGATGTCCAACTCTCACATTTCTGTTGCCAGTGAGGTTTCACTTTTAGTAGTGATGGTTTTAAACAAACTACTAAGGTTAAGGGACAAAGGCAATGTAAAGGCAACTCACTTGTAAAACCACTCAACAGTCACAATGCTGGATGAATTCTAGAGTTTTGGCTGCCATTCAAAAGGTTTGTAATCATATTTTACTTGATATAAAAGGACTGGATTGTAAGAAAAGGACCCTGGGAACTCATCTGGTAGATCTCACTTAGTTTTTGGGTCTAGATTTGGGTTTCAGTTAAATTATAATGTGTTTGTCTGTAAAAGATTTTGTGCTACTCTGAAATGAAGTGCAAAGGAGCTGCAATGCTCTTGTTTTTCTTTGCTCTACCTGGTCCTACTAGAAATAAAAGTGCTAGTTTTCCTGCAAGGAAAACTTTTTTCACGTGTTTTCCACCCATGTGTGTGAGAGGTGAATAATTTGTAAGTAGATTTATGAATACTGTGTTTTCAAGTCTGAGGGGGATCAGACATTAAATTGCTGTTAGGAATCTGGACCACATGACTTAATCCTGCCATCGTTTTACAGCTGAACTCCAGTTTATACTGCAGTGTATCTTTCATATGCTCCTTTGGAAGGAGATTCAGGCTGGTACAAGCCTAGAGGTACCAGGCAGAGTGTCTAATAGATCGTGGAGGTTATGTTACATGTGTTCAGCACCAGGCTGACAGTCAGTTTGCATCCTGGACAGAGCTTTTGTTTTGCCTGCCTGCAGCTGCCTAGAACTCTGCAGAATTTTGTCTTACAAGAGTTTCAGGGTGAGGCTTTAGATGTGCTTCAGGGCAGCACTTAAATTTGGAGGTTTTGTTTTTTAAAAAAACTTCATTGCACTTTGAAAACTGCTTAGTGGCTTCCAATACATGGGAGAATTGGTGCTTGCTACACTTCTAACTCAGTATTGCAGTTTTAGCGTCGCCTGGTACACAGATATTATGAAAAGGGTTTGAGGGAGGAAGTGTAACTACTAATTTAACAGGTGGTTCAGAATGGAAAACGTGTAGCACTGGAATCTGTGTTCACATCTTGTGAGCTGTGCAGAAAGGAGAGGTTATTGGAGCTGGGTAGATTTTATTGTTGTCTATAAGGGAGTCTAAACAAAATTTTTATTCCAGGGTTTTTAAAAGAGTTATAGAAGGCTCTTTCAAAGACTTATTGCATCACATCTTATTCCAAGGAATAATATACTCATTCATCAACATCTCATTACAAAAGGAGTTAAAAGTGTTACTAGACAATTTTGGAAAATACTATAGTTGAGAGGACTGAAATGGTCAGCTTTAATATTCTCATAGTTCTTCTCTGATGGATCAAACTTGCAGCATTTCTCTGAAATACAATCACCTGTTTTCCTGAAGAATGTTCTCCACTGTTTTAATGCCTGATTGCATTTAAGTATTTATATGTGAATGCATGAGCATGCACGGCAAATTTTATATGCTCATGTCTAAGACCCCTTTCTCCGATGAATTAACTTCAGACTTTGCCTGGATAACTTCACAGGTGATATTCAGGCAACTTTGATTTAAAATGCTAGACCAAGCTAGGAATTTGAAAGCAATCTGTGCTCTCTTGTCTCCTGCTTACCCTTTTTCTGTCACTTGTGCAGGTGTGTGCTGCTCAGTGAAGCATGTTGAGCACACTAAAGGTTAAGCTCAGGAATAAATGTGTTGCTGAATAAGGGAGATGATCTGGACCTCAGCCAGAACTTTGTAATTTGCAAATCCACCCTTTACCTGTGGTACTGATTTTCTTGTATGATAGAACTAAAAATATCTCTGTGATTTCTGAAGGGAATATCCAGTCTTTCATCTGCTCTAATGTAATTGCTTTGAGAGTAAGTACTACTTTCTGCAAATTGATGACCATCCAGTAGGTAATATCAACTGAGAGTGGCTTCAGTCCCTACTGACCACCTCAGGTTTCCACACCAGCACCACAGAATATTCTAATGGGCACCCAGAGGACACTATTAACTGGGCACTGAAAAGAAACTTTGAAATGGTGGGATCTGTTCTTTCTGCTTTTAGGAAGCTTGTGATGATTGTGCTCATTCTGTGGACAAGGAGCATTTTTTACCATAGGACCTTAGAGTTTAAACCTATTATTAAAAGGATAGAAGAGAAAACATGACTTCCATCTAGGACTGTGGTTATCCCCTGTCTGTCACAGTAACCTTATTAGCATGTTTCCATCTCCTTTGGAATGGGCTGATCAGGTGATTTTGGGGGTTTTTTTTTGGCTTCATGAAATAATTATTTTCATGAATATGTAAGGTTTAGTGTGTAACTCCTGAGGCCACATTACAAAGTTCAGATACCTTTTTACTCTAAATACTCATTTCTCTTGTCAACATCTTGTATGCAGTTTGTCAGTTCATATTATTCATCAACCAAATTTGCATATGACATTAGTTAAAAAAGCCCACAAAAACTGGTCTCTTAGGATTCCACAAGAAGGTTAAAGCAAATGTGATGTGTCTGAGAGAATACATTTTGAAGTGGTAAAATGTGATTTTATTAATTACAAGGAGTGTATATCCTGATATCTTTACCCTCTTGGACTTGATATGGGTTTATAAAGTGTGAAATAAAGGCTTAATTTAGGCACATAGACTTCCACCTTCAAAGAATAAGGTTAAATTTTTTTCTCTATGTGTAGATACCTCTAGTAAATAGGAATTTTCTTCCTTGTGCTTTGAAATTGTCTTTTTGTGTACTGGGAATTCCTTCCTGAAAGGTGGAGCAAAACCACATCTTCTGCCTTGGTGACCCAGCAGCCTTTTGAGCAAGACAATGGAAAGAGCCTGCCCTGGACTCCCTACAGGCAGCAGTCTTTATTTCTTGAAGTTGTTTTCTGTGTGAGTACTGAGACTAAAGATTGTTTGTGATCTTCCATAAAAGACCAGAAAACTGCAGTGTCAAACAGCTTCAAAATGAAGCTCAAAAGGTAAGATGGAACTATATCTGTAGTATTTTCTGCTTAAGGTAGAAGAGGAAGAAGCTGGAAACTTTTCCTGTTGCTTGTGTAGGAGAGCAGGTGTAGGAAATCTGGGGTGTACAAATGCAGCAAAGAGATTTCCTCTTCCTTTGTGAGCACTAGCAGAATGAAGTGGCTAAACTGCCTTTCTATCCCCTGCACAGTCAGTGACCTCAAGATTTATTTGACCTGGTTATCATAGAATAACTGTGAATTCTGTCCTGCCCATGGCAGGTATGTCTTTCTAGAGCTGTCTTTGTGATACTGGGTTTTGTTAGGTCTAGAATCTTTACTTGCAAAGGAATAATGTAACAAATACTTGAATTTACTAGATTTTTTTTTCTGTTGTGTCTCCAGAGACATCTATGTCTGGCTTTGCTAAAATGCAGTGTTTATGGTATGGCTGCATATGGTTTGATTCAGCTGCAATTCTCTTTTTTTTTTTCCAGCTTCCCTTTTACAAATAGGGTGACATGGGTAGCTCCTATGCAGTGTTGAGGTAATAATGTTACTCTGTGTGCGTTCCAGCAAGTCTGGCCAAGTGTATTTCCTCTGTGAGATCACAGACTGCTTTGTGCTCAGCAGTTCACTTCCTTTTCATATTGCTTTATTTCTTTCTTTGTCTCTATTTCTTTTAAACTACTTTGTGAACTGTATTTAGTTTCTTAATTCCTGACTACCAGCACTTGCTTCATACATTGCTGTTCCTGGTTTCTGCTGTGGACAAACCCAACTTTCAGATGCTGCAGATATTGGTACCTTCCATAATGACTGAGTAGTAGGCAGCTCCTTACTGCCCTGATGTGTGGGCCAAAAGCTGCCAGTTAGGAAAGTGGATTTTTTTTTTTTTGGTGGGATAAAAGTAGTCTATCATTAAATTGAGACCCAAAACTACTTGATAAACATACTATTTTATCGATCAACAGAATTTCCATAATGTTTTAGTTGTGGTGGTTTCTGACAAAAATGTTTGATTTCTGTGTTTTTATAGTCAGACTTTTTTACTCTTATTTATTTAAGTGGTGTGTTTTGGGAGAAAATCAGTGGCATATTGTCATTGTCCAGGAGAATTCCTAGTATGTCATACTTTCAGTTTTGGGAAAATAACTTTCACTTTGCATGTTTTTCTCTGAAAGCCTGATGTTTACTCCACATATGAAAGCATTATAATGTATTCTTGTTGCATATGAAGTTAACAAAGAAATTACTTTCAGCATTATTGAAAAATATGGTTTGCACAAGAGCTTAGGAGGTTTTCAGTCTCATGTTTAAGAACTTGCTGAAGATTTGAGATACCCTGGATCAATTTACCTCTCCAGTGTGGATTTCCTGTTTGGATGAGGGCTGCTTCTGCTTCATTTCCTTAGCTGCAATGTGTTTACAGTTACACAGGGTGCTGTGATTAATGTTTGCCAGGTGCTATAATAGTGCTGTGAAGAGAGCCATCTAAATGTTAACATACCCATAGGAATACCAGCGCGTTTCTGAGAAGAGTCTGATCTTAGAAATGCCCAGTGACTGAGTGAGCATGAGCATAGAACAATGTGCCTGCAAGAAGAAGCATCTTCACACCTGATATACTTATGGCCATCAAAAATGACATTTTGTCAGATTTAAAGGGATAATGGCTATTCTGCTTATCTATCTAATGGATCTATCTTCATAATTCCCAATAATCTTCTGGTCTGAGGGTTCTCCAGGTTAATCTACATATGCCAAAACCAGGTACACCTTAATCTTGGTGAATGAGATTTGAGCAAAAGAACCTCTGTCATTTAGTCATGTTTATGCTCCTCTCATATTTCCTGTTCCTTGGTGTAGTCTCACACTAGATCATGTCTCCAGCCACATATGGGGTCTGGGGCCATTTGCCTCAGATAAGTCAGTCATTCACATGTGCTTGTCTCAGAATCCTGCATCTACAGATACCAGTAGAGGATGGGAGACCCTTCTTCCAACTGAGAACATGACATTACTTTAGAACACAGGTTTTCTTAGGTTTGTCATTTGTTGTAGAAATTATCACAGTGCACGTGTAAGTAGAAGAATAGAATTTTTCTGTGCAAAGATTACCTTCTGGACCAGAGAATGATTAAAACATGGCCTCTGGTGAGGAATAAAAATGGGCTCCTAGTATGTGTTTAAAAAAAGACATAAATTAGCTCTGGCAATACCTGGGTCTCAATGATTAGTTTAGAAAATATTCCTGGGAATATTAGCCGTACCAGATACTTGCTAGATGAAATCTGAATTGTTAAAAGGTTCTGGGAAATTGAGGGGGGAAAAGTCTGTCATCTTAACACGCCCTTGGATATATTTAACAGGTTTTACTGTTGTGAATTGCTTCTAATAGTCCAAGTGACATGCCCAGGTATTTCCTTAAGAACTTTTTCAGTTTCCTGAGTCTGGCATTTTGCAGTAGCCTGACTACAAGCATTTGATTGGTCTCCCTTGTATATCTGGCAGTTCTCTCTGTCAGTTCAAACTTCCTGTTTGCCTTACCTCCCACTCTCAGTAACAGGAGACGTATACCTGCAAATACTTTTAATTTTTAATATTTTGGTTTTTTTACTCCACTTATGCATGTTAAACTACTTGTGAAACTCCAGAGCCAGTCAGGCCACTGTTACGTCCTGGTGTCAGCTAAACTTGTGCTCTTTGGCTGTGAAAATTTCACGTTTTGGCAAAGTAACTTGGCAGAATTGTCAAGCATTTTGACTGTGCTTGTACTCAGCTGTGGAAGTAATCTCACAGTGGGAGCATAGTTTCATGTCTGCACTGGGATCTGGACCCATCAGCACCTGTATTCACCTATGGAAAAACTTGTTAAAGTATGCACCATTCCTGGTGGGCTCGGTGTTAAACCCTGCAGGAGCAATGCCCAAAGCTGCAGCTTTGAACATGACCTTCCCTGAAAAGTGCTTCTCAGATTTGTTCTTAATTAATGTCTTCGAAGTTTGAGTTTGTCATTTTCTCAGTAAGCCAGTTTTGCTTATGAATCTGCCACTTAGCTGAGGAACATTAAACGCCACTGTCAAAAGCTGATTGATTGCCACTTTCCATGAAGTTGGACACAGGCCACCCAGTGGGTGATAGATTGGCATTTGGTGCAGTTTTCCATGTTGCTCTATTTCTGGCTCCTGATGTTAATTTCTTGCTTTCTTGTCTACCTCTATTTCTGTGCAGAACTACTGGAGCTACAGAAGTTAAATCCTCATTAACGTCTCCTCCCTTATATTCCTCACCTCTGGATCTTTCTAAACTTTTTTGTAGTCTCCATTCCTAAAGCTTTATTTTTTATTCTTTTTACTTTAGCCACAGTACTTTGCAAAATTATACAACAGAAAACAAATATGCTGCCAAGCGAAATGCAATCAGCTGTGGATGGCCCAGAGAATGTGGGGATTGGAATCCTCAGTATGTGCCTTTCTATAAAACAGCAGCAATCATCAGGGATCCTGCAGCTTCTTCCAGCTTATCTGGGGATGGTCTATGAACTTGGCATCTCAGAGGCTTTTTCCAAGGATTTTACCTGCTCTGTTCAACTTTCTCTTAAACAATAAATTCCTGAGTGATAAAAAGGAGGGTGAGTCACGTTTACCTCCCGTGGAGCTGTTTATAAAGGAGCAACTTTCTTCCTGTAGGAGAAAAGTTCCATGAGGATGGGAGGAGCAGTTAGAGATGGCTCTTCCTCATGCTAGAAAGTTAGTTTCACTGGCTCTGTTACTGTCCATCTCTCCAATCCAGCAGGAGATTTCCAAAGGTTCCATCTCTGTGTATGAACAAGCTGGATGCCATGTGAGTGTTACTTGAAAAATATGTGCAAAGACTTCAAAAGAAGACTTAGATTCTTTACCCTGATTTCTAAAGGCCACATCTTTTATTAGAATGCCCAGAGGAGGTTCCTGTCACTACATGCAGTAAATTTACCAATTTTATTCAACATTCATAGGAACAGAACAGCACCAGAAAGCTATAAATTCATGCATTTAGAGAACTCACTGCACTGAGAGTGGAAGTGATCATAGTAAACCATGTCTGAATGTGCTATTCTGTTTCTACTCCTTTAAATTAACTTGGCAAAGATATGTGATATTCACTATTAGGACAAAATTATGTGAAGCAGCTGCACTGACAGAGAAGATTAATTATCCTTTACATTGCTGACATTAACCCTACCTGTCATCAGGGTGATGGGAAGAGTTGCCCCCTCATCACGTCATTTTGTGAACATGTTTACTACCACTACGTTATTTTAAATTATCATAAAACATGAGTGAAAATGGAGATTGTCACCTGTGGTTTTCCATCAACACTTCAGGATGATCGTATCTCTTAGATTTTAGAATGCAGAGGGGAAACGTTAGTAGTCATGAGTTAGACTTTGGAGTTCCCACAGGGCATATACACCTTTGATACCCTTGTGATTGACTTAGTGCAGTGAACCTGAGACGGTGCCATTATAAAAAAATGCCTGAAACCAAAAAGCTAGTTCTGCTTTCTATAGAAATCAAAAGAAAGAACTGGTGTGCCATAGGCAGTAGGATGTCTAGCTGGTTTTACTTGAAAAGGCCACTCCAGCTTCATTTTTCTCTCAATTTCTCTCTTCCTATCATGAGGATGAGGTGTATATTTACTCCCAGTGTTGGACTCCACTAGCAGAACCCAGGACAGGAACTATGCTGCAAGCAGAGCTGCCCGGTGGGTCTGTTGTGGTGCACTCAGGTGAGGTGTCTGTCACCTCTCTGGCTTTGCTGTCTGGCTCTGTACCTCTGAGAAAGAACTGTGGGCTGGGTGAGCTCTGCTGGTGAAAGGTGTCGTGCTGGCAGCCTGGGGGTGGAGAGTCCTGGGCTCCTGCCAGACTGGTGACATGATACGTTGAGGAATGTTGCCCTAATTCTTCCTGTGCTGTGGGGAGTCTCCAGGGCATATCTCCAGGTACAGGGAGCTGGGAGGCCAGTGATGGCTCCCTAGGTTTTGTTTGAGACCGCTGATGCAGGATATGGTGTCTCTAAGTTTCTAGGGATTGAACACAAGTCTCTAGGTGTCAGTGCAGGAGGGAAGGGCTGCCATCCAGATGGACCTTGACAGGCTTGAGAGGTGGACCTGTGCAAAGCTCAAGAAGTTCAGCATAGCCAAGTGCCAGGTCCTGCACCAGCTGGACTGGGACAGTCCCAGGCACAAATAGAGGCTGAGTGAGGAGTGTGGATAGAGTGCAGCCCTGAGGAGAACTGAAGGGTGTTGATTGATGAGAAGGTCAAGGTGGCCTGTCAATGTGTGCTTGCAGCCCAGAAAGCCAACAACATTCTGGGCCTCATCAGAAGCAGCGTGACCAGCCGATTGAAACATAGGTGATTCTTCCCCTCTACTCTGTTCCCATGAGACCTCATGCAGAGTGCTGCATCCTGCTCGGGGGTCCCCAGCATAAGGAAGGGGATCTGTTGAAGTGGGTCCAGAGNCAGTCCCAGGCACAAATAGAGGCTGAGTGAGGAGTGTGGATAGAGTGCAGCCCTGAGGAGAACTGAAGGGTGTTGATTGATGAGAAGGTCAAGGTGGCCTGTCAATGTGTGCTTGCAGCCCAGAAAGCCAACAACATTCTGGGCCTCATCAGAAGCAGCGTGACCAGCCGATTGAAACATAGGTGATTCTTCCCCTCTACTCTGTTCTCATGAGACCTCATGCAGAGTGCTGCATCCTGCTCGGGGGTCCCCAGCATAAGGAAGGGGATCTGTTGAAGTGGGTCCAGAGAAGGGCCAGGAAAGATGGTCATAAGACCGGAACAGTTCTCCTATGAAGATGGCCTGGGAGAGTTGAAGTTAATCAGCAAGAAGATGAGGCTCTGGGAAAACCTTAAAGAACCTTCCAGTATCTAAAGGGGCATCCAAGAGAGCTGAGAGGGACATTTCACATGAGCATGTAGTGAGAGGACAAGGGGTAATGGGCAAAAACTGACAGAGGGTAGATTTAGATCAGATTTTAGGCAGACATCCTTTACTATGAGGGTGGTGAGGTGCTGGCACAGGTCACCCACAGAAGCTGTGGATGTCCCATCCCTGAAAGTGTTCAAGGGCCGGTTGAATGAGGCTTTGAACAACTTGGTCTAGTGAAAGGTGTCCCTGCCCATGGTAGGTGGGTTGGAACAAGATGATCTTTGAGGTCCCTTCCAACCCAAACTATTGGATAATTCTATGAACTTTTGTGATTCCATTGAATTCCAAGTAGGAAGTGGGAAAATGACAATGTTTGGTATGGCATTAAGACATAAGTCTGCATGTAAAAGTAAAGCTAATCTTTCACCTCCTCTGTCACACTAAGGTCAGTTTTAACATGAGTTTGGGGCATTTTCACTCTTAAATCTTCATGTGGGTTGTTAAAATAGCCAAATGCTTTCAAATCTGTGCATTGCAACTTCTCCAAGCAAAGAGAAGAAAAATGTTAATGTTTGTAGAGAAATAGCATTTGTAACATCTAACAGGCTGGAGTAGCTCATCCACTAGTTTGCAACAGTACTTAGAATTATGAAAACCATGAAGAAATATAAAGTGTTAACTTGATTAAATTTAGAATGGGGCAGCCCACCTGTTCATCTAAATATAAGTGATGCTGCAACATGACCCAACAGTAGTCAGAGGTGGGTAAGGCAGAGAAAGCTTTCTCTGGCTGGGGGCTCTGTCCATGAATGAGGGCAAGCCAAGGAAGGGAGAAGCCTGCAAGAATGTCTTGGCACTGCTTCCTGGCTCCCACGGTGACCTTAGATACATATCACTTTATGTAATATTTTTTTCAAATGTGTATAGTCAGCTCTAACAGCTTGTTGATCCCAGCTAAGCTCTTTGGCTTGGCTCTGCTGTCAAGTGTTCTTGTTTGCCTGGGTCTTGTAAGTTATGTGGCTTGAAGCTACAGGCGTTTCCTGAATATTATGGAAATAAATTCAAAAGCTCCATTGTGATCACTTGTTGAAACAGCTCTGACTTAATGCATCAAGGTTGCCTGATGCTGAGGTGCTGAACAACTTCACTTGGTGCAAAGCCTTGCCGAACAAACCTGCCTCCGGATTCTGCCTGCAGTGTGAAGGTGTCTCACAGAAGCTCACTTAAACAACTTCACACCATCCTTCTCCATAGAATTGAGTCTGCATAATCCACATGAATCTCCTGACCTAAACATTGTATCTCAATGCATCACTTCTTGGTGAGTGACAGTCACCATCCAAGTACTACTGATTAGCTTTTTATTTGAGTCCAGACATTAAACTCGTGTGAGCATGGCATGCTTGCCAATTGCAACTCAAAGCAGAGCTCTGAAGTGCGCTTGTTAATTNAGGGAAGGGCTGCCATCCAGATGGACCTTGACAGGCTTGAGAGGTGGGCCTGTGCAAAGCTCAAGAAGTTCAGCATAGCCAAGTGCCAGGTCCTGCACCAGCTGGACTGGGACAGTCCCAGGCACAAATAGAGGCTGAGTGAGGAGTGTGGATAGAGTGCAGCCCTGAGGAGAACTGAAGGGTGTTGATTGATGAGAAGGTCAAGGTGGCCTGTCAATGTGTGCTTGCAGCCCAGAAAGCCAACAACATTCTGGGCCTCATCAGAAGCAGCGTGACCAGCCGATTGAAACGTAGGTGATTCTTCCCCTCTACTCTGTTCTCATGAGACCTCATGCAGAGTGCTGCATCCTGCTCGGGGGTCCCCAGCATAAGGAAGGGGATCTGTTGAAGTGGGTCCAGAGAAGGGCCAGGAAAGATGGTCATAAGACCGGAACAGTTCTCCTATGAAGATGGCCTGGGAGAGTTGAAGTTAATCAGCAAGAAGATGAGGCTCTGGGAAAACCTTAAAGAACCTTCCAGTATCTAAAGGGGCATCCAAGAGAGCTGAGAGGGACATTTCACATGAGCATGTAGTGAGAGGACAAGGGGTAATGGGCAAAAACTGACAGAGGGTAGATTTAGATCAGATTTTAGGCAGACATCCTTTACTATGAGGGTGGTGAGGTGCTGGCACAGGTCACCCACAGAAGCTGTGGATGTCCCATCCCTGAAAGTGTTCAAGGGCCGGTTGAATGAGGCTTTGAACAACTTGGTCTAGTGAAAGGTGTCCCTGCCCATGGTAGGTGGGTTGGAACAAGATGATCTTTGAGGTCCCTTCCAACCCAAACTATTGGATAATTCTATGAACTTTTGTGATTCCATTGAATTCCAAGTAGGAAGTGGGAAAATGACAATGTTTGGTATGGCATTAAGACATAAGTCTGCATGTAAAAGTAAAGCTAATCTTTCACCTCCTCTGTCACACTAAGGTCAGTTTTAACATGAGTTTGGGGCATTTTCACTCTTAAATCTTCATGTGGGTTGTTAAAATAGCCAAATGCTTTCAAATCTGTGCATTGCAACTTCTCCAAGTAAAGAGAAGAAAAATGTTAATGTTTGTAGAGAAATAGCATTTGTAACATCTAACAGGCTGGAGTAGCTCATCCACTAGTTTGCAACAGTACTTAGAATTATGAAAACCATGAAGAAATATAAAGTGTTAACTTGATTAAATTTAGAATGGGGCAGCCCACCTGTTCATCTAAATATAAGTGATGCTGCAACATGACCCAACAGTAGTCAGAGGTGGGTAAGGCAGAGAAAGCTTTCTCTGGCTGGGGGCTCTGTCCATGAATGAGGGCAAGCCAAGGAAGGGAGAAGCCTGCAAGAATGTCTTGGCACTGCTTCCTGGCTCCCACGGTGACCTTAGATACATATCACTTTATGTAATATTTTTTTCAAATGTGTATAGTCAGCTCTAACAGCTTGTTGATCCCAGCTAAGCTCTTTGGCTTGGCTCTGCTGTCAAGTGTTCTTGTTTGCCTGGGTCTTGTAAGTTATGTGGCTTGAAGCTACAGGCGTTTCCTGAATATTATGGAAATAAATTCAAAAGCTCCATTGTGATCACTTGTTGAAACAGCTCTGACTTAATGCATCAAGGTTGCCTGATGCTGAGGTGCTGAACAACTTCACTTGGTGCAAAGCCTTGCCGAACAAACCTGCCTCCGGATTCTGCCTGCAGTGTGAAGGTGTCTCACAGAAGCTCACTTAAACAACTTCACACCATCCTTCTCCATAGAATTGAGTCTGCATAATCCACATGAATCTCCTGACCTAAACATTGTATCTCAATGCATCACTTCTTGGTGAGTGACAGTCACCATCCAAGTACTACTGATTAGCTTTTTATTTGAGTCCAGACATTAAACTCGTGTGAGCATGGCATGCTTGCCAATTGCAACTCAAAGCAGAGCTCTGAAGTGCGCTTGTTAATTCCACATGTTCATCTCAGCCACATTCTCTGTGTTGCTGTCCTACACGTATCTTCCTCTGCTGCTTGTTCCCTAAAATACAGCCTTATCTTTTCTTCTGCCTAACGTAACCATTTTTCATAGGGAGCCCTGGCTACCAAGGGTTAATATCTGGTTTGGTGAAGTAATGTTATGTTTCTGCTAATACTGTAACTCTGACTTACTGCAGTGTTCCTACCTTGGTTGATGGTAAGCCCATTAGGGTGCACTGGTTAGCAGCTTCCTTTTTGAATATGCATTATTTTCTTTCCCAGGGGTACTAATTTGAAGAAGCAACCCACCTTCTAATGGTAATATAGAGCTTGACGGTTATTTGCAATTTAATGGTGTGTTGACGTTGAAAATCTGTCTTCACTCCAATTTTATACATTTTCTTTATATGCATGGTATATCTCATTTGTTACTGAATTAAAAATTGTGTTCCTAATGACTTCCATGGTGATTTTGAAATAGCTGTCTATATTGCATAAATAACAAGCTTTTCAGCTCAGAAGTGATTTACATCTTCCCAAGTTGCATGATTTCTTTGTCAGGCTTATTAAAAGTTCTCAAAGGGCACTTTATTTTTACCTCCCTTGCCTTTCCCAGCCGTTGTGTCTGTAATTCCGTGCTTGGAAGCCACAGGGGAATTGCAGCTCTCCACCAGCAGGGCAGGCTGACAAGAAGTAGCCCTGGCCCAAAGTCCTGCCCCAGTGCCTTTGCTACAGTTACACCTTAGCTCTGCTCTCCGGTATCCTGCTCTTTTGTTCCCAGACCTCTTCTAAGCAGGGATTAAGGGCATAAAAATGAATTGTGCAACACTCTTCTTTATAGTGATTTTATGCTGTGGGGAATTCCGTTAGAGATTAGCTTTTTGGACCATAAAACTTCTTTCAAATCTTTTAAGCTGGATGTGAATTCCAGTTTCCTGAGGTAAATAAATACAACTTTCCAATCCTGTTCCATCCACCTGCCATAATCGGGTCTATAAGGGCAGCCAAAATCTATTATTGGTTTACACTGGTGCAAATCTTCTGACGTTAAAGGTTGAATCCGTGTAACTGAGAGTGGAATTTGGCTTGTGGCCTTGGGATCTTCCATGGCATGGGGGAAAGCATACACTGCAGGCTAAACTCCTGTGACCAGATATAATAAGAGGGGGCTGGGGGGAAGTGATTTAAAAAAGGTACTAAACGTCAACTTCTATGCCTGGCTGTGGGCATATGGGTTTGTGTAAATGTTCTAGTTGCTTATTTCTCCTTTTTATATTAATAAACCTACATAAACCATTGGTATTATATAGACACCACAAACACAAATTCATTTTGAGTTATCACTTCCTTCCAGAAGAGTAGCATTTTTGGAAGCCTTTAATATATGTGCATGAAAACAGGAATGTTAATATTTTTCTGTAAAATGGTGAATGTTTGGCTGTCAACTTTGCCAGTTGGTGCAGTGTGTAATACCCACCTGGGAGTGGTTTGAACTGAGGTTCCGTTGTAATAGAGAATTGTGAGAACTGTTGATTTTTTTTCCTTTTTGCTTACTTTTGTTTCTGTGATCCCTTTTTTCCTTTTTACTATGACATCTTTAGATGCTGTGATCGTCATCTTTTCTGTTATCTTGCCTCTGTATTCCACCAAGAAAACTCAGTGACTTTTTTTTTGTTTTGTGCATTAGGTAACTTCAGGTAATGTTAGAAGCCACGAATTTGAAAAATTCAATTAAGCAGAAATTATAATGATAGTTTCTCAGAGAAAAAATATTTTGGGTTATAAAAAGAGTCCTTGTGTATAGAAATACAGAAAATAAAAAAATACAGAAATATAGGAATATGTTAATAAAAAGGGAGATAGTAATAGGAATCGCCACTTTAGCTTAATGATAATTCTAGAGCAGTAAATTCTGTTGTCACTTGCACTGTTTTAAGTCTGTAGCAACTCCATCGAACCAAAAAGAATTGAGTTTTATGTGCTGACAGTCTCTTGGCTATTGCCTTTCTTTACAGATGTTTCCTGATGATTTTGTCACAAAACTCAGTGACTTTAAGTAATGTCCACATGAAGAGAAGGGCTCTTTTAAACTTTGAGAACATAAAAGAAGGCAGCCAGGGACAAACTGGTTATCTGTGGATTTTAAGTACTGGTTGTAGGAGCACCAAAGTTCTGTGATAGGCAAGGCAGTGAGCCAATGTATTACAGTAACTGGAGAAGGTTCTTGGCCCGCTGTGGAGTAAGGGCTGCCTTGTGCATGTGTGAGTTGCTTGAAATACATGGACTCTTTCACAAATGCAGTGGAACAGAATTTCTCTCCCCCTCTGTCCAGCATGGAAGTTTAGAGTCAGTCCCAAGGTGTTTGAAATATGAAATGTGATTTCACATAGCGCCTTTATGTGCCTGAATCTCAATGGATCAACTCATGCTTTTCTTTTGGCCTCGAATTTTTGTTGTCTGGTATTTGCAAAATGATTACTTTCATTAAAGATTTTTTTCTAAATTTTACGCTAATGCGAAAATCGAAGTCAGAAATTCTTTTCTTCACAAATGTTATTAGGGATTTTCTGGATCTGTGGTTGTTTAACTCAAATTCTTAATAAATTTGCCTTAGGCACTGTTTTACATTCCTTTGGGACTTCCGAATTTAGGATTGTTATTAGATCTTTAGAGACTGTTTTACATTCCTTTGGGACTTCTGAATTTGAGATTGTTATTAGATCTTTCCTGTCTGACTGAAAGAGAGAAGGAAACTGAAAACAGAAGGGTATTTCTTGAGGGAACAGCTGTACTGGGACCCATGGGGTTTCCTCTGAAGCCGTGGCTGCCTGGACTCAGAGATGGATGAACATCTTCTGTCATCTGAGCCTGCAGAACAGACATGCTGAGTTGTGCTGGGAAACTGCAAAAGCTGCATAGTTCTGGCAGAAGTGAGGGGGATTAAAAAAAGGGAAGAAAAAGGCCAGGTCAGAGCACCAAAGGTGGTTGCAGCTCTGCTTTCCAATGGCTACAGTGTGAAGACCTTTTAAAATTTTGCTTCTGGTCCCTAGCATGTTATAGGTGGTATGTGAGAATGGTGGCATTTTCTATTACTTTATTTATTTGTTCTTGTTTGGTTTTTTTTTCCCCTGAAGTTCTCTGCAAATTTCATGCAGTGCTCTAATCTTGTGCTTTGTGAGGAGAAATTTCACATTTCAGTGGAGACAAAGCTACTGGTAGAGAAGGGTCTGACTGCATTAAAAATTAAACTGTTTTGACCTTTAATGTGTCTTGATAGATATAAGAAAAAAGGAACTGAGAGTGGCTTTGGCATGTGTTATCCCTCTCCTCTTTAGTGAAGCTGATACCAACATGTACCTATTCTGTAATGTTACATTGCAGACTTGGACTTTTATTTTCCCTCTGTTTTTCCTGAGCACTAGCTTTGGTTTACGGGAGTGGTGAGGGTATAAACTAAGGAGCTATGAGGAATGGTGTGCATTTGAACAGTATGTGGCAAATAATGTGGTTCTGGCTGTGGATCTGGTGACAAAATGGCCCTGAGTGGTGTGAGAAATTCTGTCCTGGGGAAAGCTGATGTTGCTGCTGCTGCTCCAGCCAGGGGAGCCGAGGGGCATGACCCGAGGAGTAAGAAGGGGGTGTAGGCAGGTGTTTGTCCCCAGGCTCTCCTGGTGCCAGGGGCACGTGGCAGCATCTTGACCTCTGGGGAGTGGGGCTGTTGCTTGTTTGAGAGCTGGCACTAATGGCAACTCGTGCTGCTCCAGCTAGAAAAATATAACATCAAGACCCTTGTGCAGCAATAATTACTATACAAACTTTACATCCACCCACTCACCAATTTATGCAGAAAATTTGGTGTTCTGGCAGAAACAATTGCTTCTGTGTGTGTGATCAGTATGTAGATTAAAAAGACAACAGTAGATATATGGGGGATCCTTGTTTCAAAATCTACTGAATAATTCCCACACCATAATTTATTGTGGGAGTTTCAAAACCTGTGTTTGTGGAGGAGGTGAAGAGCAGCAGAGATCATATGAAGTGTTATGATCTTTTGAATTGTCTATCTAGTATATATTTTTAGTTTTTAATTTTTAAGGGGTGGTATTTTAATATTAAGGCTCAGTTTAAATATGGTGTACTGTGTACTAACTCATTCAAGAAAACCAGGAGATGTCTATAATCTCTCAGATTACAGAGAAGAAAGTGCAAAACAACGAAGTACAACTGACTGTGCTCTGAAGATGCTGGTGTGTATTAAATGATGTGTAGGATACCTTGCAACCGTGAGAATAAACTCCAAGTAGCCTGGGATCTTAATGGAAAAATTGTGAAGCATATAAACCACTACTCCTAGGTTTCCTTTGCTATGCTTTTTATTGTAATGGGTACCTGGTGACCAAGGAAACTGGTTTCTTGTTGCCTGTTGGGGATAAATTCCCAGCAAATAAATGGTCCCCTTCATTTTGCTTGTTTGGGGTTTTATTATTTTTTTTTCTCCCAGTTTTTTCTCTCTTATTTTCCTTCCTCCCCCCACCCCCAGCTGCTGAGATAAATATGAGCATGAAGTAGTCAGACAGAATACACTGAGCAGATGCCAAACTTCTGGAATAACTGTTTACAGGGCAGCCTCTGTTATCATGTGTATGTACAGTCCATAGTCAGGTATGAAATGCTAAATGACTTTGTCTAAAGATCCTACTATTGCTAAAAGCAGGGAAAGCTTTGCCACCTCTTCTTTGGTTATAAAAGTATTTTTCTTAACTTCCTCTTAAGTTCAGTAAAGTGTTCCCCAGGTAACACAACTGTAGGAAACGACTCCCCTAAGCTTGTGAACTTGATCACTTTTGTTAGAGTATTATGACAAATGATAAGGTAAGCTCGTGTTGCTGCTTGCAAAAGTTGAATTGCTGCAAGCAAAGCATCCAGCAGAGCTGCTGAATAGCATGGTGTAAGACTTGGCCCTCTTGGTTTCTGCAGGTTTTGCCAGGCTCTTATGTGACTTTTCTTCCTGTTGTATGAATTTTGTCTTTTGCAACTGTGTTAGAAACAAATGGAAACTGAGTAGTGAGTAAAGTTGGTTTAACTGCCTTAAGGTTACTGAACCACTAAGCAACAAAAAGACCTTTTGTCATAACCCTTTCTTTAAAATAATCGTCTCAAATATTAAAACCTATTCATTTGGTCTTGTTTTAGATTTAGGGATGGGGCAAGGGGGAAGAGGATAGACACCTAATCCCCTCTTGGAAACCATATAAAATTTGCGTTTATTAGTCACTTTCCTTTAAACTGAGGGGACTATGACACTGCCTTGTACAAAATCTTTACTTACACGGGTGGGCAAGAATTTGGTGAGACTAGTATTTGATTCATTGTATTGAGGCATTTAGCACATGCAAAGAACATTAACCTAAGAAGGTTGTTCTGGTATTTTATGTGAAATTGGCTACACACTCAGTTGCCCAGTGGTCAGGTGTGGGAGGTTTGAAGTGGCAAACAGGAGTGGCCTGATGAGGAAACTTATCATGGAAAGGGAAAAAGAATCAGATTGTCAGACTTGGCTCCATATCAGAGTGCTGGGCTACTGGGGAGCAGGGAATGTGTCTTATGGAGGCTCAGAGCAAATTGCAGCAAAAGACTTTCTACAGGGTTGTCCAGTTTAAACTGCTCAGTTTTTGTAAATGTCTTGGCACTTCAAATATTTTCAGCTGGTCAGATATTCATGCTCATGTCTTTTGTGCCAAAGTAGTGTTCTTTTGAACAGGTATTTTTTTCTGTACATTGGCATGACAAAATGAGCAATAAATCATGAAGATTTTTAATTGAGTTGAAAAGTTTCCTGTTGAAAAAAGGAGTAAGAAATTTTTTTAATGAGACTTTTTTTGGGATGTATTTTACAGTTGTGATTGTGTTTGTTAGTTGAGGTCAAAAACTTTCAGTGTCAAATTGGGATTTAAAGATCCAGAAGCTAAAAGTTAAAAACTACTTAGTATTAAACAGATATATTTTAATTTTTCATAAACTTTTCAGCTCTATTATAATTGCACATAGATGAACTTGTCATTCAGTAACAAAGATTATGCTGCTGGCAAGGTAACTCCTCCCTGCAGCTGGAATACAAAAGGGGTTTTTATTTGTTTGTGCCAAGAATTTTGGCTGATGAGAGACCCAGTTTAGTGACTGAATTTTGAACCTCTTGGTACTGTGAAGAGTTTAGAGTCTGTAACAGTCCTGATAAAGCAAACCCAAAGTTATTAATAGGAAGCTTTTGTACCTGTGTTTTCTGTTTTAGGTCAGTATCCAAAATGTCCAGTTGGCTCAGGGAATTGTTGATAAGTTGCTTTCATCTGTAAGTGATCAGTGTGAATATTGTTGAGCTGGACAGCATCTAAAAACTATTTGTTGGCATGTGTGGACTAAGTTTGGAAATCCCAGTTTTTAAGGGGCAGATGTGTGCTACAGGAGCTGTATCCACAAGTGGCAGTTCTATTGACACCTGTGATGGGGCACAGGGTGGATGAAAATAAACATCCTGCTGTCCTCTGGATACAATTCTTTGTCAGGTCTTAAGTGCCTCAGTGTGGAATCCCTCTGCTTTGTACCCATTTGGGAATCTCCTCCTCTAAGACCCTGGTTAGACCTATGTCACATGATACCCTAGAGAGGGATTCCCTTTCCCTGGTGGAATATTCCAGCAAGGGAGTCATGGATTCAGGAGGTCAAATACTTAAAACAAATGCCAGAGCTTTTGGCCGGTGTATGTGTGTGTGGGGGGTTTTGTGGTGGATTTTCTTTTTCTTTTTTTCTTTTTTCTTTTTTTAAGGGCAGCTGATTTTGTTTCCTTCCTGGTGCTTAGGGCTGGATGGCTCCTCTCTTTTCTGGGAACAACAGTAGCATGAAGTAGACATTCCCGTACAGTTAGTGCCGATGTCCATCACTAACAGAAAATCAAAGACAGTAGCACCAGCAATTAAAGCACTTTCTGTTTGTCAGGCTGCTAGTATTTTTAGGAAGCTGATGGAATTTGGTTTGTCATCTAATGCGCTGATCCTTTGCCAAATGTCAGGTCCCCTGACCAGGTGCCCAAGTCACTCCACCAACTGTCACCCTGCCTTGCAGGAAGTGGAATGCAATGGAGTCGGCAACTCAATGAAGAATTAACAGCCTCTGCCAGCATGCTCTAATTAAACAGCTACATAGACAACAGCTGTGAAAAATTCATCAATCACAGAATGTTTATTATTGGAGTTAAAACACCTCATAACTAATGCAGAGATTTGCATTGATTACCCTCTCCTGGAAGGAACAAGTGGTGCCAGCTCAGTGCCTGGACATTTCGAATGTTTCTATCACTTGCACTGTCACCCATCTGCTTCTGGTTTGTTAACCATAGTTAAAGTGGTTGATCAGCTTCTTTGCAGCAAGCCTGGGTCTGCATCTGTAGATGTGATGCTGAACACTACAAGGAACTCTAAATTCACCTTGTCATGTGGTCCGTGGGGTGCTTGTGTATATCAATCTTCTAAACACATGGGCAGGACTCTAAATTTAGTCACGCTTGAGCAAATCAGTAGTAATGGAGCAAATACTAGATTACTTATATTGACTTCTAACCGTGGTTAGTTCATGAGCAAGATCACGGTAAGTTACTCAATCTCAGTTTCCCCCAGTGCTGCGCTGTCTGGTCTAGAAGTCGTGTAGCTGTGTATCCCTTTTTAATGCGAGGCAGATATGTTGCAGTCAAACTACTAGAAAACTTAACATATAAAACATAATCCAAGTTTTTGGAAAATGGTCATCGAAATATGCTCCTGTGCACTTACATTTGTATATATTCAATGCCATATATTTGTGTTGGTAATAGCAACATCTTCACCAGACTCAGAAGCAAACTGATCTGGTTCTGTCGAAAAGGACTTCTGCAATGAGCACAGGTGCAGCTCTGAAACACTCGATCCATGTGTTCAGGGCCACTACAAGGCCTGATGTCTCACTTAAGCGCTCAAAACTTATGGTACTTTTCCTAGAACCCTTACATCCAAACTAAATGGAACAAACTTTGTTAGAGCTCTAATACAACATCCCTCTCCAAGGCAAGAAACTGAAGACACAGGAAAGAGCAAGGAAGAAGCCAATTCCAAGGTTCTGAACCTGTGATAAGGTCTCTCATGGCCTTCAGTGCTCATGAAATGGTACTTCCAGCTTGGCCAAACACAAAAAAGCTAAAAAAATTTCTTTTTTAGCCTCATCTAGGCTAAAAAAAAAAGTCAGACTACTTGTGAATGAGAAAAACTGTATTACTTTAACTGAACTGAAGATAACTCCTGCTATCTCATCCACTTTTTATGACACAATAAGCAGTAGTATTTTTTCTCTGGTTAGTAGCACAGCAAGAATATGGTTATTTTGGAGGAGGTTGACTGGGTGTGTTTTAAATCATAAAATGAAAACCAAATATAAAATATGGTGCAGGGAACTAAACTTAAGATTTCTGCAAGATAAGGTTATCAGCCAACACTTCATAGATATAATAAAAATTGTTTTGGTTTGTATTTAAAATTATCTTTTAGGCCAAACTTGAGTATTGCCCACAGCATGCAGACATATTTGATGAGACATAAGGAATTCTGACTACTGTATTATTAAGAGATAAATAACTGTTTTAATGAATAACTCTGATCTCTCATGTCAAGAGATAAAGACTATAACTTTGTCTAGAGAACAGCAAAGCAGAATCTGCATCATAATTACAGAACCCTGTATCTTAACTAATGACTTAGCTGGCATTCATGAGAGCTGAAGGAACTCAGGAAGCTGAGGAGCCCTTTCTCTAATGGGCATGGGGAGCATTGATTTTTCTCTTCCTCTTCACAGGCCCTTTCCTACACACTGAGCACAGCCCAGACCTCTGCAAATAGTCCATTTACTAAGATGAGGAGAAAGAATCATTCCAATGGGTCTCTCTGGTTCTGCTATCAGGCACTTTTCTGCTTTCACAGACTTGATCCTGATATCACTATGCTTTTAGTAAAGCTACAATAATATCTTTGTTGCTTTTTTTTTTCTTCTCGTGAGAACAACCTGAACATGCCCTTAGATTTTTCCATTGAGTAGTACTGGGGCTGACAGCAGTGAGACAAGATAAAAAAATCCACAAACAGGTGAAATGTCTTTTGATGAACAATATGAACATTTCATGTACTTTGTGGCAGCTGTTACACATCAGATCAGTGATTACAGGGTCAGAACTGCCTTGTGGAGGGAGGGGGATGTGTGTGTGTGTGGAGGGGAAAGGGATGGGTTGAACCTCACAGAGGTGTGGTGGTGTCACATCCCTCACGGCAGCCCCAGAGACCACATGGAGAAGCAGCAGAGCAGCTGCCAGTCACAAACAGCCCGGGAAAACTGTAACACCCCACAGCTCCTGGAGCCCCTGCCCCAGCTTGGGTTGGCAGGGACAGTGAGAACACTGCCCCTGGCCTGGGACCCCAGAGTGGCTGGTGGGTCAGAGGCCCTGCCTGGGGTGTTTGTCTGTAGAGACCAGAGCAGATAAAACCAGAGGTGCAGGGGGTGCCATGTGTCGTGACCCTCCAGCTGGACGTGTGAATGCCATTCTGCTGCAGAATTTTGGTGGGAAGTCTCTCTGCCTCTCATCTCTTTTCTTGCTCCCTTTGCTTCTTTTTCTTTGTTCCTTTCTTGATGCTTTGGATGACTTGGAGCTGGAGGGATTAGATTTTGACTTAAGGATTGTGGATTGATTAAATATTGACTTGGGTGTTGTGGATTAACATGTGCCTAGGTGGTTTTGTGGTGGAACATTTTGTCTCACTTGTGTAGTGCCCTTTTGAACCTTTGCCAAGGCACAACTCCTGGCTGAGCCCCTGAGCCTGCAGCTCCAGGGTCAGAGTGTTACAGCAGCTCACTAATTCTGTAGTCATGGCCAGGATGAATTTCCACTTACATGGACTGATGTGCTGGTGGAATGTGCCCTGGTGTTTAAGTATGTTGATGTCCCAGCCTTGTCCCAGGAGTGAGTTCCTTAACTCTAGGGAATCCCTGCTGTACCCTGGTGAGGCAGCTCTACTAACCTGCTGTACTTAATGTTGAGCTGAAATATGGTGATTTAATTGTGACATGAGAATGCCCACCCTAAACTGCTCCATCGTGTGTTCATGCAGAGTGAGGGGGATCAGTGTTGAACCTGGGGCATGGAGGACTCAGGTGTCCCAAAGCTCCATGTGTATTGGAGGACAAGAAAGGTTTTAAAATGTCAGCCTTAACTGCACTGAAGTGTTTGACTTTAATGCCATACTTGCAATATTTCTTCTAATTAAGAAGTGAGCAATACTACTAATTCAGCAGTAAAGTTAATTAGCACAGACTATAAATGTTTATTTGTTTCTTAATAGCAACAAATGCATTATAAATGACTCTTGTGTTCATCTATTGTAAAATCCTGCTGTTAGAGTAGTTTGTAACAAAGCTTTTTCTTACAATAGCTCATGGCATTGCAAAAGCAGAAATATGAATTTGGTGCTAATTGTGGAATAACCATGTCAGTGTTATAAACCTGTTAAATTTTAACAAGGATTTCTCATCTAATAAAGATTAAAAATATTACATGTATGTTGATGGATATTGAACTATATTGACTATCAGAAACCTCCTTTTGAAGGCTTTTCAAATTTGAAATAGCGTGTTTTTCCTAAATACAGATTTACCTTTAAGCATTAAGAATGTTATAATTCTTGGCCTTTAAAATACAGGTGTAGAAAAGAGCATACTTTTAGTTTTATCTGTTAAATTGAATGGGATTTCACAGATGCTTATGAAAAAAATGGTAACAATTTTTTGAGTGATTTATAGAATTTTTATAATATTTTTTGTAGAAAGTACTGGTTTTATAGCATTGTAGATGGACCCAATAGAGTTCAAAATGACTATTTGTTAACATTTGAACTAAAATATGGTTATCTTTTAATTTAAGCCTTTATGCAGTTTTGTGTGGACGTTCTTCAGATTGCATATCTTAATTAACAAGAACTATAAAATTTATTTTGATTTATTATTAAAAGTAAAATTTATTTGTTTTAGCAATTAATTAATTTATATTTACTATTAATTATGTATTTCTAAATGACTTTTACTTCTTAGTTTTATTTTTATTGTTTTATTATAAATGTATTATTGATTTATTAGATACAGTTAAACTGTATTTTATGGCTCACTTTTACATAGAAATTAAACATAAGTTTGTCCTGAAATAACAGTCATGGAATGAAGAGCTGCTTTGTAGTCCTACTTCATGCAGGGCAAACATTTTATACTGACCTGATTCCCATTTACTGAAATGAGGGACACTAAAGAGATTCAGGTCTAAGACAGATGTCTAAGGAAGGGAAAGGTTAGTGGGGNTTGGTGTTATGGGCAGAGAGAAATGTTATATGTACCTAACTCAGTTTACACTAGAAAACTGAGAAATTGCCCTCTCATGCTGTCTTTTTTCCTCTTGTTTTAAATAAACTTTGCCCTTGGGTATCATGAGAGAGAAATCTTGACTTTTAATACCTTAATCAATGCTGTCTTGTTTTCTGCAACTCCAGTCTTTTCATAGTCTTTTCAGTCTTGACTGCTGGTCAAACTTTATTGAGCCACTTAAATTGATTGAATTTTTCCAATTTTGCAACATCATCTCTAATGCAGCGAGTCCAGTGACACTTTTCAGTGTTATTTGTGACTCAAAGAGAAGTTCAGATGATTATCCAGCTGTTGATATGCTGGTTTCTATATTGGTGATGTTTCCATCAAGAAGCAAATAGTATATGAAAAGCACTGAACACTTTTATTTGTGAACAAGGAGGACACCTTATATACACTCTGACAGTGTTGGAGACATAGAAATGTCATCATAAAGGCTGGATATGGTTCACTTGCATGGCAAGAGCTTGACTTCTGGAAGGTTGCGACTTTGGTATGAAAATCAGAGTATCTGCTGCACATTTCCAAGTTGTTCTCTGCATAAAACATGCATTTTCTGAGGATTTCTGACTTATGTTATTTCTTTAGTAAACGTGTTCTATATGAACACGTGACTGTTTTTGAACTTTAATCTTGACTTCTGTATGCAGTATTTGTAACTTTGACTTCTTCAAAACTTCCCAGAAGGCAATTACTTGATTGTTGAGGAAATAGTGTCTTAGTGAGACTGTTTCTCTTTAATAGCCACTGCCTGCTTTATGCTTTTCAAGGAAATATTTGCAAATGTCTCATTAGAACAACAGAGCCAAAAGAGTGGAAAGGTGTTGTCTGATCTAACCCCTCAGTGAAGCAAACTAGACCACACGGGCTCATTAGAAGTTTGTTCCAATTGCAGTAAAATAACCTGGAAAGCTGTGGGTTATGCTTTTTAAATTTAGGCCAGATGCAGATCTGACGAAGGCAAAGCTTCTTCATATTTTCTTGGTTGCTAAAAGAAAGCAACAATATCCCCAGAGTTTGATCTGCATTTGGTTTCATCATTGCTGCTAGACTGAGGGAGGGAATTAAGGAAAGAGGAAGAGGAGCAGAACACTGATATGCAGTTTTGTCCTTGCTTTCAGACCCTACCAAAGGATTCCTTTACTCCAGCCTTAAGTGAATATCTGAGTCCTTAAGAGAAGGGGCTAATTTCATGAACAACAACTACTCAGTGATTCACAAAATTGGTGTATGTTACTGAGGGAAGCTTGATGCAGTGTGTAGGTGTGGGGTGGACTTACCATCGGTGTGCCAAGTTGGAAGGAGCCTCTGAGCTTCCTGTTGTTCTTCACATTGTTACCCTTTATTTAGGTCCTGTTCCCAGTTGCTTGGAGTTCTTACTAATTAATCTATTAATGGCAAAGTCAGTTTTATTTCAGTGTCCTGGACTGTTTTATGGTTTTGCTTTCTCTAGGCCCTAAAACACCTCTTGCAGCAATTTTGCTGTTGACTGTAGCTCCTACTTGACTTGCATGGAGAATATTTGGCTCTCATATCTGCTTACTTACTGTTCATAGGAATGGTGGCTAATCATCATACCCTCTGATACTACAGATATAAACTGGGTGTATCCAGATATGTCTGTCTTCCATCTCTGCTAGATTCTGTTGCCTTTAGCTATGTTTCCCTTGAAACAAATATGTCATCCAAAGTTATTCAAAATGTTGTGGATGTTCAGAAGTTCCATTCTAAAATTTCAGTTTTACAAATTGAAAAGGTTGAATTATTTGTGACACAAAATGGGAATACTCTGTTTTAAATAATAGCACAATGTCATTGCACAGTGTGTTATTACCTCCAGTTAAGCTTAGAAAAACAGATATTTGGCACGGGTGAGAGGAATAATCATAACCGATTGTTATTAAAATGCCTTAACAGTTTTAGAGGGGATTTCCCATTCATGTGTAGGTGTGGTTGTACTTTTCAAAGTTTGATAAGGACACCAATGAAAGCTGAAGTAATTTTAGCACTCTTATAAAGGGGAATATATTAGGGAAACTTGGAGTGCATGTGTCTGTTTCTTTTTCATGGAATCTTCTTGTACAAGTGAAACTACTCCCAGATTTGCTTCCCTTTGAAAAATGGTGGTGCTACTTCTGGTTCCTCTGGGCTTATATCCACTTCTACAGGTTTTCTGTTTGCCTTGTGCTGGAGTACTGTGATGTTCTCCCCTCTCCTGTGCAGATGGCACGTGTGCTCTTTCCCAGCCTCTCCTGCCCACAGCTCTCACTCAGAGCCTTAGAGCAGCTGGGCTAAGTAGCCATTCTTTGCCTGGTATTTAAGGTCAGTATTACTGCGAGTTAAAATGAAGGAATAACACACTGATCATGCTGCAAATTCCAGAGACTGGAGAGTTTTGCCTATGCAAGGTTTTAATTTTTATATTTTATTTCTGTTTTAATTTTAAATGAAAAAATAAACTCAAGAAATTGAGAACCAAATTGGCAAAGCCCTGCTGGGCAGGAGGTGGTTGAACCCCTGGATAGCAAATGAAAGGGAATGTACTATCTGCCTTCAGTAGTAAAAAGTTTTATCTCCCGTTTGAAAACTCTATAGACACATCCATCAAGGTCTGACAGGGAAATTAAATTGGGTTACAGCACTGCAAGAAGTCCAGATTATGTTCCTGCTGAGCAGTAACAAATTGTGGTGAACTTTATAAAAAGTTTCTTTCTGTTTTTCACAAAATAATGCAGTATAGAGCTAGCCAGTGGTCACAAGAGACAATGGGGAAACTTCTGGAAAAGTTGCTTATTCTTTAATAATGAAATGAAATTGTAAATGTGACTTTTCTTTCCTGCATGACCACTTGTATTCTCTGCTCCTTTACAAGCACATCTGCCTAAGGTGCCCTTTTTATTTGCTGCAAAATGAAAAAATTAAATTACTCTCCTGACCATGAGGTGAAACACTTGTGCCCCAGTTGTGGTGGGTCCCCATTGACTTCCACTGAACATGGCAAGAGATGCAACTGTTCTGCTGGATGTCACTATGAAACCCTAATTTCCCCCCAGTAATAAAATAAAGGGTATTTTAATTCCTTTCAACTCATGTATGCATTTCAATTAGACTAACAGTTCAGGAAGTTTTCTTATCTTTGATTTATTTAGAAAGGAGCTCTTATGCACAGCTGCGACCCAAGTGCTTTGGAGTGCAGAGATGTTCAGATCTAGAACTGCAGTGTGTTGACTTTCTCTTGTCATTTCATCCTAGACCTGAATATCCTTCAACATGAAGAAACATCAGACTCATCGTTAGTGGCAGTAAGAAACTATGAATGTTTGAAAACAGGTCCAGAGTTGTTTTCAGAAAAGCTTTGTGAACTTCAGCTGGCCATTCCATTAACATGAGTGTCAGATTTTTTAACTAAATCTGGAATAGAGAAAGGTTTCTGGTGTCAGGTTTCTTTGCATCCTTCTGAAAACCTTTGCATTCATATGGAAAAATAACATTTTTTTATATCTTTGCATGTCTCTAGGTACATATGATTAAATAAAACCTTTAGTATGTGAGATCCTAGATGTTTTAACAAACAAGAATTAATTTCTTCTGCTAATTCTATGTTCTTGCTTCCAAATCAGTTACATTTAACTACATGGAATGGACTATTTTTGAATAATACTTAGGCTTTCTTAGACGAAAGATAAAATGGGAGAGAAATTTCCTTTCATTTGGATGTTCCTCTTACAGTGTGAGCATTAAACCCTTGGTCACCTGATGTCTCGCTTCTGTGGAAGCTGAACTATACCTTAAAAATAGGCAAAATGCCTGCAATAGCAAAATAAAGGGGAAAGTTTATTAGACAAGGAAAGCTGATGTTGTTTAATGAAGTGTGGCATTCTGATATGTTTTTAAAAGCCTTTTTCTTTCTCAGTAAGCAATAGGAGTAAAATGTTTCTCTTATAGGCTTCTGTTTTGCACATTGTTTGCTTGCCTTGAGGGATTCAAAGTCTTAACTCACAAAAGATGTAAGTATGAGAAATCTCATCCATTTTCTGGAACGGCTGATTGTTTATTTAACAAGCTGGAGCCCTGATTTTGCCACTGACACACTTCGACAAAAATCCCCTCACAGGATTTAAAGTTGCAAAAATGAAGAAAATGGGAAAGAAAAATGTGAGTCAATGTGCAAAGCCGTGGAGGTCTGCTGACCTAGGGATTTTCAGTATTTAGTGATTATATTTAAAGCTGCAAACCTAGAGCGGTCTTGGAGAGGGAGGAGTCAGTGGTGTTCTGATGTAATCAAACCAAATAAAATCATCTTGTGAGTTGTTGGTTCTTGACTTGCTTGAGTTATGTACAGGAGCTCACTCAGAAAGAGGGAAATCACATCTGTGGAAAGATCCAGAAGAGTCCCTGCAAAAATCCGAACAGACTTAAGTGAAATTTAAATAGTACCTAGGCTTTGTGCCAGCTCATAAAAGGTGGATGTGTTTTATCCCTAGATGTCAAGATTGTTGAGTGGCTGAATTTGGGACTTGGCTTTGTTGTCTTTGCTGAAGCAGCTGGGAGTTGTTGTAAGAGTCAGGTGCAGATGCAGACACAGTGTCCCTACAATTAGCACTTCCCAGTCAAGTGGTAACTGCCAAACCCACCTATGAGAGCCAGGGCAAAAGTTGGTGGTTTGCCTATGGATTTTTTAATTTGTAGAAAAATGCTGTTTTGAAACAGTGATGTAAAACACTGCATGATTCTCTTCCCACTCACAAGTGTTTTCTGGTTACAAAATGGTATTGCCTTTTAAATTTTTTTTTTTAACCAAAAAGCATCGGCTATCCATCAGGGAAGAAGGTTTTGTCCTGTCTCCAGTCCCTTTCTCTTTCTTATTTCCACTTTTTATACCAAGATGCAAGAAAAGAATATATGGAATGAACTGAGGAATGGGGGAACACTTGAGAGAGAGAACTCTCTTAATAATTTGAACCAAAAAGGGAAGAATGAGAATCATGGGTTGTCCACTGTGTGTTCCTGTACAGCTGGGAGGGAAGGGCAAAAAGGACGGTGGAGATTTCATTTCATGGATCTTCTAATTTTTCTCATGCGAGTTTCTCAAACTGTTTTCTACAGTCCCAAACTATCAAACTTTCCCAGACGAGATTTTTCTGTGGTTCTCATTCCAAGTCACAGCAGGCTCTTCAACAATCGCTTTTTGAGTTCCTGTTTCTGACATGGTAAAACTTGGATTCTCCCTTAATTATTATATTAAAATTCAAACACAAAAAAACTTCAAATAAGCAAAATTTACAATTTCTTTTCATGTGCCTGGGATGTTTATAGGTTTTAAGAAGCACTATTTCAGTGTGATTTCACTTTGTGACCAGACGAATTATTGGGGTTTCTCAGGGACAGAGTCAGAAAACTTTTTGATCAAAAGGGAATTTGAGCATGTGATTCTGAAATGTGCAGGCAGATTATATTGGTAATTGGTATTCATTTCATCTGACGTAATTAATTCAACTCATTCTACACTTTTAAACAAAATTATTTATTCATGGAAATATACTTTAAAAACACAGTTTAAATGTTGAGATTCATCAGAAAATAAAGTACAGGTATATCCTGTATTGGAATAAACCCCAGCATCTCAAACTCTCATCAACTATAAATCTTATTCATCCTTACCCTACACTTAGAGAAGAATGGACTTGAAGTGGTTGAAAAAAAAATTTCTTTTGACTTTCATTTTTTAGAAAAAATAGTGATATGTCCTATTTTCATTCAAGTAGTTTTGACTGGAAAATAAAATAATTTGTATCATTTCTGGTGGTATAATTTTCCCCAGGTTACCCCTGTTTTAATGAAAGCTTTCCAACCAGTTCTGCTCCATACATGTAGCCTTTTCTAGATTAGATTTTTTTTTCACTGAGTAAGGGATTCTCCCTTATTATCTACATTTGTAATTTCTTTTTGTTTGACCTATTAAATAATGCATACAGTAAATCTTTAATTTTCAATGCTTGGTGGCTAAAGATGAAAATGTGTCTCGTAGAGCAACTGCAAAATGAGCTTTAAATTCTAATTAAAAATCATCTTAGCAACACTACATTTCACATTGTATAGTTATGAGACTGATATTTTCTGAATTGGTTCCACTAGATTACTTTATAGTACTTTGTGATTGAGAGAGCACAGGACTTTTTGGAACAATTTCTTTTGCACAGCAGGGTGACTTAAATGAGTGTGCCTGACATCCTCCTAATATGCTTACAAATCTTTGGAACAATTGATTTGAAACTTGAGCATTTTCATTCTGATTGGATCACAACAGAGAGAAAGAAGTTGGATGTGCTGGCTATGCAAGCAAAGTCATGTGGCTGCTTCTCCTAAATCCTGATCCAAGGTATATCTAAGCATAACTGTAACCTTAGCATTTGCTGAAGCCAATGGAAAAAACCTCTGGCCCAGAGGAAACTCTCGCACCTTCCAGGAACAAAAATGAATGCAGGACTTTACCAGAGTAAATTTATAAAATGCAGGTGCTTAAATGTTTGAGAGAAATACATGTAAAAGAGGTGAGGAGAAAAGTATTGCTGTGGTTGAAATTCTCCCACATGAAGGATCCCAATTAATATCAAAGATTCATTTTCTGCACCAAACCCTAAAACTTCCCCTGAAGGGTGAAAGAAAATAAAAAGGATTTTGTTTAGCAATGTTACTATTAATCTGCAGCATGTTTACTTGGTTTACTTAGTTGTTAAACATGCTGTTTACTTGAGCAGGGAGTGTCTTGGATGGACTACCATTGCCATAGCCCTCCCCAGTCTCAGACACTAATTAGATTTCCTCAATGCATTTTGTATAAAAATTGTGCTTATAGATCTCTAATCATCTGTTTGTCTGCCTAGTAGAGCTGTAATTATAAAAGAAAATTTGGAAAATATTAGCCAGTGTTCCAAGCATCAATCCAACAAATGAGTTAATAATACTTGTAAATCATCATGTCCATTTTGCTGTTTCTCATCTATGCGGAGAGCCAGTGCATCCCCCAGTGTGGCAAACAATGTATATATGATTACGAGCTGGGAAAAGAACTGTCTAGAAGAATTAAACACTTGTGTAATTGTCCTGAACTCCAAAAATTGGGACTATCTTCAAACTGTGTAGCAGCATTTACAGTATATAGAGCTTTTTAAAGCTACTGTCACAAGGTAATAGAGACAAAATTTGAGTGGACACATCCTAGTCAAATACCCGTGTGAACACTGGCATGGTGAGACTCCAATGAGGTCACAAAGCTCTGTGTTTACCTGGCAGTGAGGTGAGCACGGTGCTAATAACCCCAAGGTTGTGTTCGATTATCGTACAGACCATTCACTTCAGAGTGGGACTCAATGAGCCTTGTGGGTTCCTTCCAATTCAGAATATTCTGTGATTCTGGCCTCATGGTGAATCATTCAAGTTATGAAGTTTAATCTAGACTGTTATTAGGCTTGTTTAACAGCATACCTCTAAGATCTTGTACTCTAATGCTTCAAGATGCAGAATTTCAGAACTCCACAAGCATATACAAGAACTACTATATTACTTGCTGGGTATACTTGTTTTGCCCTAGTGATATACTTAGAGCTTTTTAATTTAGGAACAGGTCATCACCAGGAAGAAGGAATTTATTTCCTAGACACTCATAAAATAAACTTTGTGTGGAATGCTTAAAATTAGATGCACTGTTGTAGCTGAAACATTTTTTAGTGACCATGTGCATTCCTCTGCACGAGTAACTCTGCACCTGACTTATCAGGTTAAAAATGCTTTTGCATTGACCATCATGATATCAATATGGTAGTGCTGATGAAAGGTACAGTCCTTTTCCCTTAATCTACTTGTCTGTTCCTCCCATCCCACTAATGCAGGCTGGCTGGCAGTAATGTGGATTGAGGGGAAAGGAAAGGTTTGTGAGTTGACTGAGCATGTGCATGTCCTTTGGTGCCCCCACAATATGTGCTGGGGTTGCTCGGTCAGCTGAGAACTGAGGTCTGGAGTTCAGTTGGTATTTAGCACAAATGATGTCATCATACCCACAGGGCAGAGCCAAGAGCTGATGCTGATCATGTATTGATGTGCAGTTTATGCCATGCATTAAGCCTATGCACTGTTACTGGTAGGCTCACTAATGAAGTATTTTGCATCAGTAACTATACTGTGTTTTGGTTTCAAGCATTCACAAAATATGTAAGGCAGTGAGTTTCCTAAAGGTCTGGAGACAGGTCTATGAATGCAGTTTTTGGGGCATTCTTCACTGACAGTCTCACCTGCTAATTCTCCATTTGTTCTAAAAACTAGAGAATAACTCTTCGTGTGTCTAGAAAGTGCTGCCTGTGCTACTCTAAGTGCTGCCAAGTTGAGTGGGAGTGTGCAATAACTGCTATTCCGTAACAACAATTGGTAGCAATATCAAGATCACTATTGTCATACACACCCACACTGAGCCATTAAACCAGAGCAAAGACCATCTCTTGCAGCAACCATTTCCATGGCACTCCAAGCACTAGCTCAGTTGCTTTGGTTTTTCCTTCAGTTGCTGTGTTTATGGTTTCTTTCATTTTTATATGCTCACAGAACAACAATAAGGAGAGCGTAGGGTAGAGCTGCCAAAACACAGTTTCTAGAAAAAATGGTACCCAAAGGTCTGATCGAGCCTTTAAATCGAGGAAGGGGAAAATTACAGTGCATGGGTTTATACTGGAATTAGTTGAAAAGCTCAGCGAAATGCTACCTTGAAGCCTATTACCACTTTAAAGGCCACAAATGGGCCATCTTAGAACTGGATCCCAGAAACAGCTACAAACCTGCAGTTCCTATGAACCTGAGCTTGTAGGACTGTGTATCTGAGTAGTATCTGAGCATTGCTGGCAGTGGCTAGAGAGCAGGTGTGCAGTTTTTTTCTGTGTGTTGGGTGTGTGTTTCCTTTTGATCTGCATGTGATTGGTAGCTGTGCCTCTTTTCTACAGTACTTTTCACTTATTGGGGGATACATCTTTTGAACTTTAAGCAGTGAAAATTCCTGTTCTGTTACATTTATGGTTATTGTAGAGGTTGAGGTCTTTTGGGCTAGTCCCTATATGGAACATAGCCACTACTCCTAGGTTTGGTATTTAAATCCACCACACTGACCCTTGAAGTCTTACTCAAGTTTTCATCTAGTCCTAGAGCCACTGAATTTCATATCACCTGCACATTAGGTACTTGCATGTGCTGGGGTTTGAGAGGTGGGTTTTGCCTCTTTCAGCTTCAGAGTCTGATCCAGCAGCTGTACCTGCAGCATAAACATTAGGCTGTATGGTACTCACAAAGTGTCTCTTTATCGGATAACCTACTGTGTAGTGCATGTTCGTGCTATGTTGAGTGTCTTTTTTAGCAAAAGCTAGAGCAGCCTAGCTGGCCAATAAAGGGAAACCAATCCAACCTTTCCAGTTTTACAAAAAAATCTTAGTATAAAATTTGACATCTAATGAATTAATGCTGAATCATGTGAATATGTTACAGTCTGTGATAGATCAGAACTGGAATGCTGACAGCTCTGAGGCATTTTTTCAAAGTTGGTAACAGTTCAAATCTCATCAGCTTCTGAGATTTCATGTGGTTTTTTTTGGGAGGGAGGGATAAATGTCTCTGGACATAATGCCAAGATTGAATCTTTAGGAAGATTTGGATGAAAACTCCTTTCTTCTTCTGACCCGATCTCTTCTCACCCATTGTGATATTACACAAATTGAATTTCAGGGCTAGTGAGCTAAGGATTCTGCAGTGGTCGGCAGAAGTGTCTTTCTGTCTGATTACCCTTGAGGTCAGAAGCACATAATATATTCAGGGGGGTTTCTAATCGAACGAAGCTCAGAATATGTGAGGGTTGTAGACAGCAGCTGGCCCCAGCAGAGACTAACAGATTTGCTGAGAACCTGCAAAGATCTTGGCAGGATGTCAGCAAAGATACTGCAGGGTTGCTAGATGCCAGGAAAAAGAGATCTTTGGTTTGCAGCAAGGAAAATAGTATTTAGGGAGGATGGGATGTAATAAATTACAATAATAGCACTGCAAATAAGTCTCATCCAAAAGTGTATCAGAGACTGACTATAGTGGGAAAGTTGTGTAGTCATTTTCATGGATTAAGAAGCTCAAGTAGATGCAGGAGAAAAGATGGACTTTCTTATAATGGCAGAGTATTATTAGAGCCAGGAAAAGAAGTAACTGGAGTCTATGTAGAAATTGGGTTTTGAAAGTAGTGAACAAAAACAATAATTGAGAAAAGGGCTTAGCTGACTTAATGGGAAAGAGAAGAACAGAATCTGGATGGATAGACATGGTTGTGAAGAACAAGTTCATGGAAATATTTGCAAGGGCCTTTCTGGGATGGTAAAAAGTTGAGTCTGCAGTATTAGGAGTTTCTAGCACACAATATCCAACTATAAATTTAGGTTTACACTGTGCATTCGCCAAGTGATTTTTCTCTGGCAAAATATGTTGGTATTTCCCTGAAAGCTTCATGTGCTTTAAATATTGGCTGGCCATTTTACCTGATGGAGTGTAGCAGTGCATGCCTCACCCACACCTGCCCCGTGGATGCTTTCAGAAGATTTTTAGAGCAGTCTGTAGGAAACTTTGTGATCTGTAATCTGTCAAGGTGTCCCCCTGCTCCCTTATGAGAATTTTAGTGAAAAAGGTGCTCTTCAAAGAGCCCGGCCAGAATTAGTATCTTACTTGAAGCAAAAGTTTGGCTTTTAAAGTGCCAACTTCATGAGGAGAGAAAACAGATTCTCATCTAATCGGCACATTGAACGTGACACAGAGAATAGCAGCCCTAACGGGGAATGCCTGCATGGAAAATGTCTACCCTCCATGATAGGTTTGCATCAGTGTTCCCCAAATTTGATTTAAATTATTTGGGGGAGATTTTGTCTTTGTTTACCTGGTGTAGCAATCCCTATTACTTATCACTGTTCTTAGGACTTGATGATTACTTTATTAGGTTAATGTCTGTGGGTTATTGACAGTTCTAATGTTAACTAGATGGCTTTGTTTTCCTGGCAGGATGCCAGCAGAGGGGGGAAGCAGCTGTTCCTTGAGATGAGAATAATAAAAAATGCCAACTGGTAAAAATCTTTTCTGACTTTTTCTGAACTGAAAAAGGCCATTAACAGCTCTTGGAATAACTCAGTTTCTTGCATCCTTGACTTCCAAGACGAGTAATGTGACAGAGAGGATACAACTGAAAATGTAATGCGCTGGGTACTGGCAGCAATGCCAAATGGTGGGGGGGCGGGAGAAATCCCCAATGCAGGCTGATAGATACACAGATGACAAACAGTCCCTAAACTGATAAATAGGTCTATTTTGAAGGAGGAGATAGTGTGAGCTGATTTTAAAACTATTGTATGGGCCAAACCCAACTCCCTTGCATGCTAACTATGAGCCTGCTCAGAAAATTATGGCTTCTAACAGCAGTATAAAACTCATTATTTTTCTGATAAGCCTATACAGAATTTTTCCACTACTTGTGCTTTGGTCCTTTAACACAAGCATTAAACAGCTAATTGAGTGGAGGACTTGAAAACAGTTTCCCACTTGGGAGGGGGATAAAGTCCAAGAGTTACAGGTCCACAGAGGTGTTTCTGGTGGTAGTCTCCATGTGAGCACTCTGACAAAGAAAAGAGAAAACCCTGGAAGTCTACAAAGCCTTGGGCATAAACTTCTGTTGTTCAGCATCCTGTTAGGAGTGAGGCTGTGGTCGCAGACTGGTCAGTGCGGCTCCGAAAGCCGTGGGGAGCTTTCGACAGCAGCTGCTGTGTGTCAGAAGTCTATAAATTGACTTCCTGCCACAGGAGGTCTCTGGCAAGTTCAGCTGGAAAGTCACTGGGGGAAATCCTCATCTTTCCTCCCACCAACAGAACAAATATATCCAGGGCTGTGCCCAGGACTGGGAAGGGAGTTGAGTTGGTGGAATCCTTGTGTCAGCCAACACAATCTTTATTAAACAACCTATTGTGGGTTGAGACCTCAGTGCTTTGTGGAGGGAGAGAAGGAATTTTCCTTTGAGTAGCATATACATGTGGTCCATCAAGTTCTTTGTTTTCAAAAACTCCCAGATGCACTTCTTTCATTATGGCTCAGATAACATCAAACAACATATTTGCTTTCCCTCTTTCTTTGTCTTCCAAGCAGCTATGGGCTATCCCCTCACTTCAGGGTGGATGTATGTTCCCTTTCCAGTGTTCAATTCCCTTTACAATACTCCTTATCTACCAGTTTTGGAACTGTCGTCCTCCAAGAGGATTTAATTTCCTTTAAAAATTGCACTCTCACTGAATCAATAACCTTACAGGAATCTCTGGCAAACGAGGGGTTTGGGTGCGGTAGGTGTCTCAAGAGTTAGTATCTTCTATCACCTTTGTTGGAACTCATTATTTAGTTGAAGTTTAACTCCTGAGCTGCTGGATTCAAGTTTCTTGCACTTCCTTTCCATCCCTGAGGAATTGTGTTTTCTCCCAAGAGAGGTATATAATGATCTCAAATATATAAGCATCTTCTCTACCTGTCTCCTGTATTGCTGAAAATTTTCTCTACTCATTCAGCATATTAGATAGGTTTGAACTCCTTTAAGTTAAAAACTAGCCTGAATATGCTATTTCATACAAGAAGAGTCATCCTTTTGCATATCTATAGTTTTAAAGTACTGTCACGAATACAGTAAGGAGATAAAACTTACAATGAGATATATAAAAAGTTTGTCCTGGCCTTGATTTATCCAGCCTTGATTCCTTTGCTATGCAGTATAAGACTATGTTTATACTGAAATGCGAAGCAAGAAAAAAAGCTGGATGTTCATAATCCTGGAGATGTTCTGAGCCTTGTGAAAGTTGGTAAAGTGGAAGAGATGTTAACTTGATTTAGAAAACCAAAGTGCAATGCCTGACTTCTTAAAAGTGTATTAGGCTTAGATTGTTTCAGCCTCACAGATTCTGGAAATTGCATTTAAATGCAATTTAAATATCTGTTCAATAAAACTTTCTGACCTTGGTGACTTTTGGGGTTGGAAGGGTGAAGTATAAATAATAGCGAGGGGGGGAAAAAAAGAAACCAAGAGTCATAGTAATTTTTAAACTATGTCTATTGGTATTGTGATCTAATTTTGGCATGCTTGGCTTTGCCTGCTTATTGGGACATTCTCTGAAGTCCTGATAACTGCTTTCCCACTATTTGAGTTCAAATCCCAGGTTCAAATACTTGGAGTCATAGACACCAGCTATGAATCTTACATGATTTTGTCCTGTCTGTCTCAATGTTATGCCATGTGTGGCTACATGGGCAACGATACTGAATTGCCCCCCACAAAGGCAATTCACATATTTGTGTATGGCATTTGTTCTGCCTTTTTCTGTTTAAGGCGGTGGGTTCAAACACAATCTACATCACTTGCCAGCACATAAGTCAGTGGTGTTGTCAAAATACTCAGGAAAAAAACTCCTAAGCAATTCCCCCCCTTTTCAATTGACTTCAAATGGGAGGAGGGCAGAACATGGGCAGAGCTTAATTATAAAACTCCTGTGACTTGCTGTGACAATTTGGTCTGTGAGGAGACTTAATTGTCTGTGCATGTATATTTTGGAGGGATAATATTGGGGAAGGGCTTTGAACCCATCAGGCACACAGGCTGGTGTTCACACACAAGCTCTCTTAGAACTCCCTTATGCCTTTCTGTACAATTACCTGATGCACACACTGGAGTAGTTGGTGCACATGTAAATACTGAACACTCATGCAGAGTTTATGGATATCATTTAGAAAGCGCTGTTGAATTTTTGGCTTACATAGGCACACTCTGTGGCCTTACAGGATTACTCCCATTGGAGTAATAACTAGAAGTTTTGCTTATTTAGGGCCTGTTCCTGCTCCCTTTGAAGCCAATGGCATAATTCCCAGTAATGTTTAGTGGTGCAAGGTCAGGTCTTTAAGGATGATAGAATTTAATGTTGGAAGACTCAGTCAGTGCTCACTGGAGTACATAAGGGGTTTCCCCAGTTATTTCAGTGAACAAATTGCCATTATTTAATGAAAGTAATTACTTCAAAAACAACTTATGTAGAAATGGTATTAGTGTTAAACTTCAAAAAGAAGAAAGTAAATTAAGGGACTTTATTCTGGCTGATACCATGCCCTTTTTATAACAGTAAGACATTTAGTTTAAATAAGTTCCCAGAAGCTGGAACAGCCATATCCAAAAGCAACGAACTTGCTAAATTGGAAAGGACATGTTGTGTTACTGCCACATCTCCTGTGACTTCTGAATGCATTTCACCACTTCTGTACAAGAACAGCCGTTCTCATGGTATCTCAGTCTTTGTGCTTCAGGTCTCAGCTGGTCTGACACTGTGGCATCTGCAGGGAAAGGGAGATGATGAAGAGAAATGTTGCAGCTGCTTGAGAAAAATGCTGGCTCTTGCTAACCTCAAAGGCCGGTACCAATCAGAATGTTGCAGGTATTAAAATAAAAGACAAAAACATCCCCTCCTCTTTCAATATGTTTTCAATATGTAGACTTTGGTATTTCAGGCTTACTAAGTTAGATCTTTAAAGGAATAAAGTAAAAATGCAGCAGGCTGAGAACCACAGAAAGCTACTTTTGAGGGTGTTTGTTGGCATTTTCTCTTTCTTTGGTTCAACAAATCTAGTGACTAGAGGACATGCAGGAGAGTCCATCTGTTTTCCCACGGTTCTAAAAGGAAAGCAGAGAAGGACATGAAATTTGAGTGTGTATTAATATTCAGATACTGCTGATCTACTGGATTGCTTTAACTGGAGGACAGAAAATAATTTTCCTATCTCATTTTCTTCTGCTTAGATCTGCTCACACACAGTTACAATGGACCTAAGTATGTGGAATAATCTAAATAATGTTACCAGCTAGACGGCCACAGCACTTTGGCTGGATGCTACTGGGCCTTTCTTAAAGTGCAAGTAAGCTCATCTGTGTGAGCTAAGCTTCTTTAGGTCTGTGTCTACAACACTGCTTATCACCTGCCATATCTTGCCAGACCTTTCACAGGAGTCAGGCCCAATGAGCCAGATGTCCTTCCCCTTTCAAAGGTAGCATCAACACTTCAGGACTTGCTAGGTCTTAAATGCATATCCTGAAGTCCCAGCATTTGGTGTGTATCTCCCCTTGAGTAGGGAAGGCACCAGATTCCACTTTAGATAAGAAAAACAGAGCTTTTGAAATTAATGAACCAAATAAAAGTTTCACTATCTCTCTTTCATTACTTCTCTGAAGAGTCCTCTAGCCTTAGGACTCTAAGTTACCTACCTTCTGGGTATCCAGCACATTAAAGAAAATGGAGCAATATGAAATTGGTATGGTTTTCAGTGTTGTCAGTGGAAACAGAGATTCTGGCTGTTTGTGTTACACCGAGGACCTGTGTTTATGCTCTTTTCCTTATGTTTAGTCTCTCATGCAATTGTAAGTTTTATAGCTATTTGAATGGTTGTCTGGTCTACTAGAGAAGATGGCCATAAATTCTGATGAGTAACCCTGCACCGATTCAGAAAGACCCAGGTGAATTTATCTGTTCATATCATACTTGCAATACTCCAGCTCACTGGCCTTTTGGTCGTGGTGGCCCACTTGGTGTTCACAGACACATCCAGGGAGATCTAGGTAATCCCAATGCTTAGCTGTGGGAAGGTGGGAACCAGTTAGAGTTGTTGAGATCATCATTTTTGCTGGGTTGTTCTGGGACTGAACCATGTTGTCCAAACCACCACCATCCTGCAGCAAAATGATGGATCATCTGTGAAATCTGCAGACCACTCCTGGAGCTGCTTTTCCTTTTGTCTCTGAGATATTGCTATCTGTTTGTGGCTTTCAGCTGTGGGATTTCAGATTCTGCCAAGAAAAAGATTAATTTTGTTTTCACATGAGTATTTGATCATAAATATTAAAGCGTGTTACTAGTATAAGTGTGTAGATCCATAGTTGAGTGCGTGTTAGCGTTTAAGTTTGTGGGACATAACAATACAAGTGGAGCAAACTGAGTGTAGAGATTATTACAGGAGTGGCTGCAGAGAATTCATGATGTATATTTCTAAAGGGAACTTCTTTGTCCAGATGTCCCCCTGCACTCCTTAGGGAATGTTTGTGATTGCTTTCTGAAATTTATATTGCTTCAAATGAAATATATGGTACAACCCCCCCCAGGGCCTGGAAAATTAGCAAAAGCACTTAAACTGTACAACAGCAGCACTTAACTGCTTTTGTTGAATTATATTATAAATGAGGCATCACAGAAGCCTCTGGGGAGCTTCTGGTTGAACAGCTGAATGTGAGAGAAATCTGCTTTTCTTGTTTTAAAATTATTTTCTTATTTGCACCAAAGAAGAGAAGAAGGAAAAGAAACTAAAGTCACAACATTAGTCACAGAAATCTGCTCCAGTAACATCTTTATCTGCACCAATGATGACTATTGAATTTTGATATGATTCTGAAGAGTTTTGTGGTCATCAGAACTGCTGGGGCTGAAGTATTTTGTTTGGTAGGCTTTTTCCACCTTCTACCTGTAAAATCTTTCAAAGGAATGTAAATTCTAATTTACTAAGACCATATAGTCTCACTTTGCACAGGAATGAATTGCTGTAAAGGGAAAGAAATGGGGAATCAAGCCAAACTGAAGATGTAAGGTGATCCCTGTATTTTAGGTAACAAAGCAAGTGTAAAAAAAGGCAAAATATTTTAAATTAATGTAATAACCTAAGATTTAAACATGAATGAGTCTCTCTGCTACAGGTATTTGTTGATGGCAGAGGAACATTGCACCTCACTCTGACACGGGGCTGCCTGAGGACATTGCGTGCAGGACATGACCCTGAGTTATTGACTCAGGGTAACTTGCAGAAAACAATCCCCTGAGTTCAAATAGTATTGTCTCTTTTAAAACTTTGGATTGTTCTTTCCAACTCGTTAGAAACTCTATGCCTCTCATGCAACAAAATAGAAGTGCCATCCATAATAATTTAAAAACTTTAAAAATACTGTATAATAGAACATTGTTAAGATCACTTCATATACAGATCCACTCTTTATATAATCATAAAAGCTGGAAAAATTATCAAGTTGTATAGAGCACTGATCTGGAAGTCCTGGGGAGAAAAACCCCAAGACTTTGACTTTAACTTGATGTTCTAATTGGCCTCTGCATAGCAGTGTTCTGTTCAGAGATTGTTGGTGCTAATTGAAGCTGAGTTTCAGGACAGACCCAAACTGATGTGAAAGAGTATCTTCTTGGTGCAAATTTTTCCATGCAACAGGATTGAAAAACCAGGAGGTATGGAAGATGGAAATACTCCTCCCATGCTGGGTGTTAGTAGTCTTGTGAATTTTTCAGTGGGTAAAAATGCACAACAGATTTTTCAAGGAATAAGTGAAATACAGATCAATTCTTTCTTGGACACTGCTCTCATTTGCACTGCTGTGGTGTCTGCCTCTAGCCCAACATGTTCCAATGCCTCTTTTGCCAAGTGGCATGGCTTCAACAGCTATTCACAGGTGCTTGTTTTAAATTTTATTTGGTGGGTACTGAGTTTCCTACTACTTTTCCTAATCTTGATGAAAAACATGTCTTTCTGTCACCTGTTACCAAAGCGAGGAGAGAACAGACTGAAACTTCTTATCACAGAGGTGTAACAGCAGCCATGCTTCAATCTTGTGACACTGTGTGTAAGAACTTACAAAATTTTCCATAAGGTAGTTTTCCTTTTTCCCAAAATAAGCTAAGATTGTTGTCTTGAACATAGAATTGCACTAACAAAAAATAAAGATCAATTGTTATTGTAGTCTACTATGAAATTGTATAGACCAAAACCTAAATTGCACCAAGTAACCAAAGGGGGAAGCTGATCCAATCTTAGCAAAAGGGAAAAATCAACTTCATACAAACAACCCACTGCATTTTTAGTTGGTTAATGTAATATCTAGCCTTTGGCAACTGACCAGGAAATTCTGCAGAAATTTGTATCAGGCAAATGCTAAACTGAAGAGGAAAGATCACAGGCATCTAGAAAATCTCCACCATCTTCTTCGTTTCTGTTACTAACTGGGAATCTGAGGTTAGGAATTCAGAAGGAACTGAGAATCTTGCTGTTACTTGGACTTGTATCTATTCTGTTTGTCTTTCTAATAGAAAAATGCAGATGCAGCAATGTTCACATGAATGAAAATGTACATACTGGAGTTCCTGCCTTTCCAAAGGTGACTGTAACTTACCTCTTTCAAGTTTTTCTGAATAATATTTTTCAAGTTTTGTTAATGATGCCTATGAATCTTATAGACTTATATATTGCAAAGTTGGTGACCAGTTTTAGCCTGTAAAGCAAATAGTTAAATCTTAACCAACTAAATTTGGTTACAAAAGTTTATTGCATTTGTGTTATGATTAATGTTACATTTCAGTTCTTCCATAGTATGTATTAGCAAATATGTGGCAGGAAAATGGAAAAGATCATTATTCAAGAAAAATCACTGTCCCGTGTATGAAAGCAGCTTCTTGCAGGAGTTCTCCAAATGTGCCTGCACTACAAAAAGTGAATAGGCCATCACTATGTCTAGTCACTTCTCATTTGCCTACAATTTTATATTTATAAACAGTAATGTACTTTGTAAATTTACTTTTTCACAGGTTTTTTTCCAAGCAATTTCCCCCCCATATTATCATTGCTTTTAATAACTGTAGCAATTCACAAGACCAGAGTCTTATGTTCTCCTTGCTGTTGGGAATGGTAGAAGAAAGAATGGACCCCAAGTTTTGGCTCCCTTTTGAACAGCAGTGGTGCAAACCAGTTGCAGACAGGATTGAGAAACCTCTATGTTGACATTGCTTCAGGGGCTTGACCAGAATTAAGAAATTTAATTGGTTATGCAGCCTATTATTGCAGCACTTTACACTGAGTGGCACTAAGTAATTACAGTGGAACTGCTGCCCAACTGTTGCAATTTTTCATGCAGTTATGTTCCATGATAACACGATAAGGCTGATGCTAATACTAAGGTTGGGTTAGGCAGCTAAAGAGGGGATTACAATGCAGAAGTGCTAATAGTATGTTGTTAGGAAACAGGATGCCAAGAAGTCATTATAAATGAGAGTAGAAAAATAAAATGAAAAATACAGTGAGAAATGGAAAAGGTTGGTTTAAGGCAAACTGCAGGCAGAGGTTTTTGTGCTGTTTTTAGTGTATTTATATCCTTGTTACAGGGTATAAACTAAGAGGTCGAAAATCATGCTGATGTGAAAAGAAGTGGGAAATGATGGGCTTGAGAGTAGTCACCTCATTTAATGACTGTAAGGTGTCTTCACATAATGCATCTGCTGGGTTTGTGGAGTATTTCTTTGGCATACTCCCACAGATATTTTTCTGAAAAAGAGTAAATTGATATTCCTAAAAATACCAGAGGGTCTCCTGAGTAACATGAAAATAAGAAAAGGGCTCCAGATGGTGGTGACAGGGATGAGATAGCAGACTTTTGCAGCTTTGTAACATCTGAAGTGAAGGTCAGAAAGTGGTGTAGTTCTGTGTGGACAAAGGGCTTCTGTACACAGAGCACTGTGACCTGCCCTTGGTAATTACATTGGCTTCCTTAAAATGTTATATGTCTAAATGCCAGCATGTAGAGATTGGGATTTTCACAAGTACATTCAGAATGTGGTAAGTTTCCTGCCACACCATCATCACAGTGACGTACACACAAGTGTCAGCAAGCTTGCTTTATTCTGCACCCATATGTGGCCGTGGGAACAGCACAAGGATCTCAAGGGGAAGAGGACAGGCAGGTGCTAAATGCTGTGCAGGCAGCGGGGGCTGCTCCCTGCAGAGCCCCAGTCTGAGCAATAGACCCAGGGCAGATAAGGACATGGAAGTCTTGAGGGTCCAAGGCATTTGCAGAGCGCAAGAACTCCCTTGAAGACCAGTCTTTGTGCACGGGGGGTTTGTGGCCAGAGGTACTGTAGGCCAGGCTTGGCGAGTGATGAAGCCCCTGCTTGCAGTCTGGCCCCTCTCGTACTCAGCACTGACTGAACTGCTGCTGCTTTTGCAAGTCTCCTCTCCTTCCAGAATACAAAATATTTCTCTGCGAGATACCCAGATCTCTGTGATTAACCCTTACACTGAGAGCATTTGCTGACAACGTTGTAGCAACTACATTTGAGGACTTAAAATGAAGATTTCAACATGTTAGCCACACATATACATGTGAAGGATTTCTGGGCACACCAGTATATGGACACTAGACTGTCTGGTCCTTATCAGGTTACACTATAGGAAATAGTAAATAGCGCTTGTATGCCTCAGCTTCTGAGTCCAAATAGCCTGTGCTGGCACATGTAGAGCCCCGCTTAACTCATGGGGGAAAAAAAAAACCAACAAAAGCTAAAAGGAGCAAACCATCTTAAAAATAAAACTGAGCATTTGAGAAATTTTTTCCCCCACAAATTATGTTGTGCAGGTAGAAGGCAGGGTTTTATGTAAATTTTGGCCTAACCATTACATGGTAAATACTAAGTAGTTCAAATCCATAGGCATGAATACCTTTCTTAAGAACATCTCCAATTAAAAAATAATTTTTCAAACACAGTGTACTCAACTTCCAGTTATTTTCCCTACTGGAAGGTGGAAAGTAACATCTGGTTCCCATATATTTTGTCTGAAAAACATCAGGAATACTAAACCTGCTGTTTGCGAGTGAGGAGTTAGGTCTTGTAACATGCCTGTTGTGATTTCTTATACCTCAGCTAAATCTTTAGTATGTGTTGCCTATCTGAAATACTAATTGTTTCACATTAGTTAAATATTAGTAGAAGCACATCTGATTTCTTTTTAGGGCTCTTTTTTGATTTCTTGTGGTCCTGCCTCTGGGGTTTTTACCATTCCACTAATTCTTGTGAGGTCCCCCTGCTTTCACAATACCTGACACTTGAGCACAACCTCCGTATCTCCAGGAAACACTCGGACATTTGTCAAACATCACGAAGCAATGGACAAACCCTGTGGTTTTCTTTTGAACCTGACCCTTTTCAAGCACTGAGGCAGTATGAATTGCTGCTTAATGCTGAATTCCACAATGAAGTAGTATTTATTGGGCTTGAGGCCAAATAAACCCTCAGAAGTTGTTTTTTTCCTGTGTTAATCAGCGTGTTTGCATCGTTACAAACTGTGCGTCCAGGAAACACTTTAACTGTCACAGCATCACCACGGCCCTGGCAGTATTGGGTTGGACTTGAGGCTGGCACTGGCAGTTTCTGACTTGTTCAAAAAACATTGATGATTTTGAGTAGTATCTGTCTCCTCTCTGTCTTTCATTTGTACCTTTTTGGCAGACCTGATGGCCTGATGGTATTTGAGATCGTTTAATACTGTTCATCATAGTTCTCTCTTGCAAGTGGGTTATTACATCTTTTGTTAGGGTCAAAATTTTCATGCTGAGTGTTTGCCATAGGTTGAATATCATGGAACAAGGGAAGATTGTCTTAAGGCATTGTCCAATTTCTCTGCAAAACCATTCAGGAAAGTACACCTTATAATTCTTCATTCCAGAATGAGGGAAGCTTGGGAAACCTTGGAACAACCTGGGAAGTTGTTCTGCAAACAACTAGACAGCATTTCTCCTGAAGTTCTCTTTTGAACTGTCACTATTTGCTGGGATTACTGTGTACTTCCCAGCTGCACAAAAAAAGGGCAGCTCCCACTTCAGAGTTGAGGACAAGTCTAAATTAGTTGTTGAAAACGAGGCTGATCTGACTCCATTTGCATGAATGTGGAATTGGAGAGGAAGGACAGCATTGGTGTGAGTGGTTCAAGTCCCGGGTTAGAATGTGCTGCATTCCAGCAGCAAAAGGCTCTTTGACTATAGACCTTGCTGAGGCTCCTGGGTTAGGCTGATCCCAACTGGATTAGATTGGACCAGTGCTGTTAAGTATTCCTGATGTGACAGATTCTGTTGTGTCATGTGGGTTTGCTGGTGGCAGTCTGTGCAGTATTTGACAGCTTGGAACTAGGCTCTATCTCTATGTGTTAGCATATATTTAATATGCAGCCCAAATTCTACTTTTAAAGCCAGCATAACTTTGAGAAACTTAACTGAGTAAATAAGGGTAGCATTTTTTTGTGACCGTCTTAGACTTTGACTTCACGTTGCTAAAACTTTTTCTCCAGTGTACTTATTACATTAGGAAACACTTTGTGTGCCAGCTCACCCAAAGGTCTGATACTAAATAAAAGCTAATGAGCAGAACTTTGTAGCACATTTCTTCATTCCAACAGAACATAAGCACATATCAAATAGCGCATAAGTTCTAACTTTCTACACCAAGTGCTCCAATTTGTTGACTTCCTGAGGAACTAATGAAGATGGTCTAAGACCACAGGAGACTCCTGCTTTGGAAGAAATTTAGAAAGCACTATTGTCAGTGGTAAAATACCACAAAAATTGATAGAATTGCTGTGTAAGTGAACAAGTAGCATCGCAACATCCTTTAGGAAAAGTGGTTTTGGTATTCATCAATGAAAGAGCGTTAATGGTTGCTGAGAAGTTGCCCTTGATGGTGGCAGGGAATGAGCTTCACATCTCATAACAGGACAGTTCTGAAGGAAAAAGCACCTTGAGTATGTTCATGAAAGTCACCTGTCAGAAACCAGAAAGTAAATAAATGTAGTTGCCAACAGCCAGCCTTAGTGAAATTTAATGTTCCAGTTTTTAGAACAAGTAGCTTTGTAATAATTGTTTTGACCTTGACTAATATTATTACAATGATTCAAAAATACTTGCACAACAAATTGCAACAGATGATTCTTTCAGCAATAAAATAATAAATATATTAGAGTGAAGTAATTAAATTGTCAAAATTACTGAATAATGTAATTAACAAGTATTCTATGGTATTCTACCAAGTCTGATTGCCACCTGAATTTTCAGTTTGCAGTTTCAGATTGTGTTTGTGTTATTTTTTTCTGCTGTAACTGTATGCCTGGCTTGGTAATACATTGACAATGTAAGGCTTAAACTGTATATTCCTAAGGGACTTGAGCAACTCTTAACCGTGTAAAATACTAAGCAGTAAAAATACTTCCTATGCTACATTCCACTCTTGGGAAAATCTGTATGAAAGTTTTACTGTCCTTCCCCCCCAACCAAAACCTTTGATGTGCCCCTGTATTTGAGAGTGTCTTTCATATAGGGACAAGTACTTAAGGGTTGCCAAAAATGGCCCCTGATGAGCTGCAACTGAGCCCAAAGCTGTTCTGACTGTGGCTCTGGGATGGACTTGTTGATTTGTGATAAGTAATCCTCTGAGGCTTTTGTGGTGCAGACAGCTCTGTGCGTTTCTCAGAATGGTAGGAAATTTGCTTATGTTTCCTATGGGACATATAGGGCTCAGCTGCAGCTGAACTTCTGACATGCTGACCTCAGCTTGGCTGGCGGCACTGCTGCTTGCCAGGATTCCCTGCAGAGGAGCCAGGGCTCAGTCAGTGAGACAGTGGCTGTGCTTTGTTTCACCTTGTGGGAGACAGGTGAACAGCCTCACATCTTGCTGCTGCATCTCTGGGGCTTGAAATGTCCCTGCTAAACCCTGTAACTAATACCCTGATATGCATCTGAATCAGCTGCAAAGCCGAAGTTGTAAGGCTTCCAAAGATCAACTGAAATATCCTGTTTCTGTTCCCCTTCTTTTTCCCCCAAAGACTTTTCAGGTGTTGTTTGAAGTACAGGAGCTCATGAGCTCATTGTCTCATTGCCTGCTCTTTGCCTCCTGCAGGCAGATTCTCTTATAACTTCCCCCTGCAAGAGAATCCCTCAGTTTCCTCTCCTGAAAAAGGGGTGCTGGGTGGAGAAATATAAGAGAACTTAGAGAGCAAACAGAAATTTTACCTAATTCTTGCATTTGATAGGGCATAATCCTATGAATGGCTCAGACTCCTTAATCTGTTGATAAAAGCCAACAGACTACCCATGTTGTCCAGCAGTACCAAAAGGTGTGTGGCCAAGAATGCATAACTGTTCCAGGGCTGGATGTCAGTGAAGTGAAGCAGAGTGCCCAGAGAGGTAACAGTCGTATCTCCTCACTATGCTGCTCTAGGATGATGCTCCCAGAGAGGATACTGCTCCTTACCTGGCCTTTGTCTTCATCTTAGCCTATATGATCCAACTGCAGAAAAAAAAAATAGCAGGGCTGAGTTCATTGCTAGAGGAATACTAGAAGGAGAACCACTCAAAACAGCTCATAGGAAAAAAAATGACCACTGCATTCCTTAACTATATTTCTGGTCTTCAGGAAATCTGGGCTGTTGGTGCATACCAAAAAGAATTTGAGTCTCATTCATCACTTCCTATTTGTCTTAAAGTGAATGCTGTAGATGGGATCCGATTACCATGGCAGAAAATGCTTTTGTGTTATTTTACAGTGACACAATTTTGCACTGAGATTGTATGGATCCTGTTTTCCCAAGAGCAGCCTGTGGCAGCTGGGATTTCAAAAGCTTTAGGATTCTTTCCAGCACAAATGGCATGTTCCTCAGCAGCCCTGCAGCTCCCACAATCCAGGGAGCAGTGGGAGATCAGAGGCAGCTGTGGAAAAGCCCCTCCTCAGCTGAGGCAGCAGGGCATGCCCTGAGAATGGGGAGAGGTGGCAGAGCTAATTCTTCCCTGCTGCCTGCTCTTTTACTGAAGTGAGTGGAAGAAGTGGTAGCAGTGTGTTTAGAAGGTACTTTTCACTATTTTTCTGTACATCCAACATTTTGTAACTTTGTTGCTTAAGTGTTTACAAAGCAATTGGGGGAAATAAGTTTCCAAATTGTTGCTTACATTGGCTTTATTCACTGGTCATTATATGTAGTGTATGACTGATCACAGAAATCATAGACTGTTACTTGCTTGATAAAGTTGTTTTACAAGAGAGTAATTATAGAATTATCGTAGCATGGTTTGGGAGGGGCCTTAAGGATCATCTTGTTCCAACCCCTCTGCCATGGGCAGGGACACTTTTCACTAGTAGACCAGGTTACACAGGGCCTTGAACACTTACAGGGATGGGGCATCCATAACTTCTGTGGGCAACCTGTGCCACTGTCTTAACAGCCTTCTAGTAAAGAATTTCTTCCTAATATCTAGTCTAAACCTACCATTTCTCAGTGTAAGGCCATTACTCCTGGTCCTGTCCCTGCAGGGTCTTGTCAAAAGCTGTACTCCAGCTTTCTTGTAGGCCCCCTTTATATACTGGAAGGTGCTCTAAGGTCTTCCCAGAGCCTCGTGTTCTCCACGATGAACAACCCTAGCTCTCTCAGCCTGCCTTTATAGGAGAGGAGCTCCAGGTCTCTGATAACTTTTGTGGCCTTCTCTGGACTTGCTTCAAGCAGATCCACACCCTTCTTATGCTGGGGAGCCCAGAGGTGGGTGAAGTACTCAAGGTGGGCACTCATAGAAGTTGAGTAGAGGCAGGGCAGGGGCAATCACCTCCCTTGACTTGATGGCCACACTGCCTTTGATGAGGCCCAGGATACTGGGGGCTTACCAAGTGGGTAAGGAATTCATGTCTCTCCAATTTAGAGACAAGGATGTTGTGTGGAACGGTGACAAATACTTTACACAAGCCTAGATTGCTCTTCCCTCATTCGCCAAGGCTCTAAATGAACACCAAGTAACCAACAACGAATAAACATAAACTCTCCTATTTATGCATGAATTGTCTTCCCAGCATTCTAATGTGGGCATTTGTATGAAGAAGAGTAATTCCCACAATACTGTGAAACAAAACTTTTGAACAGATATTTTTGTGTTGAATTTGATGAGAACACTGAAACATCTGGTTTTTGAGTGAATATGAAGTAAAAGCATGCATTTTCTTTTATGATTTCATCAGAGAGTGCTCAGGGGGTGATTTTCAAAGGCATTGAAGAGAGAAGAACTAGCTGAGACTCAGTAGTTTTATGATGGGGAGTGGTGCTGGAGGAGACACGAATTCCAGTATGTCTTTGTACTGAATTGGAACAGAAAGTGACATTTCAAAATTTTCCACTCAAATCAAAATAGGAAATTTTTTGGTTCAAGAAAATAAAAAAATGTGGTTTAGGGTTTCCTAAATGAAAGAATCAACAGCTGTCATAACTTCTGGCTCTGCCATGGCTGCTGGGGGCACTCTGGGAAGCTCCCAGTCTGTTGGAAGCACCTTGGAAAGCTCCCTGGAATTCAAAGGGTTGTTTGGGTTGGAGCCATGATGGCTGTCAGGCTCCAAAATGAGTGATGAGAAATCAGGAAGACCTGAATATTCCAGGTATAGTTTGAGGGCTTCCAGGCATTATCCTGCTGGTTTGTTCTGGCAGGCACTGTGGCAAGGCTGTTGTCCAGTGGAGTATCTGGGATGAAGCGTTTACAGCAGTAAATCAGGCTAAGGAGAAGGAAACCCAGCTGTGTTTTCAACAGGAATTTGTCTGTCTTGGGAGGATGTTGCATCATTTCTGTGACATGTTAATGTATCAGTATTGCCCATAAGCTGTTTCACCAAAAAAATTCACAAGCACCTGTTGGAAAGGCAGCGAGGTTTGGATACCAAATTGTTATGATGTTTTGGAAAATTTCACTTGAAGTTAAAGAAGAGTCCATTAGCAATCATCTCAGGTAAACACAGTTCTCTCCTCCCTGCCCCATTCCCCTGACTGGGAAGTGGAGTGATTTGGCTTGATTCAGTTAGTGGTTTTGCTTTGCAGATTATCTCTTTTCATTCCTATACTTTATATACCCATAAATGTTAAGATATTATGGCTTTTTCTTGTGAGAACATTTGGAACATGATTTAAAAAAAGCTCTGCCAGTTTGCACTGATTTGGTGTCTGCTCACCCATTCATTAGGGAATAAATAGAGCATGGTGAAATCTGTTTTTTTTTTTTAATGCATAGGGAAAATGATTTTATGCAATTATGTGTCATTGGAAAGCAACTTGTCCACTGGGCAATGGTCTAACAGGTAGTGACCCAGGCACCAGTAGTTTAAGAGAAAAAAAATTATCCATAAAAGAAAAACAGTGAGGGCATGTGAGGGTTAAGCTGAAGAATGTACCAGCACAGTTCAGTAGAAAAAGGAGTCCAGGAAGTTTATACATGTAGGCAAAGTGACTACTGACATTTATTTGTTTCTTTCAAGTATTTTACCTTGAAAACTAGAGCTATTATTCATTTTTATTTTCTCATAAAATAGGCCAAACATTCAGCAGAGAAGGGGAGTTGTGGACTTATTTTTTTAATAATGAACATATGCCTGCATGTGTGTGATTTCTTTTTTATGCTTTATAATTGGCATAAACTTCTCATGTGACAAGTCTTCAACTTTAACTACTGAACTTGTGCCGACATCAAAAGTCATTGTGGAATTTTAGACCTTTGATGTTTGGTTTAACAGAAGAGCTGATGGCTGCTAAGGAGTAGCTACCAGGAACAAACAGATTTTTTAGGTCTCATCACACACAACTTATTTTCTTCCCATTTCTGACATTTTTCAAAGTTTCACAAATGTTCATGGTGCCTAGTTTATGTATTTTTGCTGTTTCTGATGTTCATAATGAGGATTTGGCCTAGAAAAATATCTTTATAGAAGTAGAAAAACTAGATTATGATATTAAAACCAGCTAAAGCCTCCCTGAGATTTCACAATATTGTGTAGTGGCTCTATAGAAATGTGGTAATTTTTTAGTCTTGTTTGTCCTATTTTCCTGAAGTTGTGTCTTTCTGACCCTCTAAGTGCTTACGTTTGTGTATTCACTTGCTTTTCCTTATATTAAACAGAACCCTTCCTAACAAAAAAACCGCAACCAAAATCCAAACCCAACAAAGAAAACTCATTTATTATCTAAAGTCTTGCAGACAGGTCTGGTCTCACTTTTTCCTCCCATTATATCTTAGTAATCCAGATTGCTATTTTAGTGCAAGTACAAGCAGACTGGAACACCTAAGAGGAAGGTTTGTGCCTCTGACACACATGGCAGTGGCTACAGGAGAGCTCTGTAGTGTGTGAAAACTGCTCTCAAAGTAGCACCAATAGGGAAGATGAGCTACAGATTCCAATGGAGATGAAATTGCAAAAATAAGGAGAAAAACATAATGAGTAAGAAGTGAAGATGAAAGATAAAAGGAGAAGGAAAGGCAAGAAGAGGAAAGAAATGGGAGGGAGGACAAAGAAACAGAGGTATAGAATTGTTTTTTTCCCCTTGCTTAGGCTACTCTGGAAAGCAGTGGTGTATTGGTGGATCTGGCTGCTTTTTTGCAGCAGAGGTTGCAAAGAGAAATACTGCTGGGATTAGACAACCTTTTTGAGAAACCAAAAGCCATTAAAAAACCTAAAAAGAATAAAAAAGGGATTGCTGTTAGTCTAGAATCTATTTCAGTGGATGATCTCCTTCCACACTGTGGCTCTTGAGTGGATTTGCCAGGAAAGGTCAACTTAGAAGCAGAGGCAGTGCATGAGCCTCCTGAGCCATGTCCAGTGGCACTGCCAGAGCAGGCAGGAGCCTGTTGCCCCGGTGCTGAGCTGCTCAGGGCAGGCAGTCTGCTCACCCAGGCCATGAACCTTCCCTGCTCGCCAATGCAGACGTGTCTGCTGCGTGCCTCGGCCGTTACCTTTGTACAGGCATCGGTTGTTTCTGTCAAGTACAGCGCTAAGCTCCTTAGGAGATTTCTGTGCTTGTGCTTATTTAAGTAAGAGGATTAAAAACAATAGTTCAATGTCTAGGACACTCCCAAAACAGTGTCCCTATTTAGCTTCTTGCTGAGGTGTGAATACTTTTTGGATGATGGAAAGTAATTTTAGTCCGTGTTTCTTAGAGGTTTTCGGGCCGAGACATGATTGTTGCACTTTTCTGAATAAGGAATATGAGGACATGCTCCTGCAGCTCAATGTGTGAGCACTGTGCACACACTGGTTTATTTCTTTAACAAGTAGCCTCCACTGCATAGCATCTTGAAGGCTTTATTCCCCAAGGAGCATCTGCAATCCACTTGAGTCTCTTTGCTGCCAGTGTTTGTGTTTGGCTTTAACAGATCTATACGTGCATGAGATGTCCTCTGTCTCCAGCAACAACTGCTGGAGACATCCTATTATCATCCTATCTACAGAGACCACTGAACAGCACTTAATTGAGCTGATGGAAATTTTCTGCTAGATAGAGCTCTAACTTCATAGCTGTTATGGTGATGTGTCTGTATGAGCAGTGTGATGGTATGAAGACATTCCCCTGCAGCCAGCCCAAATAATTTCATGAAGAGTTAATAAATGCAGGTATGTTAGCCTTCATGGGAGAGACAGAAATATGTGAAAAGGGTTCACTTCATCAACTTCAGATAAAGTGGTTTATTCTTTGCTAATATTAACTCATCCCCCTGAGTATCAGACCTATGAAGCCTACTGTCTGAATCCAAGTTATTCTCTGGAACAGCAGGCAGTATTTTCAATTGACTGTGCAATACACACAGCAGTACAGATGTTTCAGACAGAATGTAGCTCCCTAAGGACAAACCTCCACAAAAGGATTAAAAAAGGTCTGTAAGCACCATGCAGGGGTGAGGAGCAGCTGCAAGTAGGGTTTTCCAGAGTTCAAAGACCCACCCTAGAACAGGTGGCCCATCACTGCTGACACAACCCAGAGCAATGATGTGTGGTCAGCTGTAATAACCAGGTATCAACTGGGATTAACCTTTCAGGTGAGGAAGCCTTTAACAGAGATTTGAGCAAAGCTTTTTGGACCACAGCAAGATGCTTTGCCTCTCTGTCACTATGTATGATGTCTCTAATTTAGTCTGAGTGGTAGGTGGAAATGCCTACACAGCAGCTTCAGAAAAAGGAGGTGGAAAAGACATGACAAACAGTTATAACCTGGTGGCAAAGATGCATACTTGACAGGACAAATAGAGGAGTGTGAATTCTTTTTGGCATAAGCAATGCAAATTGGCTCAGGTGGAACAAGTATGCTATAGTGGTAGTAGGTCACTTCTGGTTTGGGACTATTTCCCAACAGTAAGGGCCTAAGTTTCCACTAATGATGGGTTGAAGGGTATGTATGCCTTTGAACATGCATTTAAGTTCCTAAACTGCAATTCTCAAAACTCTATTCTACTCTAGGGACATCACAGAGGTGCATAACTGTTCTCTACCAGATGTTCATGAGCATCCCTGACACTCTGTGTTCTGCCACTGCATCACATTAAGCTGTGCTGCAGGTAGCCAGAAATTTATCTGGAGCTTGTACTGTGGCAGAGCTGAAACACCTGGTGAGGTGCAAGATCCCAGCTCACCTGCCTGCTAAGGACTCAGCAAACTGAAGGCTCTGCACAAACCACAGTGGATCTGTAAATCCTTCCCTGCAATGAGTTACCTCTGTAATTGCAGTGGGAAAGATACAGCCTCAGTGACACATGGGAAGGGAACAAACTGCGCAGCTTATTGCAAGCCCCAGAGGCAAGCAAGGAAAGTGGGAGCAAGGAGATCAGCCATTTAGCTTTCTGTGTAAATCTGTCCTGGATGCAGCACTTGCCCAGTGTTGCAAAGTGTGAAATCAGATCCTAAGCAGGGTTCAAAGTGTGTTGCCTCAGCTGCTCTGTCCAGTAGGCTCTAACCTATTTTGGGACAGGGAGGTTGAGGATCAGTGATCTCTTTCCTTCTCACTTTTCAGACCTGTTCTGCTTCATGTTCCTTACGAGAGAGAGAATAGTGACTCTCTTCCAGATATTCTGTGTATTTACACATCTTCACTTTTTACATTGTGGTCAGCAAACAGAAATTAAAAGTTGAATACAACATGTGACTGTTGTGTATCTCAAGTGTGACAGCCTTCATATTTGTCACTCCCTCTCTATCTATCCCTATTTCTTCCTATATTCAAGTAAAGAAAGCTGACCTGCCAGTGATATTACTGATGATACTTTTCTTTACTAGACAAACAAAAGCTTAAAGTTGCCATGGAAATACACAAATCTCGCAGTTCATGCATTTATCAAAGAAGGATTGTCACCTTCAGGTAACACTGATGGAGTGCACACTGTCTCCCTTCATGTTTATCACGAAACTCTTAATGTCAAAAGAAACAGAAAAATGACATGCATATTTCAATAATGCCATGTCCATTGTTCAGTGCCTAAATGATCCAATTCTCATTTTAATGATGTGTGAAGTCAAAATCACACTGCCCCAAACCCAAATTATTTCAAGGTGATTTCCTTTAAAAAGTTTGATGATTTTGAAGGTTTTGGCTTTCCAGAAAGCCAACTCATGACACAATCTAATCTGTGAGCTTTTTATATTTTTGCATATTTTCTTTTATTAAGGAATGTTTCTGGATTGAGTTTGATTTCATTCCCCATCCTCTTCCCTCTGCAAACACAGAAAGGGGGCTAGTAATTTGTTTTCTCTGCTAGTTTGGGATGTAGTAGCTCTTTCTACCAGCTGTTCTAGTGCTGCTGTAGAACCTCCTAATATCTTTAGTCTTACTGCTTTACTTACTTACTTAGGATCCCCTTTGATCCATAGAGGCTTCTGGGATAAATGGGTAAGGTTAAACTATAGACTAGTTCCCACACTTTGTACTTGTGAGTGCTGATGAACTAAAGGCTACTAAAGCTTTCTGTGTTAGTATAGCATGGATATAGATGTGTCATCATCCCTTGCATTGGTTCCAGTTTCAGATTTATTTCTGAATGTCTTTTACATGAGCTTTTTGTCACATATTTCAGTTTCACAGATTACCGGCACCATCAGAGCAAATCATCTGAGCACTGAATGTGTAAGCAAAACTGAGAGATCCAACATTTGTATAAAGGCAAATCCATTTTAAAAAAGCATCAAAATGAGCAAATATCTAAGGGAAACTACTGAGTTGATAGCCTTGAAGAAAAAAAAAAGGCACAAACCTAAAATAGTTGTGATTTTGCAATGTAGGAATGGCACCAATCCAGAAATATATTGGGATATTTTGGTAGTGGAGATTTTAGTGCTATCATTTCAAATATTTGCTTTGTTTCACAGTGCTGTATTTTCATTGGCACTCAATGAATCTCTGAAGCTTCTGAGTTTGTAAGGTGATCAGAACCCCAAGGCCCTGGTTTTGAGGTGAATATTTAAGTTAACAAGGTTAGCAAGAATGAACTGAAAAGCCTGAAACATGAATGGAGTGAGAATTTCAGAAGCAGATGATCTGGGATACTTCTAAGGAAATAACACTTGTGGGATTGTACTTTGTGGTTAATTTCAGTTACAGAAAGACATTAGTCTCCCAAAACTTTGAGCTCTAGATGAGATGAGTATACATAAAGGAGATCCCATAATTATGTCCTGTAAGTTTTCTAGCAATGCAGAAGGCTCCGTGCTGAGTTCATACGTTATTTGGCATTGGCATGTACATGGAAGGAGTGATTTATAAATGTCCCAAACTCTGAAAAATGGGAAAGAAAATGGGAAAAATGCAGAAGCCTGATTTTACTAGTTCTGATGTCATGGCACTGTTTGCTTGTTCCCTTAGTCCTTTATGAGTGGAGAAAGTCTTCACTTAGTAGATGATCTGGCAAAAGGTATAACTTCCTTCGTGTTAAGTCAGTTGAATAGGTCTGAGGTACGATGTATTTATTATACATTGGATAATAACAGCTGAGCTAATTTCCATCAGATACATGTCTTATGACTACTATACTTCCTTGCAGTTTGTTCTGGGGGTAGGAAGAGGAAACACAATTTCTGGCCTCAGGTATAGGACTTTTGTCCTTATTTTTATAATGTTTTTAATTCATGATGTTTGTAACACTTAGCCACTGGGGCCACTGAAGAAGACATAGAATTATAGAGTTGTTTAGGTTGGAGGGTACCTCTAAGATCATTGAGTCTAGCATACACTATTTGTATATTTAGTGTGTGTGTATATTTATTTTTTTTACAAGGATTTCTGTTTTCTATACCTGTTTTAGGCTGTGTTGTCTCTTTTGCAAGGCAGTGATTGACTTGAATAGTTGTTCGACAGACAGGTGATGATACAATTACTTGTAATTAAAAGACAAGATCTAATTTCATTGTGCAACTCAGCTACTTGTTATCACAATTGTCATTTCTTAATTAATTGTATTTCAGGTTAGGCACACTATAAACTAATCAGTTTACTGTCACATGCTTGTTAATTTTGTAATTAATTATTATGGCTAAAGCTAAATGAATAATTTCTAAAAAATAACTTATTTGATGACTTTTGTCTTTTTTCTGTTCACTAATCCTGTACAAACATAATGATTTTTCTGAAATTAGCTTGTTATTTCACTGGTACTCACTAAGTTATTCTTGATCAGTAAATCCCTAACACACAGTACATCACAGCTCTTTGAAGCCTGAATTAAGATGCATTTTGACCAAATTCAAATTATCATATTACTTATCAAACCCCTCTTGTTAACACTGTTCCTTGCAGTTCTTTGTTTTATTTTTTAAAAATTTGTTTGTTTAAATGTTGTAAGCACTAATCTGATATTTACATTGTATCAGCATTCTTCCAACATTTAATTATAGTTCCTTTTAATTGGGAACATTCTTGCCTGCTGACTTTTTGGTAGCACATCAAAAGGGAAGGCAAATGAAGCCAGCAGCTGGAGAGGTGTCTCCTGCAAGGCTGTAAGGTGGTGTGCTGCTTTGCTGCTGCCTACCATGCCCTAGTAAATAGTTTGTGGCAGCAGTCGATGCAAATTCAGCTATGCTCTATCCTGGCATGAATGGCAAACCTGTGCCCAACCAGTATCTTCATGATTTGAGGAGTATTAGCAGAGTTCTTTGTGCTACCTCTGTTTTGGCAGTAATGGTGTGTTGTAGACATGTCCTTTTGTTTAGCTGTGCTTTTCCACCGTCAGTTCATCCCTCTTTAATTGCTGCTCTGCTTTCTTGGCAGAGTGAAATAACTGGTAAACTGGGCCCCACTTGGGCCAGGTTTGCTTTCTGTGTTTGACTTGGGCCTGAATCAATGTTTATGTCGCCATTTACCAACTATCCACACTGTTAAATAAATAGTGTCGTTGACCTCAGCCTGGTCAGTGACACTGAGGTTTCTCTTTGGTGAAGCAAAGCTCCAGCTTTCCTGGACTTGAGGTGTGCTCAGATGCCTTGATGCAATGTCAACACAGAAATCTGCATAAAGAGCAGAAAGCAGCAGCTGAGAGGTGGAACAGCCCAGCTCCTCGGTGCCTGTCACCTCTTATGCAATGCAGGGGAAGCACTGGCTCTCCCCTGCCAGGGGCACAGGGGGTTGGACCAGCCCATATGGAATGCCCTGGAGCTTCGGAGGGGCACTCATCCCCCTGGGGTCCAAAGCAGCTGAGCAGTGTGTTTAGCAGCTGTCCTTCACTGCCTCTTGGCTCGCAGTTGCCCTCTCTCAGCAGGGAGATGTGCTGCTTGTGTGATCATTTGGACTCTTACAGGAATCAGGCAGGAGACTGGCCAGAGCAAAGCCCCCGAGCTCAGTCTTCAGGCCAAATACACAACATGGACAAATCCCAAGAGATGGGAGTGAAACTGGAAGCCTGAATTTCACTGGCAGAACCCAGGAATCCCAGCCTCCTGTATGCAATAACTCATTTTGGAAAAAGCTGCTTCTCTGTTGGTGTGTGTGTGTCCTGAGGTGTGACACTCCTGGTGAGCCCCCAGCTCAACCCTTGGGCTCTGTTGCCATAGCTCTGTTTTGCTGCTGTTTGTCATTCCTAGCTAGATAACGTTCTGAGATTCCCATTACTTCATACTCTCAGTGGGTACCCAGAATTCAGTTCAGTTGTTTCCCAGCTTTTTTGGTACATGTTTGCAGCCCCCAAGCTCTGCTGCTGCCTTGTCAGATGACACTCTACCTCAGCAGCTCCCCAGAGGCTCTTCAGTTTCCAGGCTACCTATGGTATTTGTTTTTCTTGGTCTCCTCCTTCCCAGGCAGGCAAAGCTTTTATGAAATTGACTTGTCTCACAATAAGACCAAACAATTTGAATTTAGCTTTTCTTATCTCTAATGATCTCTTCATGGGTGAAATAAGATTGCTATCTTAAGGCACAGTGTTTCTTACAAATGCCTTTAGCAACCATCCAATGGCACCAGACGTCGTGCTGTGTGCATTGCAGTATTTTACAGGATAGGATTTATTTTTTAGGACTTTTTTTTCTGACAAAAGGGAAGTGGTTTTCAGCAAGGAGGATCCGCTGCAACTGCATTGGCTGTGGCTAGGGAAGGCATGGAATGAGAAGCCTCTACCACCTTCTGAAGCCCACTGTGGAGCTCAGCATCAGAGTAGTTCTTCATGAGAATTAGGTCAGGTCTGGATAAACACGATATGATCTGAAAATATTCTGGTTTTTGGCCCCTCACTGCAAAAAAAACCATTGAGGGTTCTGGAACATGTCCAGACAAGGGCAGTGGAGCTGGGGAAGGGTCATAAGGAGCACAAGCCTTGTGAGGAGCAGACAAGAGAGCTGGGGGTGTTTGGGCTGGAGAAAAGCAGGCTCAGGGCAGACTATCACTCACTGCAACTACCTGAAAGGAGGTTGTAACCAGGTGGGGCCTGGTTTCTTCTGCAGGATAACAAGGGACAGCACAAGAGGAAATGACCTCAAGTTGCACCAGGGAAGGTTTAGATAGGTTGTCAGGAAAAATGTCTTCACTGAAAGTGGGCTCAGGCATCAGAACAGGCAGCCCACGGAAGTGATGCTGAAAAGATGTGTAAATATGGTGCTTAGGGACATGGTTTATTGGTGGACATGGCAGTGCTGGGTTAACAGCTGGACTCGGTGTTAAAGCCTTTTCCAACCTGAAAGTTTCTAGGATTCTGTGATTCAGTTAGGTATTGCTGAAAGTAGGATCCTTCTGTATGTTTTGTTCTGTCTCTGTTATCCCAGGAGGCTTTTGTTTCAATATTGTCAAATAAAGGCACAAGGAGAGAGATTTCCTCCTGTATTTATACCTCCCAGCTGTCTGTGCTCTACCCAGTGCCTCCAATCAGTCTCTGTCTTGCTCAAGGGTCTTCCAGCTACTACTGACGCCTTGGTGCTTTCCCCCAAAGATTCTCCGAATTTGTCATCTCTTTGGATTGGAGAGCAGCAGGGAGGTTTTGAGTGGATTTGATATTGTTTCACACCCTTCCATGGTTATGGTTTTTGTGGGTGCAGTAGTAGCTTCTGGAGCTAAATATTAGGGATATTTTGCTTTATGAATAGCTGGTAGGAGTAACAGTTCTCACTAGCAGTCCAGAATAAAGCAATACCAGGCAGTTAAAGGCAGAATGGTCTTTTAGATCATCATAAACCATTAGTCTTATTTTGCTCTAAAAATAACTTTCAGGAACCCAGGCTCTTTCTTTTTTGTGTCATGCTATAATAAGCTTTTCAAATACTTCAGTGGAAAGTTGCCTTAGATTTGAGCCAAACTACAATCTGGATAGAACACAAATGCGTGTTTACAGTTTGTAAATCAAGATAATGGATGCAGGACAGTATGGTGTCACATTTTGCAAATTTATTCATATTTATAACCCATACCTATTTTGGTTTTATTCATGAATTTTATGGTATTACAGGATATTTCTGTTTGGGTTCTGGCATGGAAATGTTTTTGGGTTGACTTGAAACATTTAATTTGCCATGAAACTAAATGTTTCATTCCATCTTCTTATTGCTCTATCCTTTTATTTTTTTTTTCTTTTTAAAGAAAGGTCATTTGAAACAAAAAGCCTAAATGGTTTATTTTGTATTCCTTTTTTACAGTTGGAAAAATTTGCTAAATTGAGCTTGCATTTAAAAACTATTTTTTGCAGTATATTATTTGCCAAAATAACCACACTAGTAATCTTGGATTAATCCTTTACTTACATTGGTATCTATGAAATTTTTTATGGGAGATGTGCAATATGCCCTTTGCAATTAAAAGAAGTGATACACTGTCTTAAAAAACCTCAAACAAACAAAAAAACCCCACAACCCAATATATAACTCTCCACAAAACCAACAAACAAAATCCCCAGGCTTCAGCCTGCTATTTAATGTTGCATATATTCAGGGACTAATATTGATATATGTTTAATAAATTTTAAGTCTTCTCTGTGGTAGATGTTGATGACAGTCAGAAACCTGACTGTGATGCCCTGACAAGCAAAACCTGGAGCAGCTTTGTGTCACTTGGAGGAAAATTTGCTCCATAAACAGTGACTAACAACTAAGTTGTTGACATTGATGTGCTAAGTCCAGAGCAGCAGCTACAGGCTGTGTCAGCAATCCCAACTTTTCCTTATTATGAAAGTGGCAATAAAAGGAAGTGATTACATGCAAACAAAACCCTGATAGGACTGTAGGGCTGATTAAATGAACAAAAGCTGATGGCTAGAGCATTATCATGGTGCAGGTTTGCTCCTGGATGAGAATGCAGATTGGGAATGCTTGCAATTCCTCCTGGAAGCAGGATGGGCTGAGCAGGAGGCACAATAGTTGCCTTCAGTGTGCTGGGCTTGGCTTTTGTCACATTTATCTTTAGTATTTTGCTTCTTAATGTTTAATGATCTAATTTCAATTTTTTTAGGATTTTATATACATCTGGTGACCCTCACCAAAGGGTTTTCACATTCATGATATGTGCAATGCACACACGTATTTTATACCAAACGGGAAGTGATGGAGGACTGTAGGAAGAAATCTTTTCTTTCAAAAGTGTGTTCAGTTACCACTTATATCAGAAGCAGGTGCTGAAGCCTGGTTCGACACCTTCCGCTTTATGATGGCTACAGAGATTCTTCCTTGAAAGTGGAGGTTTAGGTCCAGGTTTGCTTTAGTCTACAGGAGGTTTTCAGTTAGAAGATTGTGCCCTGTTATGTGGGTTTGTGGATGTGACCAACTGCACCAAAGAGCTCATGCTGTTAGAACCTGTCTGCTGGCCCAAGCCATATGAGTACCTGTGCCCAAGCCAATTAAACAGGGATGTGGTGTAGGGAGTGAGTGGGCAGATGAATGGACAACAGGAAATTCGTACTGAGACTTCAACATTTCTCAGTGTGCAAGTCTCACTGTGGAAGCATCAGCAGGGTGTGGGTTGCACCTGGTGATAACGTGCGTAGCTAAAGCAGATTGTAGCGCTCAGCTTACACAGCCCTGGTGCTTGAGCCAGGATTTGTTATCGAGCTTGAGCCCCACGTCTGGCGTATTGTACCTGCCACCCCTAGCAATGTGCACACTGAAAATGAGTTGTTTTGTTTTCTGGAAGTGCATGGAAACTGTTTGTTTGGGTGATGCCAAATGCTTCTCTCTTTACCACAGACCCAATGGCACGCAGACATGTGTGGAATCACACACTTGCAAACACATCTCTTTGCATAATACAGACGGCAGAAAAAATATTTTTCTATCAGTTAAAGTGTTTACTTTTGCTACTTTTCACAGCTGGAATAGAAGGGAATATGAAGTCCGTGTTAAACACACTGGCTGAGAATTCTGTGGTTTTGCTGGAGCTGAAAATACTTCCGTGCTAATGTTTATGTGTTACCAATTATACAGATGAACCCAAGTCCTTGGTGCTGATCAATAGCGGATTAAAAAGAATGGCTTCAAAATTATTTGACCCTTCCTGGTTCAGAACTTGGGCTTCCTCAGTCCATGTCTAAAAATCTGGTTTAAGCCAGGTACAACAGCCCAAGAGGAGGGCACAGACAGCTGAAAGCAGAGAATTAAAGAAGCAGTAGTTACTTATGGTCTAGATGAGCTTTTCTTTATCAAAAGGCCATTTTTGCACATATTTTTAGGTATCTCTTTTAAACAAGGTGGCTTTTCTTGACTTGAAAGTGATGCTTGTGTTTCATTGTGTTTTTAAATAGCTGTAATATATTTGGAATCTCACTGCTATTTTATTAAGTTACCACTGGTACAGCATCACTTCAGTTCCCTGCATTTTTATGGGCATGATGTGTAGTCAGAATTATGTTGATTGTGGTGGTATTATCTTGTAGTTCATATATATGCTTGTGTTCACATGTAAGTGTATATATTTCTGCATATATAACTATTCATTAACATATACAAACACACACTTATGAACACACTTTTTTGCATCAATTTCAAAGTGGTAGCTTTTTGAAAAACAGTTGCAATGTAAATAGTTTTCCACTTAAATGTTCCTATATGAGTCTGTGTAATGGGTTTGTGTAAGTTTCTGAACTGGATGAAGCCTTTTGAGGTTTAACAAGCTAAATACTGCCAAGGAACAGCAAGAGATGCATAGCTGTGCTCTGTTGTATATGACAGTGTTCTTTGTTTGTGTAAGAGGTTTCTGTATCAAATAACAGGATTAAAAAGATCTGGTATATGATCAGTTGTTCAGGATCATGGAGTTAATTGATTCTGAGCCATTTATCGTGAAACTTAGTGGGAATAAGACTGAACCTGATGAGAAGCCTGATGAATGATGTTTTGAAATCTGCACAGCTAATTTGCAAGGTCTGAGTCTAGCCAAGTAATCTGATTTTCAGAGGTAAGAAGCAGCATCAGTTCCCAGTAAATGTAACGGGATCTCCAGATGAGTTGGTACTTCACACATCTTTTACTCCAGTGGCTAAACAGAGATGAAGGTGTTTTACAAGAGCAGCCCTGAAGTTTGAAAATGATGATGTGCAGTCCATATCAGGCCGGGATTCACGTTTTTGCTGCCTGATGATGCTGACGGGATTGTGAGGAAGATGTTTGATAATCGTCAAGATCTATTAGTAATAGAGATAATAAAAGAGGTTTTAACACCTCTAATATTCTTAAGAGCTTTTCCATTTTACTTGCCCAGAATTGCTTCAGCCTGGCTCAGGAATCACAATTTCCTTTCTCCAGTGTGATCCATTTTCATTGTATGCGCTGCTTCAGTGCATGAGCCTCTGGACATGCATCGTCACATAAAACCTGTTGGCCTGAACGCTCTGCTGGGAGGTGGCAGATGCAGATTTCTCCATCCTTGGCTGAATTGTGTTGAAGTCAATGGCAGAAAGATAGTTCTGAATAAAAGAGGCATGACTTCTTCCAGAGGCAGAAGAGTGTGTTTAAATAGGGCCACTCTTTCCTTATAAATAATCTGAAAGGACTGATGAGAGCACTCAAGGCAAAGTCTCAGTCTGGGGATCTTGCTAAGAGAGAAATATTTTCGTTATAGTCTAGAGTCAGGTGCATCAGCTTTTGAAACAAACAGTTGTGTCCTAATAAGTACATGTTATTATTTTTTAATTTTCTCCATTTTTACATGCATAGTTTAAGGATTTTAGGTGCCTTATGTAGCAGTCTTTATCGAATTTTGGACTAGGGCCTGAAAGGTAATGTGAGATAACTGACATGCAGGCATTGATTGCTATTATCAGACATGCACCTTGACACATCGTTATAGTTGCATTGCAGTCTAACAGACTTACATCTCTCATGTAAAATGTTAGGGATGTTACTAATGCTTAGCCATTTGTGCTCATGGAAGATAACTCTGCAAAAGGAAAATCATAGCTACAACTCTGCAGTTTGACATCCCTGTGCAAGACTGACCCTGAAGCTGGAATTGATCCCCTGACCTTCTTACACTGTTTCTAGACACCAGCCTTGGAATCACGGATCTCTGTAGGGTAGGAGACAATCTCATGGAAAAATAAGGAAAAGTCTATGCACATCCAGGGAGCATATTCCATGTTAGTCTGGCACAGGAGTTGTGGCACATGCTTTGTCCTACAAGCGCTCACTGCTCTGGTGTGAGACCGAGAGCTGAGCTCACGTCAGGACTGCTGGCAACTGAGAAAGGAAAGCCTCCTGTGAGGAGCACTTGCTTCTTGGATCCAGGATTGTGAGGCAAGCATTCATATAGAGTTTGCTGGGAATCAAATGCTTTTACAGGCAGTTTAGTCAACTCACTCTCCTTCCCAAATATCCATGCAGCTCCAGCAGGCTGCACGTGGTTCAGAGAGCCCAGAAACAGAAGTTACTGATATGCATTGTATCATGCTCAGTAAGCCTAATCAGCTGAGGCTGCCAGAAATGCATTTGCTAAGAGGAGTAGGGGAAAAAAACTTTGTCAGGCTGTGGCTTCTAGGTCTGTTGTTAGAAATGTGACCATTAGGAAATAATGGGAATGGCAATTTAATCTCATTGCATTGTTGAAACTCTGGGGTTTTTTTCAAGTTTATTTGGAATCTGAAGGTCTAGTGCTGGCACTTTTGCTCACTATCATTGGTCATTTATTGTGTCAGTTAAAACATATGATATAATCTTGAGAACAATAATACTTTCTAGTCTATTAAGTTTTTCTGTATAACAGTAGACCCCATGGAATAGAGGTCCATGTGGTCTCCAAGACAAGGTTCATTCTTTCCATTTCATTCTTAGTTGTTGTATTTCCTTACTAAACCCCTGTGACATCTAGCTACAAAATTAAGGAAGGAAGAACACAAAGGCAAAACCAGGCAAGTCATTAAAGTAACCTAAGTCAGGATTATTAGGGGTAAACTCTTTTTTACTAGATTTATTGTGTAATTGTACCTCCAAGGGACTTCAGGCACTTGGAGATAGTCAATCCAAATCCAGTCACCACCTTAAGCACTTGCATTTGTAATACCTCTGTTGGGTCAAACTTAACAGTTCACCAATTTTAGAAGACACATTTTGCTCACATCTACAAAGAAAAATCAGTTCATATGTTGAAAACTTGTAATGTAAAAATCATAAGTGTAGTCCAGCAGGACATGAAAGAAATCCTTTGCAGAACCCCCAGATTAGTCTGTTACAACAAAAATGAATTGCTGGTCATTTTCAGGGATATTTCAGCACCTGATACTGGAAAAAAATATTTCTGTGCACAGCTAAAGTATGGTAAAGCTCATATGAAATAAAACATTCTCTTCCTTCTGAACACAAAACCAAGATGACTAATGCAATTTCAAATATTTATGCAATCAGATGAATTTTTAAACCCACTATTTTTTATCTGTTTCGTTTATCTGTTTCAGAAAAGCTCTTTGCGGAGCCACATCCATGTAAAGGTCACGCAAGTGAGACCAGCAGATGCAGAACTATAGTGAGACATGATTGCTTGAAAATATTTAAGGTGCATAAACTCCTTCTTAGTAAGATTTTTTTTTTTTAAGTTTTCTCAACTTTGTGTTATGGGGCTGCTCATTGGTTTTCTGCCACTGGAGAAATTACAGTGACTTTGTGTTCAAAGAGCTCTGACCTCATTACAGAAGTTGTAGAGAGGCAAAAAGGATTGTATGGCAGGCTGGGCCATGTGCTGGCACAGCTGCTGTTCCAGCTGACTGTGGTGTGGTTGTACCTTCAGCCTCTGCTTTGGAGACACTGGGACAGTGTGGGGAATGGCTATGTTTGCTCATCTCTGCTGGACCTCTGGTGAGCTGAAGTCAGTGATTGTTTGGAGGACCTGCTGGTAACAATATCAGCAGTGGATCTTCATGGTGGTGAGACAAGTCCCAAGAGAGGAACAGCATTGCAATGAAAGTTCACTTAAAATTATGTCACGTGTTTTGTTTACACTTGCCTTTTAAAGCATATGTACTTAGTAAAATGAGGGAAACAGGAAGTGGTGCAGTAAATGAAGATGAATGATTGCATTCAGACAAATAGATGTCATGTTTCAGGGCAGATATTGAGTACGTGCATTGTGCTTCACTGATCTTGTTCCTCCACCACACAATCTGTGCTAATTGACACGAGTGTATTTCCTGCAAGTTAATGCAGAAAGTTTGTCATGGCTACACTCATGGTAACACACAACAGTTGGGAGGAATAGAAGCCTAGTGACTTCCACTTTGATAGAGCAGTTACTTTTTATTGATATTTTATAACAGAATTTTAGTTCCTATCAAAAATCACTTTAACAGATTTATTAGTTTGAAGAAGGATGTTAAATAATTATGTTAGATTGCTCAATACAAATCACTTAGTGGTTATGTAGAATTCTTTCCTAGCACTGGTAGCAACATGAAGAATCACACATTGTTTTGAAAAAGTGTTAAAATTCCCAGAAAATTCTGTGAATCTTTGGGTGAAGCAGTAAAAATATCTCGTATCTGTTAATCTTGTTCCCTCACTTACCCTGCTGTAGCGAACTGTCGAAGGTTATGTAAGAACAGGGAAACTTTCCTTAAAAAAAGCAGAACTTTCAGTGAACATACTGAAGATCAGAGCTTGCCTACCTACTCGGCTCTTCCATTCAGGTTTGAAAGTCACTGCTTTTTTTCTTGTTATTTGTTGACTTCACAGGGAAAACACTGAAGAGAAGGGCAGCATCACCTCATTGTGTTGTGTTGTGTTGCTTCCCAGGCTCAAAGATCCTGCCTCTTTCTGCACAGTTTGGTTTAGTTTCTGCTTGCTCCTGCACCTGCTCTGGAAAGGAAAGGTTTATGATAACCACTGGTGTAAACATGTAGGGCAAACAGCCAAAGCACAGATGTGTTGCTACATTTATACATACCAAAGGTTTATAATCACAACAGAATTGTGATTTTTCTGGTTTAGCAGCACAACTCTGCACAGTCCACCACTGGGATCAGTCAGAGGGAAAAACTGGCTTTACTTGTGCAGTTGCACTTGCAAAAAGTCCAATGAACTAGAATCCACCACTGTATTTCCATTTGCCTGAGCTACATGATTCTAGAAAAGAGCAAAAGACAAGGAAGGGGATTTTCATGTGAGTAAAATGTGGCAGATTACAGTCGTGTTTTCTTTGTGGGCATTTGCAGCTAAGATGAGCTGAGATTATCCACAGATTTCATTTCCCCATGTCTCAGATGATATCAAGAGCCTCGTAACATGATTACAAGGACTTTGATCTGTCTCCCGTGCTGACTGCTGACCATGTGGCATTGCTGCATGGCAAGGAGGATAAGGGAAGCTGCTGTGCCTGGCATAGCTCATGCTCTGGCCTCTGTCTCTCACAGTGTTGTTTTTACTTATCTTAGATAACACTCCACTGGCAGAAAATTTGTCAGCTGACTTTTGTGTTGGCCAAACTCTTTCTTTCCCTAAAAAACCTCAATTTCAATAATTTGTCTAAAAGGAATCTAAATTTGTCTTCCAGAGGAAGATCTCTGGTTTTAAGTATCTATTAAGCAATCCAGACCAAGTTCATAGTGAAATCTTCATCTAGAAAAGGCCATGGCAGTTGCACTGAACACTCCCTGGAACAACATAAACCTTTTTATACCTTGTATTTTTTCACTCGCTTGTGTAAAAAACAGATTTTCTTCTCTTCATAAAACCTTTATGAATGCATTAGTAAGCATCTGATAATAAAAATGTCCTGTCACTATAACTGCATGTCCTTGTCCAGACCAGAACCTCTTTAGTTCTTGTCAGTGGGGATGTGAAAAAGGAGAGGCAGTCTTGGAAAGATAACTGAGCACCTGTGAAACATGAACAAAAGTATGTATTAGAGAAATTCTGACATAAGGAAAGTGTTAAGGAATAGTAAATACGTGTGAGAGAGAACGAAACAAGGGAAAACTTGCCTGATGGTCAGCAGTATCTAAAAACTTATCTTTGGAGTGAAACAATATAAAAAATACTCTGGAGAGGATATCCATGTAATGCAGACAGATTATCCAGCTTCAGCCAGAGCAGCCACTGCCTCTGCAGCACTAACACATATTTGGAGTGTCATGGCAAGATTCAGGCCTGCACTTGACCAGAGGCACAGCCGAAGGGTGGCACCCCATTACCAGATGCAGAGAGAGGTAGAGCGACTGCAAGTTGTGTGTGTTTGTGCATGCACACTTTTATCCTGAATTCATTCTTTAACTGGTTTTCTTGTGTTATCCCACTTGCCCTGGGATCTGCCATAGAGCAGCCTGGACCAGTCCTAGCGGTACAACACTGTGCTCATATTTCATGGTGTTAAAGTCCAGTGTCCCACCAGCCCCCAACAATCTACTTCTCCCACCCAGAACTCGTGTGATGCGTGGGCTTGTGAGGGGTAGGGATGGGAAAGGAGCCAAACATCCATGGCTGGGATTTCTTTCATGGAAGGCCTATAACCTTTTTCCATATCTCTGAGCTTTTATAAGTTGGAATGAGCCAGAAAACAGTTGAAGTTCTCACTTAGATCATGTCAGTAAACTACAAGATGATTATAAGCAACAATCAAAAATACCAGTTCAACCCTTTTAAAAAAAAGAAGAGGGGAAAAAATAATATCCCTTGTTTATGAAGTGCCAGTGGTTTTTTTATCTATTCAGTACTGTACAATAGTTATTTTAATTTTCCTTTTCAATGTCATCATAATTTGTAACTTTTTGTTATTTTATTTTTATTCACCTGACTTCTAGCCAAAGACATCATGATGTCTCAAAATGTTGGACCTATGAATATTTCTCTAAATCATCCTGTAAGGGTACATGATTTCCAGAACTGATGTTAGATTGATATCCTGTAGAAATATTGGAAGTGTTTTACTCTTTGCAAGCAGTGGAGAGTAAAATGAGAATTTAGTGTTCGGATTGTCTTGATTTAATAACTTTTCATTGATGTAAATTAGGTATTTTCACTCCCTTTATTGAAACTTCCCTACAGATGGGGATCTGGACCTGTCATCAAAAGGTCCCATCAGAAAATTTCATTTGTAGGTGATTTCAAGGTTCTTTTGGGAATTTGATGTTTTCCATCTTTTACTTGTTCTGTGCTAGAGAAAATATTGTTTACATCCAAATATATTAAATTATGGTAGTCCTGTCTTTATGTACTGTGTTAAGCCTGCAGTTGCTGTATCTTCATGTAGAAACTATAACATTGAACTTTTAGCAGCTTAAAAAATTCTATTTCCTAGAAATTAGCTCAAGGTTTATCAGAGAAAATCCAGCAATAAACAGGCAGGCTGGGCTGTCACATGAACTCGGGATGTAGTAAAATCCAATATATTTTAAAAGTTTCAAGTATTACACTCTTTGCTTCTACTTCATTGCACTTCTTGAGGAATTTAATGTGAAAACTAGCCTTAAAGAATGTGAAAAGTTAATATTTCTACTAGAGAGATATTTTATTAGGCTTTGCTGTTGTGCTCATCATGCTATTAGCATATTAATAGATATATATTTTAAGAACAGTAAAATACATGTCTCTGTATGGTACAAGATAATGTGAGAAATTAAAAACAGTGGATTCTCTGTCTTCCTGCTTAGCTCTAGGTAGCTGTAGCATGTGACCTCATTTTCGGTCCCTGGCTATAAAAATCCCCCCTCCTTTAAGCAGAGAGGTTACCTCGAATAACCCCTCCCCACACAGAGTTCCATTGCTGGCTTTCCAAAGCCTACAAATTACCCGGCGTGTGAACCGCGGTGGAAACCGGCCAAAAGCACATTCTTGGCTCAGCCCTTCGTACCCTCCGTTATTTGCCAGTTCCCTTTGCCGTCAGCTCCTGGGATAGTTTGTAGGAATGTTTGTGTGGATCACATTGAACACTCCAACCAATGTTGTGTTCTTCACGTTCATTAATTGCTACTATCAAGATATAGGATAAAGAAGGAGCAAATTATTATAAACAGAATAGAACATAAATAGCTTGAGCTTATTTATGATATTAAAAGATGACTGGTTTTATTGTGTTTGTAATGCTCCTTCTAGTAAATATTATAATTCAATGCCTAGAAAATAAATAACAGTATAGAGAGATGGAAAACATCTTTGTGATGTGCCACAAAGTGCCTTCTTGTTGCTGAGCTGCAACCAATCACTCACCAATTTCTGGGTCTCCAAAGTGCCTTTGAGGAGGTGTTTCTAAGAAAGGGATTCAATGTAAGAACAACATATAAATAATCAGAACATCTCATCTGCCCTGGGTACGTTTCAAGAGAAGGGATTCAGGAATAAAAAGAGAAGTAGTCCAGCATTTCTACATGCAGATATCTTTGGGAGGTGGTAATTCTGCAACATACATGCTGTAGTTTATATTGTTCTGTACAGTGCCCCTTAAAGAAAAGTGATTTCTACAAGATGACTTGGTTGTAAGAACATAGTCTTAACTTCTACTACTTAATAAATGAAAGCCAAGATGGACAAAAATTACTCTATAAACAGGAGAGGAAGGGAATATTTAAAAGCATGAATGAATATTAAGGAGAAATTTTCTGGTGTGTTCAGTTGAGAGGCACAAGTAGGATCCATTTTGCTTAACACATTTAGACGAGGGTAATGATCAGATTATGATGTCCTTCTGTAGCTGGCATGTCCCATGAGTCTTCAAACAAATCTATTAAAAGGCAGTAGGATTAGGGGAAGAGGATGTTATTCTGTAAAGGTAAGTGTATCAGAATCTAACTATTAATTGGTAAATCCTCCGAAGAATTTTTCCTACAGTACGTTGGAGCAGACATGTTATTGCTACCGTTAACCATAACAGACAAAGTAGGCCTGAATTATAACAACTACTTCCCCCTGTAGAGTCAGGAACTATAATCCTAGATCCTGAAAAATGAAGCAGTTACATGTTTTATCCATGTTTGATTTCGTCTTTATTTATGGGAAGGGCAGATTAGTTGGTGATTTCAATCTTGAGTGTTATCAACTTGCAGAGCAGTTTGTTCTGAGACTACTCTTGCTTCTGACTAATGAGTCATGCAGTAGATTCTTGAATGGACTCAAACTACCCTTGCAAATGCTGCCATGGATTTGGAACATCTCAGGCTTAGTGCAACATTTTCATGGTAGCCACTCGTGGATGTTTGTACAGCCACAAACATTTGGACAATGACTACTTTTCACAATTTTTTAGTCTCATTTTGAATATGGTTACTCATTCAGATGTAAAAATGATTTGCTATTAAACTATTAATTAAAAGATTTAATATATATATATAGTCTGAAAGGAAAAAAAAAAATCTGTGTGATACGAATGACCAGTTACACAGCATAAATAAGAAGAGGGGAAAAAGTCCAAATGAATATTTCAGGAATTCTTTGAGTAAAGTAGGTTCATCTACAGCCCTTTCTCATAGTCCAGTGAAGTCAAAGGAATTTGGGGCTTTGGCTGAGGCACTTCAATTGTCTGTCCTGCAATTACAATAACAAACACAGCAGTAGTCTGTTTGCAAACAGCTGGTAATTGGAAAAAGGGATGAAGTTTTCAGCAAATGTATTTGTCAGCACTGATTTGACCAGTTGTACACATTACCTCAAATGACATTTCTTCCCTTCCATGAGGAACGAAGAGTTTGCGTCCAACTAGCTTCCTCGGTGCCTGTCATGCAGTGAGCACAGCAATCTGTGTACCCTTTGCATGTTAAATACCCTCCAGCACTTGCTTTTTATTATACAGAATAAATAGGCTGGTTTCCAATTCTTTTATCAAAAAACATTTCTGGTAACACAGTAGACATATTTGTGACAAGTGGAGTGGGGCAGCTCTCTCCAGCTTTAGATTTGCCTATTGATAACAGTAGATGCTAAATGTTCTCTCTTGGCAGGAGAATGATGACACTTTTTGGAAGAAAAAGATACCTTCATCCAAGCTATAGTGGGATGGGTTTTATTTTTGTTGTGTTTTTTTTTTAATTTATTTTGTTTCGTTTTGTTTTAAATTGAGGTTAAGAACTTTTTATATTGGACATCCTAGTGCACAGTTCCCTAAGACTGATCAAAGTTCTGTGGTAATCAACAATGCTTTTGTACATCTTATTTAAAGGTTCAAATATCTCCTCTGAATTTATTTGCATTTCCAAAAGTCTCTCTGCCTGAAAACTGTGCTAAATCCCTGGCTGAAATGGTACCCTCTGGTGTGACAGCACAGGCACCTTTATTGCCTTTGTGATGTCAGTGCTGCTTTTGTTGCACTTTCTCACATTTCCCTTTTAGGCCTGCAAGAGCCAGCAGGTATCACATCAGCTCACAGCCATTCTCCTGTTTCCCACACTCCATGTGTGGACACCTTCTTTATTTTCTGATTTTCTTCTTTTTAAGGAAGTGGTTGAGAAACAGAAACTGTAGACACCAGTCACATTTATAAGCTGAGACGGGATTATTTTTCGGCCTGAAGTTTGTATGTTTTTTTCTTCTTTATGTTTTTTAGTTGGTCCACAGGCTCTGATAGCAAATGTTCATGGATCACCTGTTATTTATCTTTTGGATTTTGTGGTTTGTTTGTTTTTGTTTTTAATACTTTGCCATCCACCCAGTATCCCCAGCCATGTTTTTTTCTGTTCTTTCTTATCCTGTTTTCATCCCTGAGCAGGTGCCTTTATAATCTGGACATCCTGCAGTAAAAATTGGCATACTTTTCCTTCTAAAATATCCTGTTTCTTTATGTGGCCTACAAATAGGAGTGAAGGAAGGGGTTACTGGTGGGGATGTCTCAGCCCTGGGCTTTGTGTCTCCTGCTCCTTTTACTCCAGCAGTTGTAAAAACAGGAAACACTGTGGGCCTGTTGTACTGTCATTGGCATATGAAGTTTCTCAGTAAAGCATGACAGTGAATTAAGAAAGTCTCTTCTGAAGCAAAGGAAACAATTGGAAAAACAAGCCAAAACCAAGACCAGTTTCATTGCAAATTATTTTTGTTCCCTGTAGCAATGGGACCTGCTGTTTTCTGCCTTGAGATGCAGAGAATAGAAAACTCTGGTTGCTTCTAACTTCAGTAGATCCAGATTTGGAGTCCATGGTCAGATAAGCAAATGATGGAGAGAAGCTATGAATGAATCTTGATATTCTCCACTGCACTGGTAGGGTGAAAAGATACATAACAGGCTTCATGTGAGTTAAATCCTCTCCTGTATTTCATACTTATGCTACTGTCACTTCTTGACTGTAGCAGCTACCATGGTTTAGTGCACATCCTATGTTGCCATAGTTTCTTTTCCATGACTTTTCACACTGTGGCTACACAGGCTGGCAGGGATTTTGCCTTTACAATATACCCATAATAGTCTGAATAATCTGCAAGGAAGCAAATGTCCAACAATAATATACAGGCAAGGGGTCTTTGACATTGCTGGTTCTGCAAGTATCAATTTTACAGTCATCATGTTAAGCAGCAGTTGATGAAATTAAATGTTGAAGTGCTGAAATATCAGCAATTCATTATGATGCTTAACAATTAGGAAAATAGCCAGTGTGATGCATATTTGATCAGTTGTGATGATGGCACCGTTGATGATACACTCGCTGTCTAGTGAAAGTGAAAGCTTATTCTGCCTCTTATGTGTCTGTGTCTTTGCCCTAACATTGTGTGTCTTCCTTCAGGCTCTTTCCTTGTTGCTTAGTAGACTTCCCTTTGGGTATTAGAGATGATGTTTTAAATTGGCAAACTTGTCAGTATATTTGGCCACAGCCTGTGATCTGATGGCTGGGCAGTGCACAGCTCATCACAAACCCCCTTACTGCGAGACTTGAAAGGTAAATCCTAAAGTGGGAAATGGAAAACGGGAAGTCAAAATGATCTCGTCTGTACGTGTCCCATTATCACAAATGGAAGCGGGTTGAAAATTTGCCTGTCACAATTTCTCTAGCAGTAATTACCATGTTAAGACTAGAAATATTCTATCCACAGGGAACTAAGGGATACTATGCTGTTTAAAATATTCTAGATGCATGAAAAGACTTCCTTCTCTGTTGGCTTGATAATAATTTGACTATTTCTTTTGAAGTAAGAAACAGATGGCAGCATTCACTGTAATAAGTGCAGCAATACATGCCAGCCAATTAGGGATGTTTCAACTGACTGAAAACCTGGATCCTTTTCCAATATTTTTGTCAATTTCTTCCCCTCTGTATATCTCAAGGAAATTTTTATTTATCATTTGTTCAATAGAATCATAAAATTAGAGATTAAAGGAATCTTAGGTAACTGAATCTCTAGCAATGAACCTAAAAACAAAGAGCTGAAATGCAGCTTATGGAATTTTTTTGTTTGTTTGTTTGTTTTCCAAAGGTTTGTTATTGTCTGCCATAAAATAAGAAACCCCCCAAAATAAATACTGTTGTTACCATGAACCCCATCCCTCACTCGAAAGGGACAGTATAAACGGTATCTGGATATGATCTTAAAATATTTACTAATATTTCAAACTCTAGTGCATCAAATTTTAGTTCATTCAATAAGTTCATCTTCAAATATTACAGCATTCAAAACTGTCTTTCTTAAATCATTAATGTCAGCTTCCTGAAATTGTGAAATTGGAATTCCAACAGTTCACTTCTCAGCAACACTTTGCAGGTGATGTATTCCCCACTCACTTCCTCATCAGGGAAGGTTACCGTCCTCTCATTTCCTGCCAAAATTAGGAAGAGTTTAAGATGTTTTAGATCCCTCAGAAAAAAAAAAAGATTCTTCTTTGTCTCACACTATGAAACCAAAATTAGAGGTCACGGCAGAGGAAAAGTCAGGTCACTACTGATCTGCTCCTTAAGCAGCTGTTAATGCCTTAATCCTTTTCTAGAAGTCAGTATTATTGAGGCTATGGAAAAAAAGGGCATTTTGGCTTCCAATGTGTGATTTTACTCCCTGGTTGTGTGGTACTTTGATCATTTTTTGTGAGGTCTTTTGCAGTCCTGTCCTCGCTGTTCCACTGTTTCACTCCAGAAGCAGAACTATGCAGGTTTCACTGCTTTAGGATTTTCAGCTCAGCTTCTACTTTATTTTATTCTGCTTCTTTCTGTTGCAACATTTTTATTCTTAAGATTATTCTCTCTAAATGTCTACTCTAATACCATTATGTGTATTTCTCAACTAATCTTTTGGAATCACTCTTCTTCAATGACTTCCCAATCATAGTCAACGAACTTCTAAGGATGTAACTTAAAGCAAAACTGGTGCCACTTATTAGGGTCGATTTAGCCTATGCAAGATCTGAAATTCTGCTCCAGGCAGTACAGCAATTTTCAGAGGAGCATATCAGCTTTTATCAGGCTTGGTCTGTTCTTCCTAAATGAAGATATTCAGTCTGTTTATGGGTGACTATGGTCACTCTGGGAAGCATTTGGTGGTAGTTAAGGGTAAAATAGTGATTGTTCTTCAAAATTAGAAACAACTGGTAGCTCTGCAGTGATGATTTAAATTCCTCTTTTAAATTTTTTCAAACCACAAAGCTGTGCGTTGTCCAGAGATTGAATGCATTTGAACTTATGGAACTTTTCATTTAATGCTGTTCTCCATTGGTTTTGGCTAAAGCCCAAGCCTCACATCTTCCACTTGCAGGATTCCTTTTGTGAACTGCATCCTTTGCTGAAGCCTCAGTGTAACGTGAGACCATCCCTGTTTCCCAGCAGGCAGCACATTAAAGGTCTGCCTGTTGACCAGCTGCAAAGACAGGTGTTATTCTCCTCTTCTTTTTACTTTCTCTACTTGGTCTCATAACTTCCCTAACAGAGTCAAGTCCTGAACGAAATGAATGATTAAACTTTATCCACTTGGAAAAAGCTGTAATTCAGTTGGTGTGGAGCAGGGGATTTTGGCCTAAAGTTGAATGCTCCTAACTGCTTATTTGCCACATTCTCATGTGGCTGAGCCAGCCTAGAAATCAGCTCGTGGATAACTGCAGAGGTCACGGGCACTGAGTGTTTCTCTCTCCAGGGCACTGGGCATGGACAGCACCTGTGAGTGCAGAGGCTGCAGGAGCCTGGAGGATTGGAGAAGGCACAGTGTGCTCTGCCTCCCTGCTACGACAGAGCTTCACACAAGGGATCACATGTGAACACACCTGTGAGCTCTCAGAGCTCCTCTCTCACCAGTCATGGAGCTGTGGGTTGGCTCTGCAGTCAGGGGCTCTGTGAGGCACACACTACTGCTGTGTTCAGAGATCTGTAAGAATTTTCTGTTATTAATTTGGTTAGCATGGTAAACACTTTATATTGAATATTTAGATATTTTGATGGTCTAAGTTTGAGTGAAACAAATTATGGTAATATTTCTTTAAAAAGGATCTATTGCAAATAAGAAATTCTCATTCAGATACTATGAGGTGGCAGTGACCTCATACAATAAAATAATTAAAAGTGCTGAAGACACAAACATTAGTCATCCATAAAACTCTAACCACATCCACTTTGCAACTTTTCATTGCATAGTCAAAAAGCATTAAGTGAACTATAAAATGTGAAAAAATAACTTTGCTGATGGGACAACAATTTCATCCATCAACTCCAAATCATACTAATCTCACACTGTTCTAGCAGAGTTCAGGCAACCTTCTCCATGTTTATAAGCAATTTTTATTATGTTTTAAAAATTATAGTGAGTTAGAACATACAAAAATGCTGATAGTCCTAGGTCTTATTTGTTTTTCCTTTGTCTCAAGTGAAGTCCCAGTGATGCTCACAGGAATGTTCCTCTGGAATTGAGTAGATTTGAGTGAGATTCTATTGAAGATATTTAAAGCAAGTATCTGTGCTTACAAAACTGTATTAGGGTATTTCATTTGCTGAACATGAGTAGTGAAAATGTTGTTGTGGCCACTCTGCTCTGACATTCTGCTCCCCCTGACCAAAATGTTGTCCTTAACTTAGGAAAACGTTATACATCATTTACTGCCTAAAATTTTATCAACCTGTAGATTTCAGTCCATCACAGGACTCCTGCTGGTGTCAGTGAAAGAAAGTGCAATAGTTATTGTTGAAAGTTGCTTTGGATGCTTCATCTTATTTGCTTTTAAAAAAGAATTGTATCTGGAGCTTCTGTTGCTTGAGGCAAAACATTACTTGGAGATTATTCTGAGGTCAGGGATTGACAAGCTTACATTTCTGAGTACATGAATCAAAATACTTTTCCACAGAAATATTCCTTTAAATCTTTCAAGATTATTTACTTCTGGGAATGTGTAAAATAGCATAGCCTTGCAGATGCTGTTTGCTGGAAGTGGCCTTCACAGGGAAAGAGTGACCTTGTAACAAAACCTTCTTCCTCCTTTTCCTCTGCTCTTAAATGAGGTGCAGCTGAATTTCCATAAACAACACAAATGAAACTGCAGTGAGATCTGACAGTAGAATTGTGGGACTCTGCACTTTCAGTTCAAACCTTGCTTTAAGTGTAGACCTCTGATCTCCTATTTCCATAGCAGTCTGCTTGGGCAAAGCAGATTAGAAGTTGTTCTCATGAGCAAGTTTTTCATCCACTTTGCATAGGTAAAATGACAGCATGAGCCTAAGTCAGAAGAATCAGATGCTAAATTTCAGTTGTGAAAATGTGGATACTTGATTGTATTGTGAAAAGAGTGAATGTTATTAAAATGAACACATTTGTTCATATTTCAGAGAATGTTACAGGATGTTGTAGATTGTTATATTTAGCTTGCATGGCAGCTAATAAACTCTTATGCTGTCAAGGAATAATTGTGAAGACATTTATTGTTGGAATATGACTCTACAGTCAAAAGTCCTACACCTTTACCTCTACCTCTATTATGTTATGTATTCCTTTAATATCTTAAGCCATTCAATGGATATGTTTGCTGAGCCTGCAAGACTGAACTGTGTTGCAAATATAGATAGTCTGGTTTTGCCTAAGTGGGCCAAAGGCGGAGGGTTTCTGGAGCCCCAGCTGCCTTCTGCCCCCTCACATGCCAGGCTCATTGGGATGAGTTGCAGTGCCCCAGCAACTGTACTAGCATGAAGGAAGTCACATCACCTCTCTGTGACCATGGGTCAGGGCTGGCTGACAACAGGGTGTCTTCAAGTCCAAAGAGCTGTTCAGCTTATACTTCATGTACTGGAATGTGCTCTTCTATTGTAAGATTTAATTTTGACTCTCACTTATGTTGATAGATTATCAATTTCAGTAACGTTTCATCCAATATTCTTTTGCCTGTTACACAGGGAATCTGATAGACATGGAAAAGGTCCTAACATGTAGGGCCTGACACCCTTTGCTGAAGAACAGACAGAGGAGAGGGTGACACTTTCAAAGCATATCTGATAATGTCTCTGCTTTCTACCCCTCAGTGGGAAGTCCCTGAAGAGTGCACTTGGCTGTAGAATAAGCCAATGCAGCCTTGAGTGGACCAGCAGAAACACGTGTAAACAGATTTTCCAGAAAGGAAGAAAGTTGTTCCATCGCTTGTGACTTAGGGAAGATACAAAACCACTGCAAAACTTCAAGTGTGCATGGCCACGTTCCCAGTTATACAACAAGCCCTGCTAACCTCATACCCTGCTGTGCTGAAAATTGCTAGCAGGGCCAATCTTATGGACCAGTTCCTAGCAACTGCCTTTTGTGCCTCTGATAGCATGAGAAGATGTGAATGATGCAGAGGCCTTGAGGCTGGTAGATTCCTATGTTTGCTGTGGGCACATCCAGTACTGGCCCTACTGTAATCCCGAGTTCTGCACTAATAAGGACCTGGTTTTGTTATAGATGCCAAGGATTTACAGGCAAATGCAAACAGCTTTGTCTCTGAAAGACACAAGGATGTTTCCTTGTGAGTGAAATCCCTAAAAGAGGAATAAAATAAGCAATCTTCTCCAACGTCACATCACAGACTGCGTTAGCCAGCAAAGGCAGCGCTGTCACAGTGACAGAAAATAGAGCTTCTGAGAAGGCAAAATGTGTTTAAGTTATCTCAGGTAATAAGGGATTTGCTTTCACCTCTGTGGGAAATACAAGACTCATTAAACATCAGATATGAGCTGAAGCTACAATAGAATCTGTTCACATTTCTGTATTTGTGTTTCAAACTAAATTCTGGAGATTTTGTAACTAGGGACTTGTAACAACCTGTTGTTAATGTGTGACACCTATACACATAAACACAGGATCAGAAATTAAACTACAAACCAATGAGGTTATGTACATTCACAAGATACCACGCATCATCAAAGTTATGATATTTATTACTGTATGGTATTAAGTAGTAGCAGCAAAGGCAATGTAATACATTTTTGATAACCCTCTTTAATACCAGGCTAAATTAAATTGATTTAAAGTTGCAGTGGGCCTGTGAATTCATTCAGACAATTACCATGGCTCAGCCAGTTTGCTTGAATTCCTTGCATCATCTGAGCATGTGTAACCTTTTGTTTTGGATAGGATGAAATGGTCAGCTGCACAAATCTCAGATATCTCAATTTTCACAGGCTAATTTAATTTCTGGTCTCCTTTCTATGAAAGGTAGAATGTGATAGTGTTTCATGGAGGCTTTAGCTGATAAAGATATAGCTGTAGAAGGAACACATATACTTTCATCATAAAAGACCCCAATTCTGTAAGTCATGTTCTGTTAGTACTACTCCCAGGTAGCTCATTGACATTGCTCGATGGGTTTTTCCACATAACTAACACTACTCCAGATCTCAACCCTGTACTACACAAAAGTTGTGCGTTGAGTCGGCACCTATTTTTCTTGATAACACTTATAATTTCATTTTTGGACTGTAATGAACTCTGCTGATTGATCCCCAAAACACCAGCTTCTCCAAAGTTCAGTTCTCAGCACAGTATAATGACTATAATCCCAGCATCCGATTTATCATGTTTTAATTTGACCAGATACGTCAGTAGTTTAGAGGGGTTTGCACTAATAAATTGCTTAAGGTTAATGTGATGTACCTTCAAATCATTGGAGATTTCATTGTGGAAAATACTTTGCAAAGCTGTATATCCTAAATGGCTGCACTCCAGAGTCTGGAATTCAAATCTCATTTACCGTAAATGACTGGCAACCAGAAGAGGTATAATTTTTTAAAATACTTCATAGAAGGGAAGGGGTCTGATTTTTTAATTCCCATATGGTAGACATGGGCTTATTCAAGAAATTAAATGTAAATAAAGGGCATATTTGTCAGATAGTAATTAGGATAATGAGTGTAACGTTTGAAAGTAATACCGCGAGATTTGACATGTTCTCAGGTAGCGAATATAGAGATCTTTTTGCTGCTTCTCTGTCCTTTGGCAGTGCTGGTTCAGGTGAGATTGCAGAAGGGCTCAGTGCTGGTCTGAAACCTCAAGTTACAGATGCCTAATGGCAAGAGAGGAAGAGTTTCACAGATGGTGAGTGCTTTTCAAAATCCCATGTACAGACCCCTAATGCAAACTATATGGATATGGGTGGGCTCTGAACTCGGAGCCTCCTGTGCAGCTGATAAATTGGTGCTCCTTATTCATGGTCTTCCCTACCCTAACTCATCACCTGGGAATCAAGCAAATGCCTAAAAAAGGAATTTTGGGTCTAAATATGGGCTCTCATTTTTAAAACTATGTATCAACCTACATAATATCTCATGTTTGAGTGGACTACTACTCTGCATAATGCCATGAGTAATAGGCTTTGTTTAGCTCTATGTGCTTTCAGTGTACAATTAAAACTACAGTAGTTTCCATCCTCATTTTAATAACTGACAGATAAAATTATGAATACAAAGAGGGAGAATATTTTGCATTAAACAAGTTTGGGGTTTTTTTAATCATTTTGGGGGACTTATTTATCCATCTGCTTCATCCCATAGCAGTCATCACTTCCCTTATTCATACAAAGGAGATTCTTCCAAAGAAAAAGTTTTCATTCTGAGGAGTAAAAAAGAAAGTAAAAAAGAGCAGAGAACAAATAATGTTCCTAAATATTAATGGAGGACTTTTGGTAGGAAAGACTGTAGACTACTCAATCTCCTGATAGGCCACATAGTTCCCATTGCCACATGTAGTAGACTAATAAACTTGAATTCTATTTTTAGCTTTGCCATTGACTGGCTGGTGTAACCCTCAGCCAGACATTTCATTCCTTTGTTGTTTTGTTTTCCCTATTACACATAGCCTGTTTTGTCTGTTCAGTTTGTAAGTGTGCCTGGACAAGGACTGTCCCTTGTGGTGTTTGTATAATGCCAAGCTAACAGGGCTTCAGTCTTGGCTGGAGCTTTCATGTGCTACCTGGTTATGAAACTATTATCATGTTAGTATAGTTATCAGTTATCCCAGTTCATGCTGCACTGACAGTTTGCTTCATTGACTCTTAGTAGTGTGGAGGGAATCAGAGTAGGTCCCCCTGTATTCCCACAGCAGGCATTGTTGAGCCATGGAAATAAAATAATCATAACAAAGAATGTGTTGGAGCCTTCTGTGCAATCCTGGCACCATTTGGGTGGTTGTAACAACTCTTTTCTTTCTTTGGGCTGAATCAGTTTCAGGATAGAGATTGTAATGCTTTGAATGGAAGCCACAGTCTCTGCAAGACACCGAGTGAACTGTGGCAGGTTACATCACTTGGGTTAAACACCTCTTTTCACAGTGGTGGCACTTGCTGGCATGCTCTGCAGAGATGTCGTGGCTGTGTGTGCTCAGAGACTGAATTACCCTGTGTGCTACCCTGCTCCCCTCTGAGCTGCAGAGGAGTCCCACTTTCTTTTCATGGGAACATAAAGAGGGTAGAGAACAAACTAGATCTCTGACTGCTAGACTGGCTAGAGAGAAGAGTTTTTCTTAGATCAAAAATACTCATGGCAATTTCCTGAATACAAATAAAGTCAGAGGAATATTCCTAGAAAGGAATGTTCCTGTTCCATTCAATATGCTTAATTATATACCAAATAGCTTTTTCAATATGCCTCTCAACTTTTCAAACATTGCCATACACGTGGTTGCTTTTACAGGCCCTCTGAAACCAGCCCTGCTGGGAGTTACTTTTTCTGCTGCTGTCCAGGGTGGCAATGAAGCACAAGACCATCTTTTGGGGCTATGACAGGAATTGTTGTTCTGTCCTCAGCCATGGATAGGTAGATCTGTTCACCCATGCTGTATTTTTAAGATGCACTTTTGAGGGCTTTCAGAAAGGCAATGTGAAAAAAACTAAACCAACAAATGGAAACCTTAGCCCAGGAAAAGCTAGCATTGTTCAGTAATAAAAGACTGTAGTGTGTGACTTTAGAGACTGAAGCAGTATCAGTGACAGATTTCAGCAAGGTGAATGGTGATCTGTGCTGGCTGTAGAAGAACCAGCTTCACAATACTCTTGCAATAGGAATAGGTACAGAGGGAACAGTATAGTAAGGTAAGAAAAATTACCTGATTTTAGGAGAGTTAATTCCCCTGAAGAAAAGTTAAGATTTGCTCTTGAAGAGTCAAGTGAAATCTCTCTTGTAGCAAAAGTTCCATTCTCCTTTTGCATGCCTGCTGCTCTCTCAGGTTAATCTGCACTGCTATTAATAATCCAAGACTGTCCTGGGAGCTGTGCTGCTTCACCCACGCTGGAGAATGCACAGTCCCACTAGCATAGGAAGGGATATTAATGGCTTGTCCTTAGACACTTGCAGAGCTGGGACTTGAACTCAGAATCCCAACACTTTAGTTGTGGTCTTGCAGAGAAAAGTGATCTTTGTGTCTTCCAGAACTGGCTTTCTATAATAGTTAAAAACCATGATAAAGTGGTAGAAATACAGTACTCTAAATGCTCAAGGTAAGTTACTGAAACAACAGTAAACAAACCAACAGATGCCTCCGTGTCCAACTACATGTGTGGCTTGTCCTGTGAACTGTACCATGTATTACATGCCCTTTACATGTATTAGCTCCATATTTTTCAATCAATAATAAAAAAGAAAGATTCTATATCTCACCCTCTAAGGAGAGTGACTTTAAATGTACAACTGATGAGACAGCAAAATCTCTTTCTCCATTCTGTTGATTCTCATATGAACCCCAGGAAGGCCATGATGGAAGGAAATGCTGAAATGTTTTCCTGTGAGGTGGGGAGGAGCAAGGGGGAGTCACTGAGCATTGGAATGTGCTGCAAGTTAATAGAGAGAAGTGACCTTTCACTACAGTGTTCCTGCTGGCCACGAGCACTGCTGCATCATCTTAATGATGGTCCAGGTCCTGAGGAAAGTGTCCTGTCCTGTCATGTCTGCTGTGAGCACATTCACACTTGCTGTATTGTATAATTTATGTTTAATTATCCTTTCTCATATTAATATAATTTTGTTTTTAAGTAAATCTCATCTTTGTTCAGTATTACCATCGAAGATTTCACCTCAGGTCTTAATTTCTCATTTTCTATTGATGTGCCATTGCACAAAATTAAATGAAATTCATGACTGCTGTATCTTCTTGAGCAGCTCAGATCCTATATAGTAATAAATTGTCATGATCAGCTTGGCATGTCACAGAATATGGTTACCATGCACTGTTCATAAGAACAGTTTTAACCTGGGGAGTCCTGGACTGTTTCTGAGTAACAGATCCTTCTGGACCCCTCCTGGGAATATTTAAAATCAGGAAATTTGAGAAATGCTAATTGGTTCATACTGTTACAAATGGTGGCTTTTGCTAAGTATGAGGTAGTTCCTGTTGCTGAAATGTATACTTATACTTGATGTTTTTCCACAGCAACATGAAGAATGAAATCCCTTATGGATTATATTGACTTAAATTGCATGAATTAAGATAAAAAATACAGGATTTTACTTGTTCCATAGAGAATTTAAACACCTTGTAGCACCCCATGAAACCCGGCACCTGGTCATTAACTCACCAGGACGTAATAGCTGAGGACCAGAGTCTATGGTCACCTGTTTGCTTATGATGTTCTCTGTTTTGATTCTTCTTGGAGATGTGTACAAAATGGTTCTTTGGGATGGGATCACCTCTGGGTTCCATGTTTGTACAGCACTTAGAATATTTGTTTCCTGACTAGACCTCTGAGGAGGTCCACCCACTCAAATAAAGGGGATGTAGGAAAGAAAGAAAAAAAATATTGTTTTATTGATGGATTTAGTGTGTCTTTCAATGCAAACATACACTAAATGAAACCTGGACAGAACTTTGGCTCTTTGGTTAATTTGGCTCTTACTGTTAATTTCCAAATGTGCCACAAAAAACTGCTTAGGACTTGACCCTGCAAGGTGCTGAGAATGTTTGGGATCTGCAAAGGTTGCTCCATGCTGAACACAGGTTCTTTTCTCTTAAAAAAAACTGTTGCATGTGGACATAGACAGCTTGGAGTTCTCTGAAATAACAAATGTTTTAGAGGAGACATAAATTACTGTTGGCTTTTGCAACAGCGAGCTCTTTGGAAACATCCTCCTTGAATACTGTTAAAAGTCGTTCTAGTTTCTGTAATTTAGCTCATCTCTATCATCAGCCCCAATGAAAGAAACTTCTACAGATTCCAAGCTCACCAGGACCTTGCTGACATTATACTTAGGGCCAAGTAACTTATAAACAATGACTATTGATCTCAAGAAGTTTGTGTGTGTCCCTGCAGGGTGTTTGTGTGTGTGTGCCAAACTGGCCCCAGCAGTGAAGAGCTTCAGATCCTGCCATTATACTCCCATTTATACCTCTCAGAATTGCTACTAAGTTACACTGGCAGATAAAATCATGCAGCATCTTAGAGGTTACCCAGGAGTGATACATTAACAGATATAAATAGTCCAGGAATGAAGTTATACTTTAGCTTAAGGATGGAGAAACTACCAAGAAGTTTAACAGTTGTATTCTTTTGGCCTCTATGTAGGCACCATGTTTTGCAGTGCTACTGTGTGCCCTTAAAAGAATTACCTTCGTGGTTTTGCACATCTGAAAATTTGGTGTGTGAAGAGAACTATGGTTTTCTAAGGATCTCAGACTTTGCTGCATTTCCAGAGAAGTAATTTGCATAACACTGCTAGTGGCAGGAGTGAAAGGCCAGGTACTCAGTTCATAAAACTGTGCTTTGTCATTCCCATAACTGAGACCTGCTGGCTTTTGCCCCAGTGTCCAACTTAAAAGTAATAAATGTGTCATCTGCTTTCAGACTGATAGCTCCTTCATCTTCTGTAGCAGAGCTGTTCACTGGCCCTGTCTCTGTGCCCACCCTGCTGGCGGGGGCAGACTCTGCCAGTCCCAGTCTGGCCTTGTCCTGACATGTGTTTGTGTTTGCACCTGCAGTCCCAAAACCTACCTAGGCTGTCCTCACTCCTCTCCATCATACATAATCTTTAAGGACTCTTGTCACCTCCTTAGTGGCACACTCCTGTCTCTTCTTAGTTTTTGCCCCGGCTGGAGCACGAGTGTCTGTCAAACTGGGATAGCTATCAAGAGTCGTTTTGGGCCCTTTTGTTCTTTCTCTTCAAGTGTCTTTTCCTAGATACCAGTCACCTGATCATCTCAACACATACTGGGGCTCACTGCTCAGCTTTAGCTGAGGATGTCTCTTCTGCTTCCTTGTTCTTTTTGTTAAAAACAGACTTTCTTTTTGTCTTTCAAGTTTCATTTTTGTGCAGCATGCAATACTCAGATGGCTGTAATCCCACTACCAAGAACATTGTAGTGCTTCTGAATCAAACATTTCTCTGCATCATTCTGTCATCTCACGGGTTTCTGTTTCCTGACACCCACCACTTGGAGGTAGAGGGTGAACATAACAATACCCTCAAGATGTAAACTCAAAGTAATTTTCTCATCTTCTGAAAGCTGCAGCTTTTATGAAGCTTCAGAATCTCTGTTCTATGAGTTAGAAAAGCATCAATATAGGTTTTACACTCAGTACCATGTGCTGTTTTCAGTGATGGTGTGCAGTGTTCAAAATCTCTTGCAAGAGATCTGTCTTAGGATCTAAAACCACTTGGTTGTGTGTAACAAAAACTTCCCTGCACCCTAACTAGACTGGTAGAGACTGGGAAACTTGTTCCTGAAAGACAGAGTCCTCTCTTCTGCAGCTACAGAGAAGGCAAAGAAAGGTATTACAGCCTTTGTAATACCCATGTGATATGAATTCCTCCTGCCTAGGAAGGCTAAAAATTCACAAGTGAGAGGAGAGAAAAGATGCTTGTTCTGTCCTTTTAAGTTGATATTTGCCCTTTTTGTATGTATGTGGGATCACCAGCTACATAATTGACTTGGCAAACACATAAAGCTGTAGTCAAAAACCTTTGTTTCGTATTGCACAATGAGATATTATATTTCATTTCTCCTGTAAGATACATTATGCGTTTCCAGAATGTCTTAGCCAGCTTTTGGCTCCAAGCAGTTACTTTTAATAACTGAGACTGACCAAAACCATGTTGTCTTCTGCAGCTTAGGCATGAGGTATGATAGATCACTTTGTTACTGTCAAAGAATGGATTTTTTCACTCCATTGCCAATATGTTTAATCTTGGATCTTGTTACCCTGCTCTGCCTCTGCTGTCATTTGCTGGGACAGAAAGAGGAGAGGGAAGAGGAATTTTGCCTTTTAATGTTCTGCTGAAGTCACTCAGTTTTAGTGAGAGACAAAAAATCTTTTGGTCCTATTTGGAAATTAACTCTGCAAATTGACTGACACATTGCTGGAAGAATAAATAATAAAATACAGAGTTGCTTGTCTATATCTGACACTGTGGATTTCTTGCGAAAAATTGAAGTACTGGATAGCACCCAAATGTAAAATCTTGTGCTGGCTAAAATGAAGTGTTCTTAAAATTGGCTTCATCTGATGTGTTACAAGTAGAGCTTTTGGCTGTAGGCTGAAAGGGCTAAAAGTTCAGTCTCATTCAGGCAATCATTTGGTGAGATTGCACCCCTCACGTTTATAGTTTCTAGATGAAACCATCCTCTTTGATTAGGGCTTGATTACCTTTTCAAATCAATTTTATGTGAGGGAAATACCACTGCTTTCATCCAATGCTTCACCCAGGGCAATGTCCTGATTCTCCTCTCTTTCCTGCTCCTTTGGGCAGGTTTTTTGTGAGCAGCTTTTAGCAGGGCCCATGCTGAGCGTCCCCGCAGTGTGTAATTCACAGGCTGCAGGGCTTTGTCCTTAGGTCCTGCTTTCCCTGAGTACCTGTTGCACAGTGTCATTCTGGGAGCAAAATGTCCATCAGATGAGCCCTCTGCTCCCTGTGCTTGGTCTGCTCTGAGGGCCCTGCCGTGCCAGGTGCCTGTGGCTGTGCCGGGCAGTGCCAGCCCCTCACTCCAGACCTCTTGCTGCCGTGGCTGTGATCCTGCTTTCTCACACAGGGGCCTGTTTGTTTTCGCTCTGGACAAAATATCCTGAACAATGTCTTTGGGATATGGGGCTTGGGGTCATCATGAGTTTTTGCTTGAATGTAAGAGGTTTGTTTTTGGGATATATCTCTTCTGTGGCTAAAGATGTGATGGCAGCTGTGGGGATGGAGCAGAGATGCACTCAGCTGGGTGATGACAGGGGTGTGTGTATCCAAGGCCACACAGGGATCACTGGGACTCTGCTGACACAGGACTCTGTTAGACCCTCAGCTGGAGTTTTTGCACCTTGGTGACTTCTCTGCTGTCATAGCTGCCATGTGATATATGTCTGTGTTGGCTGGATGTGCTCCTGTTCCTGGGAGAGCTGTAGCACCTCAGACTGTCAGAGCTCCCACCTGGAGATGTGGGCTCAGACTAGCCAGGTGAGTGCTCAAGTGAGCAAGACAGCACTTGGTACCTTTGGTGAGGCTGGTGATTGTCAAAACCCCACTGCCAAGAAGGCTGACTCATTTAATTTTGGAATAACGCAATGCTGCATTTTGGTAAAATTAGCCAGTTTCACGTAACTGTTTGGGGAGGATGGGCTTGTCCTGATGGCAGGTGTCACCAGTTTCAGGGGCACTTGGACTCCAAAGCCAGGCTCAGACTGCATCTCTTGGGTTGCTGAAAAAGCTTCAAATCCAAACATATCTCGCAAAGGCAGTGCTTGAAGATGAGAATGTGAATTTTCCTTCTGGTCTATTACTATCAAGTTTTGTAAAAATTCCAGAGTAGAAGTTGCTATATATTTTTTTCAGATTCTTTTCAGACCCTGTGCTTAGACTAGAGAGTGCACCACTTTTCTAAATGGTAAGCCTAGAATTCTACAAGTTTTAGTGGTGTAAACTGCCTCTGGCTCTGTGCAACAGGATGCTGCGTTCTCTTTGGTGTGTTAATACACACATATGGTGCATAGACTGTTAGCGAATTCCAAAGGAATGACCTTCAGGACTGACATTCTTCTGTATTTTCATGGTTTTGCCATGCTGTGGTGGGTTTGTTCATTCCTCTTTCATCTCCTCTGAGTGAAAAACTCTGCAGTCTTCCAGACAGTGTCTCTCTCTCTCTTTCTCTCACTCACTCAGTCAGACCATCTGTTCCCAGATTACAGATTTCTCTGCATGAGTACCAGGTAACAGACGTGACTTCGCCCAATAACTACAGCAAAAAAGGCTTTCACACACACTCCACAATCTGTGAACATATGATCAGTCTAGGATAACATGTCGTGCCAAACACACACCAGAGACATTTATATGCAGTAACAGAATGAACCCTGAAATCAGGTACTTGGCAACCCCAAACCTGACGTTTCCTCTGAGTGTTTTCAAGAGAGGCCTCTGTGCCTGCAAGAAAGTCTGTGTTCCTGCCCCAGTGCCTTTTTTTCAGGGGATGGAAAAATAAAATCTTTCTCTCCAGTTTTGCTTACAGGGAAGCTGGTAACATCTCACTGTCTTGTGTCAGTCCTTGAGGCTGCTGTGGGAACGAGGTCTCTGCCTCTACAGGCAGCTCAACAATGAGTATTTGCCGAGTGATGGGAAACACCAGAAAGGGCATTTTTTCATCTTTATCATCTTCACTGGATTCTACCCGTTTTGAGAGTAGGATATAGAGACAGATTGACATCCTATACACAAGTGTGTGTGTATGTAATGTATCTATAATTATACATCTAAGCTCTTTTATCCCCTCTCCCATTGTCACATCAGTCCTCAAAGGACCATAATGAGACTGAATATTAAAGCAGGGTTATTTTCCTGGAGGGAGCTGCTGCCTACTCTAATGACCATTGAGTACTTGCCTCAAGCCTGTATACTGCTCTTTTAAAATTTGTTTTCTGTAATGGTTGAAAAGTTATGGAGCTGGCTTGAAGCTCAGGAACCATGTGTGGGTACCAAAGGCAGATAAAGTACAAAGCAGCAGTTTGTTGAGCTATCATGTGATCTGCGGCCCAAGGTTAGTCTTTATCTCTGCTCCAGGGTATGTACTGCAATGTATTCCAACAAACTGGTAATATATTTATTTTTTGATAAGTAGATGCGTGTGTTAAATGTCTCATGTTAGTCTTGCATTCTCCAGTGATTTGAAATCAGAAGAGGTCTTATACAAATTAGTACCCAAGAGAAGCTGCTACAGAAGCTGGGAGGGAATTTACTAGTAAATTTTCATTTTAGACGTCTTTTACAGTATTATTTACTATCCCTTGGATTTCTAATGAGAAAAGTAATTGGTCATCTGCTACACAGCAATACATGAAAAAATACTTTGAGGAACTCAAGACCTGAGTGCCAAGATTTTTCACAAAAGTGAGAGAACCTAAATAGATTGCATTTATTTGTGCACTTGCAACTACAGAAACAAAACCATAAAATAATGTTAAGAGACTTGGGATGCATTTATGTATTCATTTATTATTAACTCACCTCATATGTCCCTGCCTGAGTCTCCCAAGAGCCAACATCCATTATCATGGTTATAATATGAAAAACAACAGTGAAAGCACAGTATTTTGAGAAGTGTCAGTCTTGGAAAAAGATTGCTCCCTCCTACACATGGTGCAAACATAGGGCACAAAGATGCTGTGTGTCTGATGGGGATGGTTTAGACCAACAGACTGTAAGTGTGTACAAATTGCAAGCTGTGAAGGTGTGAGCTATTGCTGTGTGCGTTACTGGGAACTCACACTCACTGCTGTATGTTTCATTAAGGGCCATGCCGCTTTGGGGATGAGCATGCATGTCTTTCAGTGTTTACAAACGAATATACTCATTTAACAGACATCATTTGCTGTGCTGTGTTTTGTCTCAACTGCATAAATCTAATAAGGTACTGTTGGTGTAAAGGCTTTATTTTATACTCCATAGTACAGGCAACTTTTATCGCCATTCTATTTGTATGTAAGTTACCATCAAGCTCACAGCGGAAATATGACCTTGATTTGATGTTGGAGAGACATTTGCCGCACTGAAAGAGTTCCTTTTGTGATTTTGTCCTGTTTACTGAGCAGTAGTTTTTGTTCTGACTACCAGCTCCTACTGGATCCTAAAAAGGATTTCATACATGTAGAAGCCTGGTAAGAGATGCAGTAGGGTGATGAAGTGGAGGTTGACCTTACATTTCCTTATGCTGTTATAATATTTTAGCCAGTCACTACTGCTTGGGCTTCACTGAAAAATCAGAGAAAGGTGGTCTTACAGTTGGGGCAGAGCCCTCAAGCCGTGGTGTGGGACTGTGTGATCAGTGTGTGTGTGATCAGTGCGTGTGTGTGCATCGGGTGTGCCCCTTGTCTCACTGGGGTACACCAAAGGAAGTGCTTCCTCCACTTCCCTCTCCCCAAAACAGGGATCATTTTCCCAGGCAGTTTGGAATTGTTACTTGAGCCTCAGGGCAAAAGTGCACAATGCACTGAGTTTCTGGTACACAATTCAGGAAAACTTGTCTGTTCTGGCTTTTGGTAAAGGTAATTCTCTTGTGCAATTGCAGCAGCAAACAGTTGCTGAGCACACAGACACGCTCAAATATTTGAGAGGGAAATGTAGTTATAGACTAATACAAATGGGAAGATTTTGCCTGTAAACAACTCATTCACTGCTAGCCTTTCCTGAAAGATTAGCTCCCAATTTGGAAGAAATCTCCATTTATCCAAGATCCCCTCCTCCCTCTGCTTTTGAGAAAACAGGAATAACAATCATTTAAAACTGTGGAACGGTAAAGTCTTTGTCAGAAGAATTGCTGTGTTCTGAAAATCAAAATGATCTGGGTGTGATTACCTCTGTGAAGAGATTTACGTTTTCAGCATTAGGCAGAAGGTGTTAAATAAATGTTGACTCAGGCTTCTGCATTTTCTGTCTAATTTCTCATGACTTAATTCTTTACTTTGGGCAACTGCTTCTGAAACTTGAAACTAAATCTTCATTTTAATGTTCTTCATTTGTGCTTCTTTCACTGCTTCATCCACATCTTTCTGCTTTAATTCTACAGTAGTGTGTGGGAGGATTAGTTACACTGATTAAAAAAAATAAAAAATAGAGGAAGAATGAATTAATCTACAAGCCAGACACCTTCATTAAGCAAAGTAGGGAGAATAATATATATAATTAGCAAGACTTCTGCTTACTGTATGCTCTAATGTAATATATTAGCCGTCTCATTATTTTAAAATATTAATTGCCTTGAAATTGTTAGCTACTGTTGGTAACAGCCAATTAGGACTACTCTTAAAAGGCAGCTATTTACTGATAATAATTAAATTTTAGAAAATCAGAGTACTTAGCCACATTTGCTTTTCTATTTCTTTTTGTTTATTCCTTTTCAGAATCCATAATTTATGTTTCCCCCCGTAAAGCTGAAGGACAAAGAGAGATAAACGCATGTTCCATAAAAGGTATTTATATTGGTAAAAAATAGAGTGAAAGACCTTTTTTCCCCCCTCCTTTTTGATAATATGAGTGTCCAAATACTCAGTAAAACCTGTGGTGGAGTGGAAGCCCATCTGTTTACTGCTCTCTGCAGTGCTCTTTGCATTGTACCTGTGCTCCACAGAAACATGATTGATACCAGCACAGCCTCTGGCTTATTCCTGGAAGTATTTTTTTCATTTAATGTTAATGTTCTCAGAACAATGAATTGCAGAGATCACATTCCTGTTCATTAAGCTCCTGTTCTGCAAAATCTGTTCCTCCTGTTTCACTTGGACTTAAAACTTTTTCATCCCATTTTCTTCCATGTTATTACAAAGTAACATATTCATTGCACGAGGCAGAGCTGGGGAAGGGATAGGAAAAGCTGATTTCTTTCTTTGGTGTTTACTTCTCAATAGAGAAGGGGATGTACAGAAATGCCCAGCTGTGACTGAGAGCTCTTGCAGCTTTGAAGACTGTAGATTATGTGTTCTTTTTCCCTGTCATAGCTGGACGTTTACAGAACCTACAGAGAGGACACTGGCAAATATCCCTGGAATAACAGAAATATGGGTTGTTCTGTCATTTTGCCCTTGCTGGTGTGCTTGTCCTGAGCAGCAGGATGTGATATCTCCCTGAACAAGGACATGATGGATATGGGAAATTCAGCACTTCCCCAGTTCTCTGTGTGAATGTGATCCTAATTTAGTATCTCCTATTTGTAGCTAATCTCGCTGAGATTTCTAGGGAAACCTAAAGAATTAGGGGCTGCTAATGAGCTTCTAACCCTCCTTATATTCACCCTGTGGCAGCTGTTGCTACAGCGAGAGGGCTGTAAGGCCTGTAATGGGGCTGGAGAGATGAACCTCTGCACAGGCTGCATCCAGAGAGGATGTACTACCTGGTCCCAAGGGCATACCATCTTCTCCTGACACTTGAGATTGGTTAAGTCTATGTCTAAAGTGTGTTATTTATTACCTAAAATGATATTCTACATGGCTTTTAAGCCTGTTGCCACGCTTAAAATGACAAATTATCTTCCTGGCATCCTAGTGCATTATGACAACATTTTTATCTCTGAACAAAGCAAACAGGTTTCAAGTTAGCATCAAAGACGCCTGATTTTGAGATACCAAACAGTTTGCTCATGGTCCTGTTGATGCAATGGATCACATTTACCCCATGGAAAGATTAATACAGATATCATGTGACATCTTCTCTGTGACTCTTTGACCACTACTAAAGCACAGTACTTTGTTGTGTCATTCTACACCCATTTGTCAACCATACATAATTGATTAGGCTACTGTAACATTTTTATTCTGCACATGAAGTTCTCTCCTCAGCAATCTCTCCCTCCCAAAATCTGCATTCATCATTAGTTACAAAATCAATGGGAGAGATGGTGTGGACATATAAAATTGATAGCTTCCCTCTTCAGATTAGCATAACCTCCCAATTCATTACGTGGAGTGAATAATACAGTTGCTGCCACCATGAAAAGGGGCAGGTCACCTGCAGTAAATTTCTTAACAAAATGTGCCGTCACGTGCCTTTTTACTTGCTGAGTGTTTACTGTGGGTTTGAAGGAGTCCATCTTCTTTCTGAGCCCAGAGTTGTAGTCTCTCTCTTGCCAAAGCAACAGTCATAAATTTAGACAACTAAATGCCTAAATGTTGAAAGACTGAGAGGTTCCTCCTGAAAGCTGCAGTGATTAAACTGAATACTGCATAGTGCTGAGACTGTAACTATGAATAAGATATTAAAAAAGATGAAAGTATCAAAAAATTTGGTCCCTCTAAACCCAGTGATGTTTCTTGCATGAGCAACGAGATGGCAATTTGGGCCACAGTGTGCACACTTGCCTGTGTTTTAGAATATTGAAACATTGATATTTCCCAGATTTTTTTTCATTCTGTACTATTTTAGGATTAGAGTCTTCCATTCCTACTTTCTCAAAGAAAATATGCTTTCAGTCACATTTTCCAAAATAACCTCTGTGGTCTTTCAGTAGCCTACCCACTTACAAGTTTACAAGTCAGGTCAATTATGAAATAGATGTAACATTTCCTGTAAGAGTCAGGAATGCAGCTGACATTAAACAAGTGTTCCTCAATAGATGCATAGAAGAATAACCTCCTATTTTTTTGGGGTTTTTTTTAAGATGACCATCAAGGATCAGATTCTTGTATTGTTGTCCATGTTGTACTCCAGTAACTTCAATGACATTAATGGAGCTTTGCTAAAATTAATGGGACACCTTGAAGAGTAAGGGAGTGGCTAACAAAAGTAATCTTTAGACTCTATCTGTCAGTGCAAAGACACTGAGATTTTCATGCTGAATAAAAGTTATCGCAAATTATTTCTGTATATGAGGAATCTATATCTTAAATTATAAGACAGGAGATATGATTTAGCCATTTAAATAAAGGGAGCGTATGCTTGCAATTCCCATAAACATTAATGGAGGTTTTACTGGAGTTTTAGGGTGAGTAAAACATTGTTCCAAATTAATTACCTGCAAGAGAGCCCTTCACCTCAGCAGGATTTGGACCAGGTTTCCAGTGATTTAGTGACTTTAATGGACTTTATTCAACGGATTATAAAATCATGCCTTGTAACGTTTAAATTGGAGTTATAAAACCAAAGGTATGAACTGAACTGAAGCATTATTAGGAAATTGTCATCTGTAATAAATAAATTAGGGACAATACCTGAAGCAAGGCTAATACTTGTATTTTACAACAAAATTCAAGCCAGACTATGCAAAAGAGTATTTATAGTTGTCTTCCTTGTTATTAAATTGTAATATAATTATCTACATGGTAGAGGTGAATAGAATGTACAGATAGTTACAAACATGCCTTAAACCAAAGTTGTCTCTATCTAGTTTGGTATGAAGAGAAATTTATGGTCTGACTTTATTAGCACTTCTGGATTGCCCCTTGAGCTAATTTTGCAATACTCACAACGTGATTACTATTCACAGGGTTTATTTAGATCTCAGTGAAGAAAATTACTGCAATCTCTTGCTCTTCATATGTACATTCTGAGTCAGATATTCCCCACCAGAAAACTTTCCAATAGGATTCATTGGTAAAAATCCAATTGCAAAATCAAAGTCTATGTCTATTGAAATGGTGATGTCTTTCAGCACAGAAAATAAGTGCAAAGTGCATTGAATGATAAATAGCTACTTCTAGTGGTACTTCCCTGTCAAATATATATTTCTATTATTTGTTTCAGTATTGTTTCTCATGTTCCAAATCATGGGGTTTTCCTGTGTTTGTCAGCTCCTCAGTCATCTGGCAGGATTTCCTTGTTGTTATTTTCCAGTAGTCATATTTCTAGGACAATCCCCCCATCGCTGCCAGAAGGCCTTTGTCTCACTTTAAGTAACTCCTGCCCAGCCTTGCAGTGTGCTCTGCAAGCTCAGCCACTGTCTCATCCTCCTGCCTCCCCCAAACTGGGGACACAACTCCCACTGCAGCAGCACACGAGAAAAGGAAGGCAGACAAACCCGATCTGATTGTTTCTGCATGAATACAGTTTTCTTAGCTAAATAGAGGCTCTTTTCATGTGAAAAAACCTTGCACACTATTGGCCTGTGTAACTACATTTATGAAGTCTTCTAAAAGCACATTATTGACTTGTTTGTGATGCAGTGTTGCTACATTTTATCATGTAAATGTGTACTTAGAAGCCTTTATAAAATGCAGATTATTGACCCAGTGCTATAAATATTTGCTCAGAGTTTTGTAACTCCAATGATTTGGCATGATTGTATGGCTATTCATTCTTAAGAAAGAAAATAACACTGTAGTATTTGGAATTAAGAATAAAAAAATCTTAGGATTACCTCAGAAAGCTGTTAATAGTACTTTTGGAGTAATTTTAAACTTCACACATTGTGTGTTTCTCTTATAGCATAAAGGCTTGCAAATTTTTGTGTTTAAAATAGGATTTTTTTTTAATAATAGAAAGAAAAAAATTTAAATATGTTTCAGTTCTAGAACTTGTTCTAAATTTCAGCCTAGAGCAAAATTTTTATGGTTGAGTTACAAACCTCTGAAAATAGGGGTTTACAATGGAAACACTGACACCACTTTAACTATAGCAGCCCTGGCAGAGCAGTGTAATATACACTAGAAATAGAAAACAAGATTAGAGATGACATTTAGGACATGAGGCCTTCTCCAGGCTGTGGGAAAAATAACTGTGTTCTATTTTTTTCCACAGCCTGAAAAAGGCCTCCTGGTCTAAGTGTCATCTCTAATCTTATTTATCATTTGTACCGTGCATTTAATTAACTCATTTTTTAATTATTATTGACAGCAATTTGCTGCAGTTTTAAGTACCAACCTATGTCCAAATTATGGCTTCCCCAGCTAGTGCATGCCAAGGTGGTGGGGAAGGTTAATATTTCTGTGCCAAAGAGCCACAGGGCCAGGCTGGCTGGATCGGGTGGTACCCACCACGGCAGCTGATGGGTCAGGCAGGGGAGAGCCCCTCCCAGCTGTGCCAGAGCAGGGACTGCAGCACTGGGCATACATGCAAGCTGCTTTTGCTAAGGGCAAAGTGAAAGCTGACAATCAAATAGGAGTTTACCCTGGCATGTCTGGGAGCAGGAACCAGGACAGTCAGGTACTCACTTGCGAAGACTTCCACCACCGCTTCTGGAGGAGGCCACATTATAGCCTTGATTCAGCATCCTGAGCACTGTAAACTGTGAATGTTGCTGAACACTAAGAAATAATTTGGTAAGATGTGACCCTAGACTGGACTGCCTTCACCACAAAGCCATGATGTCAGGAGGATCTCTCCATCAGTGTGGCCTTACACCAAACGAGAGATTTGGTATTGTCTCAGAAAGTTAGTTAAGCTCAAGGGGGAAGTTTTAGGTTTCTCCATGCTGAACTCTCTTTCCTTCCATAGGCACCTTTCAACTCATAGCTGCTTCAGTTTTGTATTAAATGCACTACATGATAATGCCCTGTATACTTCTATGGCCTTTTAGTGCCTACTGTGGTGCTACAGCACTGCTTTGCTGTGATCTCCCAAGCTCTGTTCTCAGTGTGGGGTAAAAAGGAGCAATAAGCAATGAAACTACCACTGTAGAACAAATGCAATTGTAATTACTTCTTGCTCCCATCAGAATAATGCCAGTAGGAGATCTCTATGCTAAGAGTGATGAGACAGACTGAATGCATGTCTCCTGTCTATATTGCTAGAATGGTAGGGTAGAGACTTGTTCTACATTTAAACTGTATTTTCAGTGCTAGTCTGATCAATTCTTTTTATTGTTGTACTCTCAGTAGACAAAGATACATATCGCTCATTTTCCAAGAAGGGTATTCTGCAAAGTCAGTAATAAAGGCAAATTTATTGCAAAAGCAATTGCCTGGTGAAGATGTTTCATTCCAGCACTGTGAAAGCTGGTATTAATGGAGGGATAAACATGACCTGTTCCATGTGTACATGTAAGTTGGTGCATAATGCTATTGTGTCTGTATACACAGTGCCTCCCTGGCAGGTGGTGTGCAGCCAGCAATTGCCAGCTGCTAAATGTTCAAGAAAACATTATTTGAATTGCTCTCCACACTGTGGGAAAGTGGCCAGGAAAATGCTTTTAATATAATCAATGGATTCAGTTCCCATAGCAAAGATGTAGGAAAACTTGCCTACCTGTGAACACTTTTTGGATTTTAATTTTCAGAAAAAGACGGGGATAATAACTATTCTCTCTTGCACAAATGATTCATATTAAAGTCAGAAAATCTGAAATATGAATGATTTGATAATGTTGAGCTTTCATGTTCATTCTTCTACAAGATTTTGACATTGTTATTGGCATGATACTTTATTCTACTTCCTGTTTTTTATAGATCCAGGAAAATGTCCTACAATTTCTTTAATTCTTACAAAATATAAACATTCTTTTAAAAATATTCTTTCTTGTGGTTACATCTCTCATTGAACAGTACTTTTTGCACATGCCAAAGGCATGATATAGTCATTTGACAAAAAGTAGCATGAAGATCTGAGATGCCATTAGTTACTGACACTGCTGTAACAGGCTGGTAACCGCAGTGCTTGTGCACAGGCAGCTGGTGGGAGACAGAATGTTCTTCCAAAAGCAGCTTCTTGGTCATGTAGGGCTGTGAGTGTGGGACATGAAGAATGGGTGGAGCAAAAGTCTATGTTGGGCAAGCAGAAGTCTGCACTTCAGGCTATAGCTGTGCTAATCACTGAACATGGAGTGCTAAGTTGTCCAAGAGACAGGTGAGCCTGCCTAACTAACACTCATGTTGCACCAGCCACCGTGTCTCTCTTGGGACAGTCTCCAGTCATATGTTTGGCTTGGAGAACCAGATTAGCAGTTTCTGAGAAAAGATTCTCTACATGTAGAAGCTGCAAGCAGTTAATCTGAAAGAACTCTGTTAAAGCAGTGCAATGGAGTGAGTTGGCGTTGATGGTAATTTCACCTGATCCAACCCAATGTGATCCAGCATAACTTGGGTTTAAATGTTTACTTGAGTTTCTGTGCCAAACCTAATTTAACTAAGCGCTCAGTATTGCACCTTCTCTTGCCCTAGCACAGCTCTGTGTACAGCCAGTTCTACCCCACCCAAACTGAAACAATAACCATAGTCTGCTCTTTGGTAGACAGGAGGAATACATATACAAAGCAGAGCTCATGGCTAGCAGGCATGGATCTGCAGTTTTCAAGATCCCAGCAGCCATGCAAGTCCTTCATCCATAAAAAAATCTTTTATTCTCTCTAGGTAAATGACCTTGGATGGACTGTGGCAATAGGTTGTATTTAGTCAGCATTAGGTCATTTTCCTTGTTTGCTCTTGAAACAATTTATGTGATGATTCTGGACATACATAGTGCTACTGTTCCCCCACACTGTCAGAGACAGCACATTAACTGTGTGTTGATACTGTGCAAGGGAAAAGAGGACATGCAAAATCTGCCTAGGTTCAGCACTAGCTCTGATTTTCCAGCACACAAAAATCTAAAATTCATTGGTGGGAAATCAAGCAAAGCAAACCAGCCTACTGGCAGAATTTGCTGAAGCATAGGTAAACTAAAGCTGTGAGCTTCACACAGCTATAGGTCCAGCTTACCCAATTCCAGCAAAACTTCAAGGCTTCATGCCGCATTTCTTCCTCTGAAAGCCGGTGTTACTATTTCCTAGTGGTTTATTTCCTTCCTGTGTACCACAGAGACGTGACAGTGAAAGCTCAGTTGCAGTGTGCATACACACAGCAGGTGAGTTATCTCCTCCCAACAGCAGGCCCTGTTCTGCATCACATCATTCATAGGAGGCAATAGGAAGAACATTAAAATGCTAACTTGTGAAGATTTAAAGCAACAGTTTTCTGTGATAACCTTACATTTATGCTAATTGGAAGCTATTTGAAATATCATGCTGGTATTGTAGTACTACTACACATATTCCATTTTCATCTTATGACTTAGTAGGCATGTTGGCTGGAGTTGACTGAACAGGTTTTATCAGGTTATGAAGTCATCTTCCTCTAGACTCACCTTGGTTTCTTCCCCTCCCTGATGCCCCTTTTCCTTTAGTCACCTTGGGAAGCAGCACTACTGAGAAGCAGTAGGAATCCTGCAAGAGATGAGGATTCATGTCAGCATGACACTGCTGAGGATTCACATTACATCTGCACAGATGACTCTGTCCTTTTTTCCATGTGGTCCCTTTGGATCAGGCTTTAAAGCTGACCATCAGCTACCCAACCTCTAGATGCTCCGAGTGCCCTGAGATGCCCCTTTGAATCTGAAGCTCCCGAGCAGCTGGAGTTGGCCCCTCACTACCTCCTTCTCATTTTCTCTGCCCTGGTGTTATGAGTTCACATTGCCCACTCCACTCTAGAGATGGGATTTGAATCACAATTTCGCAGATGCCATGCTATGTCTGCAGGAATTTGCACGGGGGAAACAGGGCAATGGTGAGAGTAGCAGAATAAATCAAAATGTGAAAGAAACTGCAGTCAAATGTCTCACCCAAGCAGTCAGGGACTTGGCAGGCTGTTTGGAAATAGGTTGGGTTACCTGTCAACATGGTTCTTTCTGTTGTTAGAGAATAGCGTCACACGAGCATAAAACTTAAGGAGCGCAGAGGGTTGTTATACAGACTTGACCCTCTAAACCCTCGTTGTAGCAAATTATTCCATTGATGTAAACGGGAACATTCTTGTGAAACAGATCTCCATTACATTATCTTATTCTTTCATTATTGAAGTTCTCTACTAAGTACAGTTTTCTTGCTTTTGTGTGTGTATATATATCTATCCATCTTTAATAAAATGAAATTATTTGGGGGAAACCCTCTGTCATACCCTGACAGTCACTGGGATCACAGTCATTGTTTAGGACTGTAGGACATAAATTCTCACTTGGGAATGTTATTTCTACACTTTCTAAACAATGAGATAAAATCCCTGATTTGATTTTGGTACTTTCTTTGCTTGGCAACCACCAGCCCAGAGTCCAACATCTGTCTAAAGTCTAATGCTTCCCCTTGTGAAAACATAAGCATTGGAGACTTGTGGTTGTTGAGCAACAAGAGTTTAAACTGTAAACAAGAATAAAACAAAGAAAACAGATTAAAATTTAGAATCAAGTCTTATTTGTTTTTACCTATTCCAAATTATGTATTATGATGCAAATCTTAGCATTTCTTGAAAACTATTTGAATAGAAATCATTTCGCAGCTGCTATTTCTGTTGTCAGACAAGCCCGTATATTCTCAAACTTCCATGAGAAGAGGGATGCACAGTTCACGTTGTCTCCCTTACTCCATGTATTTTCTCAGGAAACTGTCCTGCTGGCTTCAGGAACATGGAAATCAAAATCAGATAAGCTGCCTTCAGATGGGAATCTTGCAGCCAAGAGGTTGACCCAATCACTTAACTTTACAATGTACCTCACTATGTCACTGCCTAGTTTTGCAAAGGCAGCTTTATTAAAAATACTTCCTTTCTGTCTGTTTCACTGCTAGTTTAAAATTGAAGCAGAACTCTTAGAAGTCACTTTTATCTCAGAAAAGATTAACAGAAAATATTGAATCTCTGCTCTCCTTCAATTTTGAAGGAAAAAAATTATAATTCTTTACATATAAGCCATGCATGTCAGCTCTTAGCCTGACAACTGTCAGCGGTTTTAGTATTTTGGACTATTATTTAGACTTTCTCATTTACAGTCTACTATTTGTTTTTTGTTTTTCATTGTGAGGACACCTTTTCCCCAGGAAACCCTGCAGTGCTGGAGCAGCAGCTGTCACTGGCTTGGGGGTTTGAGGCCCACCTTTAATGTTTAAATCATGCTGGCAATAGTGGACCAGGTAGAGGCAGATTGATTATGCAGAAACGTGCTGTGATTTTTGAAAACTGGATTCCCTCTAATTAAAAGCACATTATGAATTCTCTTAAAGGGAAAAAAAAATCATGGCATGGCTGATTTTTATTATAGCTGTCACTGTCACACTATGGATTCAGCTAGCTGAACCATTTTTTAATGAATAACATTTACTTTGAATTCAGGCATTTTTAACTGAATGAGCACTTTTTCATTACTAGAGATGGATTGCAGTGAATCTGCCCACAATGTTTCTGGCCTATATTTTTTTAATACACAGAACCAATGTGATGACCTGCAAATGTTTTGCTTATTTTTTTGCTATTTACTCCGGCATTCCCCTCTGGTAGGAACATGTATCTATTAAAGGCTGAAAGGCTGAAAAGTATATTGGTATTAGTCCTAGGTTCTCACACACAAAAACCATGAGAAAAAAAGATGGAACCATTTTTACAGCAACAGATCAGCTCAGAGCTCTTCTTAAAAAACAATATAAGGAGGCTTTATACATCTGTCCATGTAGAAAACACATCATGTATTTGGTTTAAATTTTTTTCACAAAACCATTTTTGCCTGTGGTAGAACAGGGCATTCATCACTGCCCTTTATTTAAAGAATTCAATCCCTAGAAATTGTTTGAAGCCAATTTTCTGGAGTTCCGTGTAAACCCCACTACATGTCCGTGTGACTCAGTAACTCAGTCTGTGTGTCTGAATGAACAGGCCCAACACCAGGAACTGGAATGCAACTGTGCCAGTGAAGTGCAGTGCAAGCTAATTGGGACATTCATTTCTGAAGCTGTAATTTAATGCAGTCATAAATGAGCTTGGTACAAGAATTAATTTGAAGTCACTCTTATTTCTTATCTGCTGGCTAAAGGTTGCATACAATAGGGGAAAGGTCTTGCTATACTGCTACAAATAAGTAAACAATCTTTTCTGCCAAGACTACAGTATAAATGCAGAGTCAGGGAATAATATGGATATTTGGAAACTACAGATGCTACACAACACTCTCTATCTACCAGTATTTCCCAAAGGAAAAGAGAACTTCAGTTGCACCTAGTTTATAATAAATCATTGCCTTGGGCTGCTTCTGGCTCACATTAGAGGAGCAATGTGGACAGGGTGAGGTGTGGGGGGTGCAGTCAGGCTCAGCCTTAGAAGCACAGTCCCCATGTGACAGCAAAGCAAGTTCAGAAGTTGGGAAGAGGACATGAAGGATACAGAAGAGAATGAAGGCCTCAGTCTATCAGAAAGCAGCTGCAAGAACTTCTCCATACCTCTTTTCCTACTTTTCCTTCTCTTTTTCTCCCCCTGTGCTTCTTCTTCCCTGCATGCTTCGACCTGTTCCTGGGGTTGTTCTCCTTCTCGTGCATTCTTCTGTCCATCCCACCAGCCCCTAGCCCGGAGGCAGCAGGAGTGCAGGGAAAACAAGGCTGTGAAATGAATCTCTCTCTCTCTCTCTTTGTATTTACATTGGTTTCCATCTCATACTATGGACCAGGCATATGGTGTTAATCTAAACTGTTCAACACATTAGTGGGAGGGAAGTAGCACCCAGAGGATTATTACAAGATTTTACCTGGCAGATGCCACCATATTTATTGATATGAAAACTTCCTCCCTCCACATCAGCCACTGAAACCTCCCTTTGTGAATTTCTCTTGAATTTAGGCATAGCTCAGTTAAAATATTTTGTTAAACTCCTGAAGTTTTACTGTTACTAGAGTTGACAGTCCTTATTCAGGAAAAGTTATCACTAAAGTCAATAGAATTTAAAGTAATGAATGATGTGTTTATTGTATTTGGCTGGTTGAACACATATTGCATTTTATTACTAATTTCTGTGGGCTACATATACATATGTATGCATAAATATATGTATACAGATTTGTACATTTGTATAGTGTTGATTTTGATCTTCAAACCTGTGATTTTATATTAAATATTCCTAAAGAGAGCACTAAAATCAATTGACAATGATACATTGAAATGCTAAAAAGCAGGGCCAAAGTAAAGTATCACTTGAGTTAACTTTCAGCTAATCCTGAAATATGTAATAATGTCAAGCCAAATCTGGAAAGCATTTATAAAACAGGACAGGATATATGCGAAAAACAAAATAAAATTTCCTTATTTGTCTTTTAAAAATAATATTTTGAAATAGATTTCCTACAGTTTTAATCAAATAATTAGAGCCAATATATAAATAGGAAGAGAAAGGGTCAAAGAGAATTTTAGAACCATCCTTTGGAAGGGCAAACACTTTCCGTTTGGTTTTATTTTCACAGAGAAAAACTACATTCAACTCCATCAAGCCCCGTGTTTTCAAACATTTTGTGGTTCTAGCTGAATTCCACAAAAGAGGAAAACTTCAAAGTTAAGGATCAAGCCTCCAATATGACATAGTTGGGTAAAATTAAGGCTGGCAACCCGTTGTGATAGACAGTAGGGAGGGAGTGATCTCTGACCCTGAATTTCCTTTCTTTTGCTTGAATTATACCAAATCTCAAATATAGATGAATTTCTTTTGCTCTGATGATAAGATGCCTTTGCTTTTTATTTTGTAAGCAAATCAGTTCTACAATGTCTGCATACATGTATTGGCAACAAAATATTTCCTGCCTCTAAGATTGCTAAAATTCTGGCTCCACTTTCCTGGGGACCCGTTCTGGGTTCTTTGTATCTACAGGCCCTTGCAAACACCCTTTGGCCAACATGGAACACAATCATAATATCCAGTGACATGCAAAACAGTAGAATGTTGTTCTACATCTCATGGGATTGGCATATGAGAAAAATCAAGGTCCGCACATGGAAACATCATTGATGGAGCCTGAGAAATTGGGCAAGGTTTTGGGCTCAAAGCCAACCACCTTTAGCACAATGGATATGCAGAAAGGATAGGGTAGAGGCGGCAGAAAACCACACATCGCTACATCTTATAGATTAAAAATTTTCCATCTCCATCTGTTTCTTAAAGGGAAAATTGGATTTTGTGAGAATATTTTTTTCCGCAAAAAAGTATCTGCTTTCTGTAGAAAATTAGAGCTATTCATCAGAAAGCCAAACACCTGCAAGCCAAATATTTCTGGCTGAAAGTATCAGTCCTCTCAGGAGGATGGCAGTTTGGGGCTCCATTTCCATGCTCTTTGTGAGAGGACTCACAGCCACCACATTTTCAATGTCTTGTGTGGCTGAGCTTCAGTGGGCACAGGAGGGCATGTGACAAAGCAGTGCTGCCAGTGGAGCAGAATTTGGATGAGAGCTGATTTCCCTCCTCTCCACTCCTCTTGCAAGACTAAGATCTCAGTGCAAGCAAGCCAGGGCAGTAGGGGATGCTCAGGGAGCCTGGGCTGAAAACAAGCTCCAGATCAGGCTAAGCAGACACGGATTGTGACACAACACCAGAGAGAACAGTCATGTCTTCATGCACCTATGCCTACTATTTGCATGGCTATAGGAGTGTTCTTACAGTGAGTTTTCAGATGAAACCTTTGATATTCCACTGTTCTGAAAAGAAATGTCTTCAGCTTTTCCAATTAAAAATAGATCAATAAGCTCAAATAGTTTTTGGAAAGTAATGGACCTGACTCTGCTCCAATAAACTCAAAGAGATACTAATTGGGCAGTAGCTTACCTAGAGCAGAAACTTGGTAACTTGTGTGAATTTAGATTAGATAGAAGGAAGAAGATTTTGCAATAAAGGTCGTAAAACACTGGCACAGGATGCTCAGAGAGGTGGTAGTTGCCCCATCCCTGGAAACATTCAAGATCAGGTTGGACAGGGCTCTGAAGAGGCAGGTCTAGCTGAGTAAGTCCCTGCTCATTGGAGGGAGTGGGATTAGATAGCCTTCAAAGATCCCTTCCAACCCAAATCATTCTATGATTCTTTAGACTCTAAGTCAATGCTTCTGTCTAGCAACTAATTTTTTTTCAGAATTGTATTTTAGTTTTGGTCAAATTGAGTTTTGACGAAATAAAAAATAATCAAGAAAAATATAGGTTTTTTTCAAAATATCATTTTTAGTTCAGCTTCAAAGGAATGGCTCAATTTTTGGTTTGGGGCTGTTCCATATGTTTTAAAGTTGAGGGTTTTTTTCCTTTTAAAATTTACAGAAATTTTAAAATGGACAGATTAAAAGCTTATTTTGAAAGTTTTTGAAGGTGTTTTTGCAGTTCTGGAATGAACCACTCCATTTTGAAAATACTAAAATGAAGTGTGTTTTGACATCTCATTTTTTTCCTCTGCTTTGTTTTATCTGGGACTATTTGCTGAATTCCATTCAAATTCACAAAGAGTCTCCCTCCGAAATTAATTTCTGTGGTGTATTTATTATTTGTTAGACAGCAGTGGTTTGTTAAACTCTGCATCAGTTCAACCTTAAATAATGGAAGAGAATGCTCAATTGAGACTTATTTGTATACAGCTGCATTGCTCACTCGCCTTATAATTACTGCCCTGGTGGAGAGCACCCAGCTGCACAGAGCCACCTTTACCCCTCTGGCAGAAGAGGTGGCAAGACAGACCTCAGCACCCTGAGCTGGTGCTGCTTCCTTCTCTCCAACAACTCTTCCTCCTCCTTGAGGATCCATTTCAATCTTACGGTTTCTGTAGCCTCTTTCTAAGCTCTGCTTTTCTGCCTCTGCCTCTGCCTCTACTGCTGCTCCTGCCATCAAAGGAAGAATCTTTGTTGTTCATGTCAATACACGTGGTCATTGCACTTTTTGTGTTTTATTGCTTTCTTTCTCTGCTTTTTACCATTAATGAAGAGTGGCTTGTTTATACTCCAGCTGGTTTAAATACTTCTAAAGCTACTCACCTGCATTAAAAGCCAACAGCTGGCATGCCAACATTTTTGTCTTTTCTGGCTGCTCAGCTTCACCAGGGCTATTCACAGCTTGCACTTTGCGAAGGTCATTGGTATCACAGTTACACATTTCCTCTATTATATGAGGATCAGGTTCCAGCAGTTAACAAGTCAAAAAATATTCCTGGGGAGGAGAGGAACCAGGTAGTTAAGTGCGTTCTACATGTCCACTTTATTTCTGGAATTGCTGCCTTCATCCATCTGAGAAATAATTGTGAGCAAACATAGGTCTGAAACGTGGTACTCCAGATCACACAGAAATGCTTTTGTGGTCTGTACAATGAATGTTCCAGTCCACCTGTGTCAGAGCATGATGGGTCCTCAACCAATGGCCACTGTGCAGTGCTTGGGCTCTATAAATAGTCTCTGGACCAAAATTTGCACTACTGTAATTAGGAATAGCTCCAATAAAATCAGTATCTCCACATTCATTCTCTTGAAATTCAAAGCCAGGTTTAGCCCACTATGTGGAGAGAGTCTGACTGGAAACTGGGGGCCAGACTCAGAGGAGAGGGGAGGAGATGAGAACTGACTATATTGCAGTGAGTTGGCTCAGTCCTCACGTGGCTCACAGATATAACTGCTCTGACCTCAGTGGAATTGATCCTAATTTATGCCACTGTAACTGAGATTGCAGAGTGCATTGTTTAAATTCTGTTGGGTGCGCCTTCTTCCAGATGGAAACTATTTGCAAACTGTAACAGCCTCTTTCCTAACATTGAGACTTGCCATATCTGAAATTTTTGGTGGGGCAGGGGTGTGGAGAAAAGGATATTATGCCAACTTTGTGCTTAGTGCTACCTTGTGGCTTTAAGTCCTGCAGTGTTGTGTTAAATTATCAGTGCCTAATTAAGGGATTAGAAGACTCTTATCCTCTCATCTTAATTACAGTATGTATTCCAAGATCACCCAAAAAGAAGGGAGGAGATAGCTTTAGGAAATTCAAGATGGCAATGTGGTGATTCTGTGCAGGCCTTTGTCCTTCTATGGGTGTTCCTGCTAATTGATTTTTCTTGCCTCTGCAGCTTCTGTTTTTTCCAGCTTTACATATTACGTTGCTGAAGCTTATGATGGATGGGAAGCTGTGCAGCTGAGAGATCACAGGTCTCCAATGGCTCCATTGGCGTGCTTGCACCAAACTGACTGGCCCAGTAGCAGCTCTCTGAGAAGGGGAATGGTTGCTTTTCTCTCAGAAGAACGCTGTAAGTCTTAAACGCAACATAAAGAAGCCTTCATGTAGCCAGATATGACACACATACATATATGTGAGTATGTTTGTATATATACCCATATATGTGAGTGTGCCTGTATACATGCACACATATATGTGTGTGTGTGTGTGTATTTGGAGTGAAAAGTGACTCTGTCTTCCCTTACTTGCGCTGGAAATGTTCAGTTTGTCAGCCTGGCTTCTTTTCCCTGTTAGCAATGAAATTTGGCCAGGAGTCCCAGCATGCCAGAAGAAATCAAGCCGTGACCAGACTGAGCATGAACGGCAGGGCAAGGTTATAACATGTCACACTCTGCTGGAGTGACCTGTTGCAGAGTTAGAGGCTGGGAGATGTGAGGCTGGGTCACATAACTATTTGCAAATGAAGCACAAAGCAAAGCTCAAAGCTGTTTTGGCTGTTTACTCCTTAAAGAGGCATTTAGTGAGTATTTTTTATTTTGAAAGCATATTTAGAAAACCTCAGCTGCAGAGTTGTAGCCAACCTTCAGAAATCAAACCACAGTATTTCTTGATTTTACCTGCAGGTACAATCATGGCATATTGCTACTTATTCTACAATGGTTTGAAAAGCTTTTCTAAAACCTCATGTATAAAGTGACTGCTGAAAACAGGCTGTCAAAGACAGATTTTCAGCTGCAGTTGTATTTTCTAGATTTTTGGTTCTTCTCAGAGCTCTGTCTAATAGTATGCTCTTGCCACTTAGCAATGTTCTGGAGGTCATCACTGGACCCTGATACTTCAGCTGAAGCCTTACCAGTGCCCAGTACCTTGTCATAGTGATGGTTCTTTCAGCCCCATTCGTAGGGCTGGTTTCACCAGATATGCCAACGTGTGCTTTCAACACTTAACTAAAAACAGGGGCTGAACTGATGCTAAGGGAAGTCAGGCATTCAGCTGTCACAAAATTGATGCAGTCTCTTAATGTCTATACACCATACTGACTTCCTTTACCTGAGCACAGTGAACCGACCAGGTTTACAAATGCCCCGGCATGACAACCCCCAAGCTCCTGAGCTGTTTCACTACAAGTGCTCTTCTGCCAACTGCATCTGTGTCTAAATCTAAAGCTGCTTCACTGCTGTGATGAACATAAAATCCCAGTGCATGAATGATGCATGCTTGCATAATTAATACCAATTGTTTAACCAGAAGTGATTGCTGCATGAAGTGTTAAAACACTGCTGTGTTTTTTTTGTTTATGGAAACTAATGTTTAAAACTCAGTAATCAAAATATTATAAACAATTATTCAAATTCTGTTAAACAGTACAAGCAGAGTGTTACATTAAAAGTGCCACAAGCTCTGATCAACTCTAAAACTGAGAAATATGTTTCACTGATTTAAGGCACCACAAAATGATCATAAAGTTATTACAATTACAATGTAATTAAGATTTACAGGTTGCATAATTTATTTCACATATATAACAATTGAAATTTGATTAATAAAACTTGACTTAAATGTGCTAATTAGCAGTATTGTCAGAGCCAAAAATGTTTCAGCAGTCAAATTTGTACAGCATCTTTTTGCTTTCTTACCATTCTTTGCTAGATTATTATTCTGCTTCCTTATTTTCAGATTTTCCTATCTTCTTTTTGGTTGTACTTGACTGTGAGGGAAGAGAATGAGGTTTTTCTATAACTGAAAATCTTTAGTTGATAAATCATATTATTTCATTTTAAGTTGTTCTTATTTTACCCACCGTGGCCCTCAGACTTGCTGCTGCATGTTCTTATCTACACCTTGGTCATATATTCATTTAAGTCATTGTACAGCAGAAATGGCATATTATATACATGGATTTGAAAGATTTAAGAGTTTTTGAGACTGATTGCTCTAGTCTCACTTATGACAGTTTAACTCAGTTGCAGGCTCAGCTGAAGCCTTTCGAATGAATAGATCAAGGAATATTTTTTTATTGCAGTGTGTTTTACTAAAATCAGGCAACACCCTTTTCTGTTTCTTTTATTGAACATATAGAATAGCATCAAGCAGTGGAGCTCCATTGTTTTAATGATTTTACAGTCTTATTTATGTGTGGTGGTAAATCCCCTACCTTGGTATAGTGATGAAAAAAGACAACTTTGATAGATATTTATTCACAATGGAGACTAAAGGGCTTAAAATTTGGTCCCTGTCTGAAAGCTGACAGGGTAGATCATTCCACATAATCAAAACAAACTGATATGAAATGGCACTGACTTCTAGAGCTCCACAGTCTCTCCTGCTATATTGGAAGTCCTTACATAGAATCATTCTGCTGAACAGTCACTACTTGGCTGTTTGCACTGGCTTTGTTGACAGTGCCGATACAAGAAAACAACACTGCAGGTGGCTTTCAACAGTAACATTTACTCATTATTGTGTAACTTCTGAAGGTCACACCTCACAGTGTGAGTGGTCTGAGGAACAACTGGCAAAAGAGATTTTTTTTATCTTTATTGTTGAAGGAGGCCTTACTGCTTAACTGGAGCCAGCTTACAGGATTGGGCTACCAGAGCAGCAGCTCACGACTTGCATTATGTTATACTGACAATGTCTTGGCAAATAAGATGCTGACAAACTGTTTTGCAATGAAAGCATAAACTATACAGAATATTGTGCCACGTAGACAATATAAGGAGATACCCTTCAGTCTCCAAGGACTTGGGTTTCTTATTGTTTACCATATTTGTTCTAATATCTTTGCTGATGCAATTTCTCATTTGGGAAGTGGTTTTTTTCCCTTCTGCTTCATACAAAGCACCCAGCAAGACCCTCAGGTCAACACCACTTGTGCTTGTCAAGTGATGTAAAGAGAACCAGAGTGCTGCCTTACAGAGGCTGGAAGCTTTCTTAGGGGCTGACCTCAAAGACTGAAAGATTCGAGGTATCCAAAGAGGGAATGTCAAGGAAGGTATTTAGCTCTCCAGAAGTGAAGGTGGATACGTTTTGTCAGGAAGTTATGGAATACCCATCATGATCTTAACAACAATGTAAAATTAAGTAAGAATAATAAATAAAATAAAATCTCATACAAAACACCATCATTATTAAACTAAAAGCAAAGACAACATGTAAATTTGACTAATTGCTGAGGTGCACCAGAGAATGTCTCACAGCCCCTCCCACTCCTGCTTTTGGGGTCAGATCTTGAACTGGTGCTGAATTACTTGGATTTGGATAGACTATAAATGGTCCATTGATACTGATTTATGTTTACTTGCCTTTGGTAGGAATAGGGCTTTAACTACTGGACAATCCTGATATTCGGCAATATCCAATGTCAATCTCATGTTTATCAAAATTTCAGACAAAGTAACGTTTTAAAAATACACTTATACATTACTAAAGAAAAAAATTATTATATGTTGCCTACATGAGAGTTCAGCCATTCTGGAATGATGTGTTTAAAAAGATTCTGTGTGACACCAATTTACTGTGCAGAGAAAGATTTTTTTTTTCAATTTCTGTCTTTCTAAAATAAGCAGAGAATGGGAAAATGTTCTTTTCTTTAGCTTGTTACAATCAGTAATTAAATAAGCTTTCTACTAAGATAACATGTGTAAAACTCTGATTTCAAAGAGAAAATAAATCTAGAAAGGCCTGAATTAGTGAAAAGGCAAATAAGATGAAAGTAGCCTTACAAATAAATGTTACAAATCACAGCAACATAACACTCTTCTTTCTATCGTATTTTTATGTACTACTGAAGTCTTATTCTATATTTCTGTGTCCCAGTCTTTCCTGGGTTGTTCAGCATTCCCTGCTGCAATAAGCAGTCATCTTCAGTACCTGTGGGACTGGCCTCTCCCAAGACACTCAGTGTGGATTGTTCCATAACTACTGATTTCTACCACTTCAATGGCACAAAGAATTCTGTGTTTTGACATGGAAGTCCTTATAACTCTGTAAATGAATTAAGTATTCATACAATCATAAAATGACAACATGAAAGCAGCTCTTTTGCTGATGTGGGGACTATAGACTTGCTTGACATTATTCTGCTAACACAGTTTGACTGGATATATGTTTTGACATCCAGACGACAGGGACACTGATGGAAACTGATGGACCCAATGTCAAAAGAAGAAAAGCTGACTGCAGGAGGACACCCAGAAAATTAATAGGTGGATTGTAAAAAACCCTTTCCCAAAGGGCAAAGTCAATAAACTGAGGACTGAAAAAAAAAAAGAAACCAAAAAATAAAGAAAAGACACAGACAAACCAATTCCTATAAAAATAGCAAACAGATACTGAGGGGAGTGTTGGAGCTCAGTAGCTGCAGATTGAGGAGCAGTTAATTTTAACCAGACTAGTTGACATTCAGTAGTATTTCTGTTTCTGCCACAGCCTTCAAAATAACTGTCTTGATAATGTAAAGTGCCTCATTATTAAGCATCCTTTATCTTTCAGTCTTTTTCTTAATCTCCAGAACACTGTGAATAAAATACCATCCTCAGGTGGACTAACATTTGTAGACCTTTTTTGTTGTGGACATCTCAATGCAGAAACCAGACCTTTTCTTACTTTCCTCAGGAGCTTTGGTGAGCAATTCGGCTTCACATACATAAAGTGCATTCATATATAATCTTCAAAATCTCCAAGATAAAAAAATCAGTGTTTGGAATCCACCAGAAACACACCCCTTCACATAGTTTGCCCTTTCTGAACTGAGCCTTTGTATGTATCACAGATTGGTCACTCTTCCCTGTCACTGAGTGACATATGTCATAGGTAAAGGACAGGTGACAGAGCTTAAGGCAGAACTGTGTTCAGTAATGCAGTGCCAAGAATTCAGTATTTGCAAAGTCAACAAACTCCTCTTCTCCAAGTAAATTATAACATTTACATATTTTGCCACCTGCTGACATCATGTCTCTCATTTCCACTGACTCCAGTAACAGATTATTTCTAAAGCCAGTCAGAGAGACTTCATTATTCTGAATTTTTTGAGCAGTCTTGGAAGCACCTGAGCAGCAGATTTGGGAAAGAGGGAGACTGGTATAGCTAATATCATTATATCACTGTTCTCTTGTATGCTTCTGCAGTCATCCACTGATGGCTATTCCTTGGCACAAGACACATATTGGCAAATGGACTGTTGCTTGCTCCAGAATAGCCATTCTTATTGTTCTATGCAAAAAACCCCCAAACAACCCTACAAAACCCCCTCAGTCAAGCTGTCATCTAAAATACTAAATAAAAAGAAACAAGAAAGGATCCTCAAATCAAAATACTGAAAATCAACAAAAAGGAAAAGAGAAGTTTTCGTGAAAGTGACTTGGCTTCATTTTCTGTAGTTCTTGGCTAGAACATTTCCATTGATGGAGTTGCTAAGTACATTCTATTTACAAATATAAACACTTGATTTTGATCAGCAAAAATGCATCAGCACACTTGAACAGTGTCAATGATGACATAATTATACTCACAATTTCCTCTCTGTAATGATTTTTAAATGTCAGCAGTCATTTTTTGTCTAATTGTAGCCTGCATGTCAGCACTTCCTCTTAAAACAGCATGTTTCTCTCTGCTGGAATTTCACACCTCTCCACTCACTCACTCACTTCACCAGTGAAGATAATGAAGATGATAAAGGACTCCAGGATATTTTCACTCCTGTTCTTTACTATTTACATCAAGCAAGCAGAATGAGGACTTTTTTTATTTTACTTTTAGAGAGTTTGATCAGTTACACTCTAATTATTTGATCTTAATGAACCAACTAAAAAGTAGTCTTCATTTTTCAGCCCCCATGCTGGTGCTTTGCTAATAACCTGTTTAAAAACTCGGGCTTGTGGTAAAAATATTCTCACATCTCTCCACTGTGAACTTACTCAAGGAGAAGGCTGACCTGCAGTGCCTGACTGTCTCTTGATCAGTTGGGTGTTTAACACGGTGCAGAGGCAGGTGCTGCTTCTGCTGCAAAGGCAGCCTGGTTAGAGATGTTATTGCTGCCATCTCCTCCTGTGACCTAGAAAGTGCCTTTTGAAATGCTACTGTGCAGGGTACCCAGGCTCCAGAGCCCACAGCATGACAAACAGGTGCACCTCAGAGCCCTCTCCCTCTTCCCACTCATCACAGACCACATCATCAAGTGCATGGGAGTGTATCCCTCATGCAGTGAACTGGAAGCTTTGCACTGAGGTTGGCAGCAAACATTTTCCACTCACCTGAACATATGCTGGAATTGGAAATGGGCCAAAGTAGCCTCCTTCAATCCAACTTGCTTGCAACTCATCTTCAGCTCTCTGACAATGGTTAACTGTAGGGTTTAGGAAATAAAGCTTATCATTTTCTGGCCCATTTAGTATCAAAACAGGTGAAAAGCCATAAAGAATGCACACTGTGAAATGAAATAATGTTGAGGTGTCTGTTAAAAAATTAATTCGACTTAGTATCTCTGATTATACATACACACATACACAGACATATCAACCCTATGTATTTGTCCACATGGATCCCCAAAAGAGAGAAGAATTAATGAATTGAACAAATACTGTGTAGGTGAAGGGTTGGAGTGTTTTCTGTAGTCCATGCTAACATTCAGTATGTGCCTCTGTGACATTAACAACAAACATGACAGGTAGAAACACAGCTCTCTATGTGCACAGATTCATACAACACAAATGCTGACCTGGTTCACGTTGTGATTTATGCTGCATTTTGTGTCCTGCACTTGGAATTTTCTCTTTTGACTAAATTGATGTCTTTGTATTTTCTCTTTTGGCTAAATTGCCCTCATAGAGTTAGCTGAGATAATTCTTGATTACCTTGGCCAAAACTTTTTTTAGTTTATTACTGAGTCTTTCTATTTTGGTTTGAAACTCCAGCTTTTTAATGAACTACCAAAGGCAAAATACCTTTACACTTACTCACTCCCAACATCTGAACATGAAGAAATCTGCACACGGAAAGCGGATTTTTTTTAATTTCAATGGACCAAAGGTATTGAATTATTGTTTTTACACATAGGAGCTAAGTTTATGTTTTACATTAATGAAGCATTCCTGTAACTTCAGACAAATACATAAAGGCTGATGAGAGAATGACATATTCATTTACTGTCTAATGGTAGTAGGTTCAGCCTGCAGGAGTACAGAGACATTCCCTGTACTAACTGAAACAGGTTTATAGCCTTTTAAAATAAAACTGCTGTGAACTGTGCATTTGGGGAGATTATTCATGACTCAGTCACTGCATACAGGACATTGGCTTCTGCTGCTTCTGAAGGGTGCTTGACATCTCTTAAAGTCATGCCAAAAGTATTTCAAGTTGACCTCTCAGAAAAGGATGCACATTAAATTAGAGACCACATCAGAAAACTTCAGTTGATTTGCTTCATGTGAACTTGAATTGAACCTCAACCTCACAAAACAAAGCATATTAAAACATAAAGACAGCTGAATGGTAACCATGACAACAATACTTCCAAAACCCGTAAGGATAGCCAACATTTATATATGCTGTGAGGGATAATACATTCTTTTGTATACTTATTAATACCAGTTCATGCTGTGTGCATGAATTTTCATCAGAAAAACTGTATCTTATGAGGGACTTTCCAGACATTTATTTACCTTTGATGGTTTTAGCTACTCTAATAAGGTCTATACAAAATGGAATTGGTCAGAATGTTCCAAGTTTTAGGTTTGTGCAAAATATGGTCTCAAAATATTGTTTCAATTTTAAAAGTCTGTCTTTTGGTAAAATCTGTGCTGAAACTATTTGTTGTGTTCCACTGAGCCATAATATTGGTTATAACATTTTCAATTTCCCCCCCCCCAGTTGTGACAAAACATTGCTGTCTTTTAGGAAGAGGGACACCAATTTTCAAATAGATTGTTATCTTAAATGAACTTTCATTCTGTCTAGATGGCTGTTATTTTTCAGTCTGTAGATTAAAGGACAAAACATTAGTTGGGACCCTTGTTGGCACTGAGGTAAAATGCTTTTTGTTTCATTTTTGTAAACCATTTCATCCCAGCCAGGTTGTATTTTTAATCCCCTTTTTCTAACTAAATTGGGGAATACAGCCCTTTCCATGAGTTTGAAGAGAAATGTGTTTATTTTGAAATACTCTGCCAAGGGACAATTTCCTAAATGAGTATTTTCTAATCTTTAATTAGTATCACAAATACTTTTTCTGCCTGCACATTCTCCCAGGGAGAGGTTGTATAGAGAGAGTCACGGCATTCTGCGTGTCCTGTGGCACTGTGTGAGGAGCTACACACTCCCCTTTCACACAGTGAACAAAACCTAAATTCTTGCCTTTCTCTTCCCCCCCTGCCTTTGCCTTAGGTCCAAAACACACTAAAGCTGTAGGTGCAGTGCTGAGGGCTGAATTCTGATGCTCAGGCCTTCTTGGGTGGTACCAGGGTAAGGCCCGATGTGGCTCTATAATTCATCTGCCATCTCTTCTTTTGCTATTACATTGCTTTTCTGACCTCTTATATATTTAGTTCATAGCATGGATACAGTGTTTATTATTTCTTTGGGGACATAATGAATTGCAAACACAATGTCCTTTCCCCTAGCAAGACTAGAGAATAAATAGCCCAGTTGCTATCAATCAGGAACACTACCCATATATGTAATTCCTTATGTATTTTTAAATGTGTATATGTATATTTACATATCCACAAAATGTAAAGCACTGACAGAGTGAAGCTAACTTCACTCATTAACTAGTCAGATAGGTGTCTTTGGCATCAAACACTTGTGTTATACAGCTCATGGAAGCAATTGCCCAGTCAGCCTTAGAGTGCAAATATCTCTACTTTGGTGCTAGTAATGTATATAATTCTTAGCTCACCTGTGACAAAATATATTAAAATTTTACGTACAAGAACTGCAATCGTACCTTTTAATCCACTTTATGCTTTGGGAACTAGAACTGGCTTGCATCTGGGCTGTCCTCAATAGCTGTGCCTCCGGTCTCAGAACAGTGATTTCAGTGAGGCTTATCCATCCTGTAGGGAGAAAACTTACATATGACCTGGTGTTCAATTTGTCTTGACTTCTGCTGTCTAGAGAACTTGGTTGGCTTCTCTCAGGCTAAAGCCAGCGTGTAAGCTATCACATAAGTAGTACGGATAAGAAGGGTGCTAGGATTTAACTGGAAACTGCTGCCCAAATTAGCACAATAGTATAGATACTATTAAAACAAATTGCCCAAGGTTATAAAGAGACCTTCAAAACTAGAATTTGTAATGCTGTCATGGTCTTAAGCATGGGTCTCTATTTCTTGACTTTTCAAAATATGGAGCTTGAAAATGGAAACTTTCCCTTTCCACTTGCCTGTTCTGGGGTTCATGTATTTTAGATTTAATTAATTCTCAGATAAAAAGACTGGCATATAAGCAGCAGTTTTTATGAGTGACAGCTGAAGTGATGACGACATCTACTTTCTATTGATTTTTTTTTCAGTCTAAATTGTCATTTTCTCACTGTGTGGAACCTTGTTCTACTTTGGGGACAGCAGGAATATATAACCAAATAAATCCTATTTCCATCTGGATGCCTCCTTCCTTTCTTCATCTGACACTTATTGCCTGAATGTTACTATAAATTTGCCACTGGACAGTGCTAAGGGCATAAATGAACCTCAATAATTGTTCTAGGAATGAGAAATTCAAGAGTAGTTACACCCTGGAGGCTTTGAGGGACATCAGAATCATTGCATGAGCAATAGGAACCTGTCAATCTGTCCTCTTGGTGTGCCCCACCCTCTGGCTTTTCATTCAGCCCAGCCACTGCCCTGGGTGCTCTCTGGACATGAGCTCCTGCCCTGGCAGTGGTTCATGCCTGCTGCTGGCACCATGTACCCTGCAGTCAGCTCCTGTAACCAATGCCCATTCAAGCCATTGGGCAGAAGTCCAGCCTGGCATCAGCCACAGCACTGCTACATCTTTGGGTGTCACCAAGACTAATTGAAATGGCAAGCAAGGTCCTTTCATAGCTATCTGGTGCCAGCATACTCCTTCCATCTTAAATGCAGTTGGCCCAAGAAAACTTGACATTAAGAGCAATGTTAGCTGGGATTTATGTTGCTGTGATGCTGTAAAATCTTCAGCAAAATGGGCCATGTAGAAGCAGCAGCAGCTGTTAAGACACCCTTTCTCCTCCTAAGAAAAACAATATGGCCACATTGCACAGCCCACCCCCAGATGTGCAGGGCATGCCCGTGCCTGGCTCTGTGCTTGTGCTGATGCCACGCTGATGTGTCTGGGATCCACACTAGCTGGGGTAGTGCAAAATCCCAGCTCTCAGCAGTAAGATTTAAATTCTGGTTGCAGAGAATATGGAGAAAAGAGGCTCCCTGTCTCACAGTCCTCTGTGAAAAATTACTGCTTCCTCAAACACTTAGGAAACAAGCAACAAACTGACTTATTTCTCCTGTAAATTGGGAAAACACATCCTTTACTGCTGCAGAGTTTGCTAAATGAAGCACAGCTGGATGGCTGCCAGTAAAGCCTTAGTATAGTAGTTGGCTAGGGAACAAGGATGCCCTGGCAACCACGTGTTAGTGAGGATGCTGCATAATTTTTAATAAATGGTTGTGAGCTAAGGCTGAGGGTGTGGGTGTGCTTCCCAAAGATTTACATAGGAGCTACTGCAGAGAAGGTGAGCACTTTCTATCAATGGAAAGCAATGCTGGAGCAATGGAACCTTAGATGTTTGAGGCTCAAGAGCCTTCAACAATTTTTCAGATGTACTTACTCTTTCTTCTGTCTGCCCGAAGCTATGAATGCGACAAGGTGCTTCACCATCACAGGATAGCCCTAAGGAAGGTTATGCAGGCTCCTTTTGAAAATAATGAAAATTAAAGCTTACAGATAGAAAGGGTGAAAAGCTGTGTTATGAACTGTGATTATTTTAGACAGCACCAACATATGTTTGATCTCTGATTTAGTTTTGTAGCTTCAATCTCTTTCTTTGTGTAAGTAAGTGTGCATCAATCCACTTACGTGGTTAAGGAATAGTTGGTTTATAGTTTTAACATAGATACTGAGGGGTTTTATTGCTCTCCTCAAAAGCTAGATTATGCCACTTCTTGTATGCTGAGGAAGCAAGGTAAGTTCTCTTCAGAAAATTGCTCACATCGTTTGACGACCCCACTCTGGGGCAAAGGTCTTCAAGGCAATTGTTTTCATGCTTTCATAAACCTAAACTCCTGAGGAAGACACCAGGAGACAGAGCAGTGTCTTAAATAAACCTGCATTGGAGTTGCAGCTGTTAAATGAGACCTTGTGAGCATGTTCATCAATTCTGCCTACTAATGACAGCCCAAAACCTACAGCAGCTCTTTGTGAGGTGCAGGTGAGGTCTGGTGACTTTGCACACATATTCAGCTGGAGGGACCTTTTCCAAACTTTTGTACAACAGGAATGGTCACTGCTAAAGAATAGATGTGTTTAGTGTCACAAAAAGCTCCAGTTCACTGGGCGGTGGAATAAACTTGGAGCATATCTCATGTATTTCACAAAGATTATGTAAACCTTATTTCATAGTTAAATAGCTAGTTACTATTAGTTATGTTAGTTAATATTTATGAAGTATATTAATTTTAAGTTTATTTTAAATTCCCAGAGAAATCATTATGAAGTTGCTATAGATATTATTATAATTGCTATAACTGATTCTATAATCTACACAAATGCTAATATTGTTTTGTTTCTTAAGAGTACTTATGTGCTTTATAAAATGTCATGTATTGTTCTTGGTGTCCTCTGATCCAAGATAGCTTTATAATGATATGAAGCATTGACATTTGGGGATTGGTTTTTACTATCTTTTATTGTACAAACTTCCATGGAAGGGTTGCAAGTGGTACATGTGTGTGTTTGAATTAAACCCTTTAATGCCATGGGAGGAGATCAGTTTGACATGGAATTCAACTGCTGTTGTTCTTTAAGGAGTAAAGGCCTGCTGTATTTAAGTGTGTTTGAATATATCTGGTTGACTGAACAGTTTCCTCAAGGAAGTATTCATTCAGTCAATGTCCTGAAGGGTTAAGAAAACAGAAACCCATAGTCTTACTGAGTTGTTGTTATGTATGTTGCCAAGGGAACTGTAGCTGGAATGTTTAAATGTGTTGTTTCTCCCCAAACCCACAGGAGTGGAGTTTGAGTGTCTTGGTGTGCCCTAATCCTCTCAATTAGTTTCTGTGTGCTGGGGGGCTTATGGGGCTCAATCAGACTAAATACTTGTTAGTGACACTGGGTAACATTCCCACCATGCTGGCTGGAGCGAGTTTAGCATCATGCTCATCACTTACGAGAATCACACGCAAAAGCAGAAAAAGGAGTATATTAAAAGCCTCTCTTACCGCTTCTCCCTGGACACCATGGACTTCTAGAAATGAATATTATAGAAATTAATGATCTCCAGGGAGCTCTCTGTAAGACTTAGGGAAGAGAAATCATGAGGATGACTGATCTTGACTCAGATCTTTAGTATCTGCTTTGTTTTGCCTCACATGCCATTTAAAATGCTTCACTGGAGGAACTTCTGCTGAAAATTACTGTTTCAACAGAGGAGGTAAATTTTAGCCTTGTTTCGGTGTGAAGGCTCTAGCACTGCAACAGGTTAGCCTGCAGAAAGTCTAACCAAGCACTCCTTATTGCCAGATCAATTGCTGTAAGAAAAATACCTAAATGTATGTATCTGTAGAGGTCAACTGTGCCACAGATCTTCCCAGAATCTGGGAACAACCCTGCCAAAGCCTTCTGTCATGCCATCACTCCCAAATGTTGGGCCTGTTCTTCCACCATGTTTTTTTCATGAGTTGTTGGTGACACCCAGTTAGGTCAAAACTACCTGAGCAGCACTCAATTTCTTGAGTCAAACACTTTTCCAAGCACGAACTGACCCACACTTTTACTGATTTATGTATTTCTTCTGGTATGTGGGAGGATTTGCATTCAGGGGAATGTTTTCTACTCCTTCTATCACTCAACACATGGTTTTTAATACAGTCCAAGATAATTCTGTCTTAGTGTACTTTGAGCCAAGTCTTGTTCCAATGGACATGGAAAACACAGATTACCTTCTCCTTACAGCTGCCTGCCATGCACTGGAAAGCTCAGTGCTTTCCCAAGGCATGGTTTCTAAACACCTGATAATTCTTGTTGCCTTTTAAGGCTCCTAAGCAGGAACCACATCGTGAGCTACGGCTCCTGAGACAGATGAAGGCTCTGACTCATCAGTGTTGGGGCAGATTACACACATTTTATCCATCAAAGTCCTGTATATCCTGCTGTGAAATTTCCTTTTTTGTTCCTGTCTCAGTATGAAACCATTGATCCACAGGCCAACAGGCCTTTCTTTCTGCATCCAGATAAAACAGTGAGCTTGCTTACCATCAGGTCCTGTGGTCCTCATCCTCCAGTTGTCCAGAATGGGAGTCATCTGAACTGCAAAACAGTGAGGGAGACTGATTCACACTCAGGTGTTCTACAAGGCAATGATTGCAAAACTTCTTTGAAGCTCCTAGATTTAAAAAAGTTAGGAAACCAGATGCATATGATCAGTGATAGCAAAATCCTGGGGACTCAAATCTTCTATAGATAGACAGAGATTGACTGTCCTGCTTCCACTATGAGCAGAACGAGCTTGGCCATGCTGACAGCACACATTTCCCACCTGTGATGAATCTCATCATTTAAAATAAAAGAACAGAGAAATAAAAGAGAAATCTTGATCAATGATTTGTCTCTTTTACGCCATGTGGTTTGATGTTATGATGCAAACTCACAAGCATCAATTTTTTGTTTTATTCTAGTACCTATTTTTGTGCTTTCTGAAACTCCTGCACAATTTTGTTTGACCCAGCATTTCTGCACATTTCTGAAAGCTTAATGTAGGGCTGGACTGAGGTGCATTGGCAGCAGCTGAACATGGCTTGATTGCAATCAGCTTGGCTCAGTTTTGTACTTCATCACCCAGATTTACTTATGCTTTTATTTAAAATAGTCGCTTAGAAGTCTCTCTGGGTATCATAGGTCTTGTAAACTGAATGCAAAACAGAAGCTATGATATGAGCTGAGTCCACTATGTAAAAGACAAAGTACCTATAAAAAACCCTATAAAAAGCAGTGTAGCCAAAGCCCCGCACTCCTCAGCAGAGTTAATCCTGCAATAGGTGCTAAACTCCAGAGCCTGAACCATGAGGAGTTCCTTACATCTTTTTCTTGCCATTTGCAACCACAAGGTGAGGATGAACAAAACTCTGCTTTTTGCTTTTTATTAGGTGCAGGAAACTTTTGTTTTGGCAGGACTTTTTTTTGTCATTCACAAAGTTTGTTTTTCCCTTGATTTTTGGGAGTTTTTGATTTCCTGTCAGAGTGTGGAGGAGAAAGCTGTTCTCCTGTGTAAGTTATGCGCCCCTTACAGTGCCCCTTAGTTACACAGCACAAGGAAAAGAGAAACAGAATCCATGGCATCGTGCAGAAATGCTGCACTATATAGTTTGCCCTGGTTAAACATTCCCAGAAAGGGAATAACACAACCCTGTGGAGCTCCTGAATGGCTCTTGGCCCTTGTGCTGAGAAGATGCAGCAAGTGTTTAGGGTGAGAGCAAAACAGCGCTGGATTCTGGGCAAATTGGTTTTCAGATCTGAACAATACAGATCAGAATTATTTTGTATTACTGCAGCACTATGTCCTCCATACCTGAAGTAAGTGGCATCTGGAGCCTTGAAAAACAATCCTCAACAGCTCTGGGAGAATTTAGTTTGATTTGATTTAGCCACATGCTCCAATCTTCAGCCACCTTTTTTGATCTTTCTCCAAACAACTCAAAGCATATCTACAAAATAATGCTGAGTCTTGTATGTACAGATACTTTTGTAGCATGTAATTCTGTCATTTTTTTCCCTTGTCTTCTCCACGTTCAGGGAGATGTCAAACTGGAAAAGAAAAAAAATGCTCATTTAATCATATTTTTCAAATCCTGCAAGAGGCAAGAGTCACATTTTTGGATCAAGTTTAGGATGGTCTCACTTTCTCCTCAGCATTTACCTTGTAATTCATGTTATCTTGCTCTAAGATGTTTTGGTGAAGGAACCCGAGCCCTGAATCTAGTCAGCTCCTTATAGGTGCTGGGGTTTTCTGAATTCTACCTCAGTGCATTCTTGGCTAGTGATGCCTAATGACAGAATGGATCAAACCACTAGATCTAAATAGCAGCTTACATGAAATGTGAATGTGCATCTCTCAATTGTGAGTCCTGTATCAGCTACTTTTCCTTTGCTGCTAGTATTTGCACCTTGTACATTCTTATGCATATGCTTTAAAGATGCACCTTTAAAGATCACTTTCTGTTTACAGTTATGCTTGTCCTTAAAGTATCATCTAGTCTTTAAAAATACAAGGACCACTCAAAACTGAGAGGTAAAGTCCATGCAAAACACTGGATGCTAGAGCACCTTCTGGTTGTGCTCAAAATCTGCTGCAAGTGGGAGACAACAGGATTTTGGTAAAGTAAACAAGAAAAAAACCCGCACTATCCATTAAAAGCGCACACTGGAATCACGTGGTAGCTGAGAACAAGTTTCCATGGCAAATACGCTATTAAATAACAGAAAAGCCCTTTCTGATTTGTAAGTAATATTATTGTAAACTGTGAATTATGGTTTCTCTGCTATTCTGCCTATTAATAACTTTCTATTCTGTTCAATTAAATAGATAGTGGGGGAACACCGAGGCCAGCTTTTGTACAGTTCATCAAAACTTTTGGCACAGTTTGATGCTGCAGATGCTGCCACACATCTGCCTGTCCTGCCAGGCTGTAGCTGTGTGGAACAACAACAACAACAACCCCAGAAGAACTCATGGCCTTTGGTTAGCCCCTGCATTTTTACACTAGGATTTGTTCAGTTGATATAAAATGGTAACTCAGGCAGTCCAAGTCAACACTACAGGGGGCCTCTACAGGGGTAAATGCAGCCCCTAAACATCCTTCCCAGAGTCCCCCCTTCAGGTTCCAAGAATGCGGCTTTAACTGTCCCCAAGATGAACCCCCCACCAACTTTTACAGAGGCCACCCTCTGCTCACAAAACCTAGTCCCTTCCCTGAAGGCATTCAGGATCCTTTGAAATGGAAAATTTATGCTGTACTGAAATAGTTCATACTATAATAAACAACTAGTGCCATCATTCTGCTGGTATTCAGAGCGCAATTAAACCTGAACCTCATGTGAGTACTCCATTTGGGGTGGAAGATGGTGCCATGGGGAGGACAGGCAGCTTCCCCACGGTTTAATATAGCAGGTTTTACTGCTTGTCCTCCCCACCCCTGCAGCCCCCTGAACTGCCCCCTTCTCCCTCTCCACATTTACACGAGGCATGGGGGCTTGTGGGGGATTATATAACTTATAGGTCAATTCGTTGTTTGGGCAGAAGAATATGGTATGTTGGCTGAAGCTGTTTGTTTGCTTAAGTTCTCAGAGTTCAATGAGGTCATTTTCTCATCTTCCCTGTGTTTTCTGTATTTTCCACAGACCTGCCAGCCTCAAACAACACCCTCTTTCTTCGCATTAGAAATGGAAACACGTCCTCTGCAGGAATTTTCCACTTAATAGCTCCTGCTTTCCTACCGGGGGCCTCAGTGCACCACCACTGCAATGCTGTATTTCTTTCCACTGCAGTTTGACATTTTGCAGCCAGAACAACGAGCGGCATTCACTCTATCCTGATTTTTGAAAAACATATCTCTATAGGCCCACAGAATGCACCCAGTGTAGCAATCACCAGGGGGAAATGGCAAAGGTATTTAAACATCATTACATATCACTGAGGATATGACATTGTCTGCTAATAATGCTCTTTTGTACAATCGCTTTCTCTTACTCCCCAATTCCTCCCCCCTCCAACCCTTTATACTCACAAGCAGACACCAAAGCCTCTGCCCTGCTCTCCTGTTACCAGCCACTCTCATGTTCTACACTTGATTGCAATTGTTTGCCTTTGTGAATTATTTCCTTTGCATAGTATTTGCAAACTGTGTATCAGGTCCTGACACTGTGAGGAGAAGAAATGCAAATTGCAGATAATCTGAGCAGTAAACAAGGAGCCTGCTTTAAAATGCGCCGAGTGACCTGTCTGAAAGCAACAATATTTGCAGACTGTTTACTGCTCAGATGCAGTGATGTTGCTGAAATGCTGCAGCCTGAAGATTGGAGCAAAATGGGATCTCAGACACTCGGTCAAGCACAACCTGTAATTTTTTTATTTGTTGTTTGCATTGTGCTTTTTTTTAAAGTTGGAGCTGTATCATAAATTATTTAAAACTAATTTCCAAAAATCCCTTTGCTGTGTCTATGAAATATTTTTTAATTCCTTTACAGGAAGCTAAATGAATGGAAGTAAACATGTTTATTGCTAGAAGGAAGGTTTCCCCTGTCTGCGCAGTGGTAGAGTCTCAGACAGCAAGGTCCCAGTAGGTCAGACTGGCACAGTGAATTGCGTATCAAATGAAACTCGTATTCTGAAAAAAGGATGGAAAGAGGAAGAGGGGTGTTAGTGAGGAGGTTGCTCAGGCCAGGAGGGTGGGCCACTGAAAAACAACAAGGAAAAAATAGGATTGATGATTTGCAGGACACCTAGGGTATTTCTTTCAGGGGGTATTACTTCCACTTTTAACCAGGAACAAGAGCTGGAAGAAAAAAAAGCGGCAGGAGCTGACAGCTTTGTGCTGATCAAAGGGATGGAGCATTGAATGCCTTCTTTTGCTAGCTATTTATTAGAGAGAGAGAAGGGCTCCTTTGCCATTCTACTTGGGAGAGAAGGGATTAAAGATCAAAAAAAAAAAAAAAAGGAGGGGGACCGGCATGACTTCTTTGTTCAGAAAATATTTCTCTTTTTTTTTTTCAATGGTGTGCCATGCTGCCCACTACAAGACAAAAACACCCTTTCTTTGTATAGCATTGCTCCCTTTCTTTTCTCAATGAGTAAAATTTCTGGTGATAAACAATTCCAGTAGTGCTTTTTTTTTTTTAATGTAAAGAAGCCCCCCTTTGGGAAACTGAGTTAACTGTCTTTTAGCCTGATTAACCTAGGAAATAAAGCTTAAATGCACTGCTGGGATTCTATTAGGATCATCAGTTCATACAGATAACAGCAAAAGGTGTTAAAATGCATTTCACTGGTGCAAGTGATCTCATGTTGTAAAAATTATTATCCCCAGCAGAACAGGGAAGGATTAAGGGGCCATGTCTACATCTGGGAAACTCCCTAAGTGTTTTATTAGCATTAATACATGTATTAATCACACACACACACACAAAAGGCCCGTCAGGATGGTGGCAAATGGCATAGGGCTTTAAACCTACTCTCTTAAGTCAGTGAAATGTGAGCATCTTTATTCCTAGAATTGCAATAAAGCTGTTAAGCAGTATGAATGAAGTTGGGGAAAGCCTGCATGTATGATTGTGGATCATTGTGGATTACCTGTCCTGCAAAAAGAGAGACTGCTACCAAAATAAGACACTCCCATTGCACAGACTTCGAAGCAACGTGGGGTAAATTCAGTATTCTAGCCCCAAAGCAGGTGAACTACACTATGTATGTGTTTGATCACAGTGGGCGGACTGCTCATTTATATTCTGATTTCTGTCAAATGTATCAGAAGGAGAAAAATCTAACCTTGCCCCATGCTTCTGCTCCCTCCTCTGCTCTTTAGTTCAGGTTGCTGCTTCCCAGCACAAGTGAGAGTCAGGCTAAATGGCTGTGCAAGGCTGGGGCAGACACTGATAAAAACAAATGCTGTTGATCAGACATGTGAATAATTCAGCAGATGAATACTGTGCAGTTTGACATGAGCAACATTTTCCGCCTTCATCCCATTTCCATTTGCAGCCCCTAAATTTTGTTTCAGCTTGAGAGCAACCACAAATAAAAAATGAAACATTGTCAACTATGTAGTGATTTTAAGGCCAGCTTTCTATAAGGTCTGTTAGCAGCATTAGGCTAGCAAAACAAATACATGGTGACAATTTTTAGGGTCCTGTTCTGATCTCCAACCTTCACCACTGCTGAAACAAATCTAAGTTCTTTAGTGGAGATCAGGAATACAACTCTTGGAAAAAAAAGAAGTGCTCATATTTGTGACGTAGTCTTCTTTCAGCTATACTATATTTGTTGACAATCACCATACTAGAATAGCATCTAGGAAAGTCTTGATAAAAACTACTTTAGCACCACGATAGATGTGATATTGAGACATATTATTGACTTCATTGCTAAAAATATTACAGTTATACATGTTAAAATCCTGTCAAGCAGTTGCCTCTTTAATTCCAGCATTAAACACTTCTCTTTCAGTGGATATTTGGAATATTGTATATGTCTGTCACCACAGCAATGACATTTGTTATTTTGTTCATCAAAATGTCACCTGCCTATCAAGATATCTGGGATAAGTAGGACTGAGAAACTTTGTTGAATCATCATGCACAGGCTTTTTTCTGCCAGCAGATGTATTACAAGAGGCACTTACATTGGTGTGGAATAGCAACAGAAGTCAGCCTTCCTGCCTGCAAAGTTAAAGGAATTAACATTTGCCTTAAAAGGATATTTTGGTAACTCCTTCTCAACATTATGGGGACAGATGGACTACTGAACCAGTCGGCTCCTGATAATGCAGGATTGTTCTGCAGTGTTGCAAAGGACTTGAAAGAGGAAGATGACTCTGTAAATGTTAGCACAGTAAGTGCCATAGTATTTGGAGCTTGGATACTTGATTTTTTTTTCTCAGAGCCTGAAGAAAAGCTAAACCAGGGGCCTAGTAAACTGCCAGGTGACAAAAGAGGCAGGAACTAGGGAGACTAGAAAAGTGGAGAGCAACTTCTAAACAGGGAGGCAAAGAAGAAATCAAACACTAAGCCTACAAAAGTACAGTGAAGTTTTTAGAAGTGACACCATTATGACAAATGATCAACACTGTTTCAAATGTACTGTGTTTCTCCACCCATCCCTGAGTAGATCCTAAGTACCCTTCACTGCCTTGGAGTCAGATTTCAAGCCAAAATGTCTGTGTTACTGGTTTTGCAAGTGCTACCACTAATTGAAACCACATAATGTTGCAGATCTGAAATAAGGCAGGCAGGGCATCCCTGCTGAAAAGCTACCCAGCAGGGCAACCCCTTTGTTCTCTTTTAAAATAAACTAATTCATGGGAAATGTTGCCTAAACCATTGCTTCTAAATGTATACAGAATTTCCTCTGTGCTCCTCTCGTTTTCCTGATTAGCTATCAAAGGACTTTATTATTCTTGTAAACTGCAAAAATGGCTTTAATATGCATACTTGTCATTTCTAGGTGTATAAATTTTGCCTTTGCAGGGATTTTACATGGCACATATTGTGATCACCTGTGGGTAGGGTAGATAATTAGCAGTCCAGGTTCTATTTCATTTAAGTTATACCAGAGTAATCTAAACTATGAGAATGATCACAGCAACACTTAGTAACTTAACTCCCTCCTTTCAAAGCTGTTTTGTTAATTCTATTTTAGTTGTATGTTTTCAGGAAGCTTTTACAGTACTCGTTTTCCTGAGCTGTGTGAGCTCCCTCTCTTCTCAGCTCCCCTCAACTCTATTTGTCCTTCTGGGGAGGGTTGGCTGCATTCCATTAAGAAATTAGAAAGGATGCAGCTGTCATTATTTTGTCAATCGTAAAATCTGAGACATGGAAAAAATCTTAGGAAGGCAGGGGAGTCATGTAATTTCTACTGAGAAAATAGATTATTTCTCAATACTTTCAATAGTGCTTTCACTTGACCTAAAAGGAAAGGGTTGATTTTTATGGTCAAGGCTTGGATTTCCCAGTGGATCACTGTAATGTGTGAATATAAACATCATTTTATACATGGTTTGAAAATCTGCAAAAGCCACCCTCAGCACTTCTTGGGGAATAACTCATTATATCATTTCATTTTGAGCCTCATCATCATTAAAAATACTGGTGCTATAGCAATCACTTAGCTACATACATTGACATCAGTGGGACAGACAATATGCCTGCAGCCCAGACCAAAAGCATCCATATAAAAATTGGGTTCCTTATCTCAGTGATTGGAAAAAACCCCATCATATAACTAGTAACATGCATATAAGTTGTTCACTTGCAACTTGGCAATGAAGGCCTTGCTCCTTGTGTGCCCCTTTTAAATTGATCTCTTTAGACAGTGACTGAGATTTAGGAAGACTTCCAGGTATGTAAGGACTTAAAAAAATATTTTTCTTTTTCTCTCTGAATAGATACAAGAAAAATTATTTCATTGTAATATCAAGACTCCACAAAAATATTGTGCAGTTTTGCTTTTGAAATTTTGATTGCAAAGTAGCAGACAAATAGGTTAATGTGTGCTTTCCACTACTGTAAAGAGCTGGCCCTTGGTGATGATGTTAGTGTTCCCAGTTAACCATATTCTCATCATACATGCATTACAATTTAAAATGAAATAACTTCATAAATTCCTTCAAGTTCCTGTATGTCTGGTACAGATTATACACCAAAGACCAAACTTTTAACATCTGTTCATGCTAGAAAATACTTTTTGTATGGGTATTTTCTTGACTAAAAATTCTTATTTCACTATGTCAAATAATTTGGTACTTAACAAAAAATTCCTTCCTGACTAGTGCTTATCTTGTGTGTATGGAAGCGCAAATCTCAACAGTTACATCATTTTTAACTTAAACAGCTGGAGGCAGTCTAATTTTCTTGAGTCCATGGCCTTTGGAGACACAAATTTCCAGTCACTGGTTAGTCTCCAAGTAGTGGGAAACCTTTTGTAAAATCTGGCACTTCCAGAGGAGGAGGAAGGGCTTTCCTTTAGAATAAGAAAAGCATCTGTGGATTGTGTTTGAAGATACAATGTATGATTAATGATTGTCTATTCACTAGAAAACAGCAGGTCTTACTAAGGGAAATGAAAGTGGATCAGAGTAAAGTGCAGCCTGACTGAAAAAAGAATTGAGCCTAAGAAATCCAAGCATCAACTTTTTTTTTTTTTCCTGGGCAGTGAAAAACAATGTGTAGATGTATTAGGCTTGAATTTCCAGTGAAGTAGCCAGATATTTAATTGCTTTCTATCTACTGTATAGATTGGTCCTGAACCCTGCCAAGGGTTGCATGTTGCTTGTCTGGACTAATGAGTAAGTTATCAAAATACAAGATTTATGACAGCAGTCAAGGAATTAATGAGCATAATTCTGAGGGCTAAGGAAGCCTTCACAAATCCCCAAAATAGAAAGAAATATCTGCTTGAATCATCTTCTGTTGTGAGTTGGTATGGCATCTGCTGCTCCAAGTCTAAAAGCGGAATGAATAGACAAAGAGTTTCAGATGTACAAGCTATGCTTAATCACCAAATAATAACAACTAGGAACTCTGCAACAACCCTCTGTGAGATCACGCTCAAATTAGCCACACATTCAAATTTTAGAGCAACAATTTCCTCACTTCTATTTATGGGAAAAGTGTAGTATATATACCAGCCACAGAGCTTCCAGCATCACATGACATGGATGATTTTCTGATTGACTCACCCTCTATATTGCTTCACACATGGTCTTTCAGCAACTTTTTTTCGCTGCAGAGCTCAATGAAGCTCACAGTAAAGCTCTTCTCAAGAGCACCTTCTGGCCAACTTCTGTGTATGAAGAACAAAAATATTGTCAGGACACTTGATGGGGCCTAAGAGAAATGTTTTGTCTGTGAGCTTTTGTATATTAATCCCAGCTATATCTATCTGCTTACTCTGTTGCCATGTCAAACTGTGTCAGATAAGCCAGAGAAGAGTTTTGATTTCTATGTAGTGTTTTCCATGCTGAAATTATCCCACTAGACACAGGCAAGTTATGAGTGTTATCAGGGCTGTTAAATGTGCTTAGTGGGTAAGCTGCACAGAGCAGTCAAGTTGTGGTTAATGATAGTTCACAGAAAGCCCAGACAATGAGAACTCCTGTTTGAGTGGGAGAGTAGGAAAATCTTGGCCACAGACTCAGAGTATATCAGTATATCCCTAACTTCTTTTCCTTTCTTTCTTTCCTCCCTCAGCAAAGCTCCCTCTCAGTTCTTAAAGCTCAGAGAGCAGCTACCTAAACTTTACTTTTTGTCTGCTCCTTAATCTGCCTTTTTCTCATTCAGCCAGACATAAAATGCTGCATAAAGGATGAAGTGGCTTAGGAGTAGATTTTAAAGGTATTAGACACTTAAACAGTGCACTTACTATCACACCAGGATTTTTTGAAGGTGAAAGCAGGAGGCCAAAATGGGAATTATGTGCCCTTTTGCTTTTTCAGCTGCCCACAAAATTTAAAGGAAGCAAAACAAAACAAACAAAAAAAAATCCTACTGTATTTCCTCTTGAGGGTCACTGGTCCAAGAACCACTTCCAGAGGAGCAGGGCTGAATCATTTAGGTTAAGAGGAAACTAGAATAGTGATTGGAGATAGTGGAGTTTCTTTTAGTCTTTCAGAAGTATTGGGCCCATTAGAGTTTATGTGGTTTACTGCAGAACAAGATTCATGCCATGTCACTTGTGCTAGAACCCCTCCAACACAGCTCAACAAGAGTGTGGCTGAGGCCTTCAGATTACATCATGCTTGTAATCCACATCTACATTCTGGGTGTTAATGAAAATAAAGTAACACAGACCAGCAGCAATTAGTCTATTAATTCTTTGAGTTGCTGCCTGAACTATCTCTGCCAAATAGTTTGAGATTAATTAACATCATGCTGTGGGTCTCTCTTGATGAAGAAAATCTATTTTGGGTGAAGCTCTACCATGGTCAGTGACATAAAAAGCATTTGCACATTTACCCAACATGTGGAACAACTGAGTGCCTGACTATCAGCTGCAATACCAATGCATAGTGGAGTATTTGATACAGAGTCCTGATACCCCGACACTCAGAATCACCCCTAACCTGGGAGTTAAAAGTTTCTCAAAAAGTAAAAGGCTCAAAGAGAGTTTTCTTACAACATGGGAGAGTGGTGTGGATATTCCTGTATTTTTCATTGCTGAGAAAGAAAAGATTTTTTTCCAATTTCTTGCATATAAAAATAATGCCTCCCTGCATTTCCACTACTTGGCTTTAAACAAATACAAACAAAATACAAATTGATGCCTGAAAGGGAAAGAATATGCTTTTTAGAAGACTGAGTGAAAACAAATGTCAGGTTTGGGTCAACTGAAACATTTAATTCCACCCAAACCCAATTGTTCACACAAGTCTAAATAAAAGGTGCTAGAACCAAACCATAAAAGCTGTTGCCAGAAGCAGGGTTGAACCTGAGGAACTCAGTGCTCTGATGCTGCCTCACTGCTGCTCAGTTGCTAGAGAAGAAATAGGTATATTTGCAATTGACAGATAGGAAAAATACAGTGCCCTTTTTCTCTTCCTTCCCCACCTCCACTGCAGGTGGCTACTCTATCATATACTGCCCCACAATCCCTCCCTGCTTTGAGCAACAATTAGCTCATATTTTCATAATAAAAATAAGCCTCTCCCTCTGTCCTCGCAGCTGTGCTTCCCACCCAGATTCCCATTATGAATCAAGACAAGTACATGTGTTTAAAATAACAAAAAATATGTCTTTCTTCCCTCCCCAGGCTTGCTGTCTTTTTCCACCCATCACCTCAGCTTCACTGAAATATTTCCTGGAGGGCTCAGTTTCTGCTGAGCTGAAGGTGCCTCAGCCATCTGATTTTTCCTTCAGTGTCTTTAGAGCAATACATTACTAGGGCACTGAGCAATAACATCAGGAGTTCTGTCACACTTGTTTAAGACAGACAGATGAAATAGGTGCCAAAGGATAAGGCAAGCTCAAAGAAGAGGAGGCTCAAAGAAAGACTAGAGGGGTGAAAACTCTACTTAGCCATGTGATTCCACAGGGCAGAGCTTAGCTTGCTGACAAATAGGCCCTGCAGAAGCAGGGTATAGAAGTATGGAGGGGTGGAAGAATATCCTAGCTGGGCAGATTTCCGTATGCTCTGCTAGATGTAATAAAAAATAGGTGCCAAGGAAACTTATCCATGCAGGAGTCCCTCTCCTGTGCTGGCAGGAAATGAATGGCTTTCCATGGGTTGACATGGCATGTCCTGCAACTCTTCTCTGATATGGAAGTACATAGATTGGTTGGAAATACCACATTCTTTCCATGATGAGGATAGTTACAGTCAACACCCTTTTCCATGCCTCAGAACAGTTCCTCTAGAATACAACTGAATAAGCACCTATTGAATATGTTAAGACAATCCAGAACAAGTCTATTTTCTTTTAAAGGTTATCAATAAAAATGCTGGGAGTATTTGAAAGGTGTATGCTTTCTGAGAGAAGTCTCTGTTCTTTTATAGTTCAATATTGCATGAATTCCAAAGCAAACACTATGGTACCATCTCTTGAAATCTGACCCAGCCTTTTTTCAAACCAAATTCCACTTCATGCTTCTCAGCCTTCAGCATCAGAGCATCTGTTCAGCCTGCAGCTCACTGCTCTGTGTAACCAACTGAAACTGAGTTTTCATCCTTTCTTCACTTGAGCTTCTGTGGCAGCTGAGGTAACTCCCCTACAGATGAATGATCTTCTAGACAAATTCATTCCGAGCTCCAAAACTGGCCTTGCTTGGGCACTTCTCTGGTAAATTTTTCCCATAATGAAAACACTGAGGATGTTCTCATTTCAAGTGACTTTTGAACAACAACCACCATGACTTGCAAGAAGCTGCAAAGGTACTAGTTACTTCAAATAAGCTTGGCAGACTGATGCTTGCCTAACCCAGAGGGTTGCATTCATAAGCATGGGGCTATGGACATTGGCTCAGCTTGCTCCTGGCTGAAAGGGCATACTTTGTACAAAATTTTTAGCATTTCATACTTTCAAACAGTTGTGTTTTCCAAGTATCTTATACCCATACACAGAATGTCAGGCCTGGCTGAAGAACTTTCCAACACATCAAGGGTGAACCCTGCTGGCAGAGGAGCACAGATCCTGAGCCCTGCCAAGCCCTCTGAGCTCTCAGGGTGAGTGGCCAGAGAAGGGCCAGCTCACAGCCACAGGGCACATGCCAAAAATCAGACCCTACCCCTTGGAATGGGCACCCACCTGGCTTGCTCTGCCCACTACGTGTGCCTGAGCCAAGCAAATGTACTCCAGGCAGGTGCATCAGCCTTTCCTTTTTTTAAAAAAGCAGGGCCTAGCTCAACATTATTTTCAAGTATTCAGCTCAATTCTCATAATTAAATACAAGTATTCATAAGGGCATTAACCAGAAGCCAGAGGGGACATTTCAAGGACATCTCCTAGTATAGATAACACTATTCCACTGCCTGTTTTCATTGCTCTGCGGATACTGTGAACAACTTATATTTATTTGTTCAGGCTTCTAAAGGCTCAAAAAACAAGGGCAATAAGCTTGCCATAGGAAAGCACCACCTCTGTATGCTGAACAATTTATGACCTGTTTTCCATTATGGGATCTCAGAGCCAGTCCACCAGCTTTGATACTTCCACATCTACCAGAATTCATTAGGAAAAGGACAGTTTTGATCCTCAAAAAATTGCAGGTGTTGGTGTTTCTGCTAGGGATCAACATTTCTTGCCTATGCTGGATTCATGCTCCAGGGAGGTAAATCTTGATAATGTAGTTGTTTCCTTGAGGGCTTGTTCTCCAGTTGCATTTGGTGGAAAACAACACACAGGTGCCTCCCCTGGCAGAGCTCTACCTGGCAGAGGCCATGGCCAGTTTCAGACCCTACCACTATGGATTTAGATTTCCATCTGAAAATACTGCATCTTATCTACTCATTAACAGGGGCCAGACAACTCTTCAACCCACAATATGGTTGTTTCTTAGCTTCATTCCCAGTAAGAGTTAAAACATGTTCTTTTCCTTCCCAAAACAGACTGGCTCCCCATGTCTCTGGATCCCTGGAGGAAGAGCTGTCTCTGCGAGGATCTCCTGCCCTTCAGCTCTGGTGGGTCCCTGCCCTGGCTCTGTACATCAGGCAGCTTGGAGGCAGCACTCACCAGAATGGCAGCTGCAGCGGAGGGGCAGTTTGGCAAGTGGCATGTGGCCAGTGCATGGGAAGCAACATGGGCTTGGATGCAGCGGGGAGGAAGGGTTTTTGGCTCTCTGTGGCAGTACAGGTGCCATATGCTAAGGGTACAACCCTAAACGGCTTGGGTGGTCTGAGCAAGACAGTTAATAGATCCTTTATGGCAGCCAATATTCTGTACTATTTGTGCAGAGTCAAACAGAGCTTGATCTCCCACAGCTCCTTTAGAAGGAAACCCTATCCTGACCCTCTTAGGTCAGGTACAAAATGATGCCCTTAACATCGGGGAGCACTGCACAAACTATCTTCACCCTGATATTGATGCTGCGAAGAACCTTTTCTGGTGGGAGTGACCCATCAAAGGGCATGATAAAGGATAGAAAGCTTCAAAGCACTTTGTTGGGGTCTTCTGGGAGCAGGAAACTGAACAGGCACCTCAGAGTGCAAAGACTTAGCTAAAACCTTCGAATAGTCCTGTAGATGAGGTGTGAACAGCACCAAAGGACCACAAGGAAAATCATACCTGTTTATGCCATATTTATGCTTAGTGAAGACACTTGTTGGAAGAGATATTTTTTTTATTTTCTTTTTTGCTTAAGAATAGACTTTGCCTGCACTAAATTAATTGTAGGGAGCACGTACCTGGGAAGATAGAGTTTGAGGTATTGGATTTGTTTTCATGTCTTGTTAATTTATTATATGGTCAATGCTCAAAACATGCTAAATGCTGTACCGGCATGCCCAGGGCACAACCCAACCAAACACAAAAAAGGTAAATTGATTCATTTACAGAGAACAGGCTGGTGTAGACTTTCTGCTGGGGTAATCAGGCAGGAGAGAAAGCATTAATGCCTCTGTATTATTAAGCTCTGGTGTGCTTGTCATAACCTTCCACCAGCTTCTGCATTTACTCACTAAAACCTGGCTACCAGATGGCATTATTTGGCTTTGCCTGTGCTTCTGAGACACCCTAGTATCATCCTGTACTCTATCCAGAACCCCTTGGTGTGTTGTTACACAGTAAGAAGAGTGAGTCTGGCACCTTTCATTAGCAAACCATGCAATAAATAGCATGAGATCCCCAGGAACAAGCTGGTGCTGTTTTAATGCTCATTTAAGTCTAGTGGTTTTCTGGCCAATCTTCTCTGGATTTTAATTTATATTGTAATTTCATATTTCTATTTTTGTTTCTGAAAACTTGTTTTTACCTTCTTGCATCAGGAAAAACAGGCATAAAAGCTTCAATCACTTCATTCCTTTCTCGGTAGTTTTCTCTCTTGATAATTCAAATGTCAGTATTGATTGGAGTGAACCCCTAAATTTACAGCTATAAATAAAAAGCAAATTGGCCCAAATATATTTCTCATCATCTTCCAAGTACTTATTTCCTGTAGCATTTTCTGTTACTCTGCCTCACTCCAGTAACGCCTGTCAATATTTTTGCCGTTCAATACACATTTTACAAAAATATACATTTCTGAAAACAGAATTTCCCCCCTCCATTAAGTCTCTGTGAAGCAGCTCATGAGATTAAGAAGTTATGGCATTTCATAAACAGTTGAGTAATCATCCTCACATATTACTGATAGCTAAATTTTAGTTCTATTTATATTCTGCTTATAGTTTCTATTCTGTGAAGTTTGGGGCAACCCTTTGTAGCACTGAGTGAGCTATGCCTTTCCTCTCCCAGCTACCTGAAGTGCCTGTGGTGGCTCCCTCCAGCTGCAGGCAATGCAGAACTGTGTTTCATAATCTACAGAGGTGTGGTTGGTTGATTTGTTTGTTTGCTTGCTTGCTTGTTTGGTTTTTTAATCAGTTCTGGGGAACAATCACATCTCTTAAAAGTTCCAGAAGCTCTTTTAAAACAGGGGGCTAGCAAGCCCTTAACTATGAGGCTTTATCTGTCAAGACTAGGAGATACACCCCTAGGTGGAAATTATGTTTGGCCCTTCAGCCTCAGTTCTCTTAAGGAAACCAGTAAAGATTCTGCAAGATATGTGACTTAGTATAATAACTGAAGGATGCCTTCAAATGTGATGTTCTCTAAGTACTCAGACTAGGCAGTGAATCCTGACCTGCTTCTGGCTGGGGCCATGTAGGCAGACCCTGAGCCTCTGTTGCCTCTTCTTCAGCTCTTCCCCACAAAACTCATCCCTTTGGAGTCAGACTGTGACTTTTGCAAACACTGGCTGCACTGACAATGTGTGTGCATGGGGCATGGACTCTAAATTAGGAAAATCTCTCAGTAGGATCTATTTTAGATTATATCATGACTGCTTGTTATTACCTAATTTTAAATATCTAAAAGGAAAATTCATGGTCATTTGACTTTATAAATAGTGAGGGAAAACCATAACACCTTGTTGCCATGAGTTGTGTTGCCCTGTGCAGTAAACCTCTCTAGTCATGGGCTGGTGCAAGATACAAAGTCTGTGCACTTGCACACACATTTGCCTCTGAGTTCAATTCCATTTCTAAAGCTTGAGGACCTCAAGTATGGTTACAAAATTCTAGGACTCCACAGTTTTCTTTGACAGTGCCTCCAAGTAATAGCTTTTGTTCTGTCAGGCTTGAAAGGTCTTGCAGTTAAACTGCACATAGAAATCTGAAGACAAAGCAGTGAATATAGTGAGTATCCTTTAGCCATTCATTCACAGTATTTCCATAATGCTATTGCTTGCCCATGTGGTTAAATAATGTATCTAAGCAAAATACATCTCTGCAGGAATAACATTCTGCATATTAAAATTCTATTTGCCACTTACTTTTGTTTTCTTCTAGTGATATTACATTGACATGACATGAAGAAGAGGAATAAACATTTTTAGTTTGGTGACATGTTTTCAGAATTTCTCTAGGACTGGATTCTGCCACAAAGACATCATTTGTGCTTCGATATCTGGTTCTTTTTCTCTACTTGTAACCCAAAATGAAACACAGGAAAAGGTGAATGCCCTCCTGAAAAAGAGCACAGTATAAAGCCATTTCTTTTAAGGAGGAATCACAAATGTTGTGTATTTTTTTTTCTGCCACCCGATAGATTATTGCCATATTTTCTCTTTTTTTTTTTTTTTTTGAATCATAGAAGCATGAAGGTAGGAAGAGACCTTTCAGATCACCTAGTCCAACCATGAACGTGGCACCGTCACTGCAACTGCTAAACCACTGAAGCACATCTTCTAGTACCAGATCCAAATGCCTCTTAAACATCTCCAGGGATCATGACTCCACCAGCTGTCCGGATAACCCATTCCAATGTCTGATCACCCTAACAGTGAAAAAAATTTTCAAATACCTAATCTGAACCTATCCTGTCTCAGCTTAAGGCCCAGTGAATGCATAATAAATTCCTCATTTGTTGCATTTTTTAGGCAACTTAACCAAATCTTTAGATTAGATATAAAGAATAAATTTTTTACTGTGAGAGTGGTGAGGTGCTGGAAAAGCCATCCCTGGAAGTGTTCAAGGCCAGATTGGATGGGTCCCTGAGCAACCTTATCCAGTGGAAGGTGTCCCTACCCATGGAGGGGGGTTAGAATGACATGATCTTTAAGGTCTGTTCCAACCCAAACCATCCCATGATTCTATGATTTCTTGTGTCTGAAGCCCCTGCACTAAAGAATTGGCTTCTGGTTTCATTATTCTCTGTGCAGCAGGGGAGAGGTTTGCATTTGTTTATAGCATTTGTGAATTAATATCAATCAATAAACCTACCATGGAGGATCCCTCAGGAAATCATCAGAGTTGCATTAACTGCATTGTCTGAAACAAGTGACCTGATGAGACACTCCTGCTGTTGGCGAACGTCACTAACACAAGCAGAGTGGAAGCTGTGTGGTCAGGCCCTGGGCTGAACCCCATATGTGCTAAAAACTTCAGCACAAGAGCCCTCACACTTCGCTTCTCTTTAGAAGTCACTGTGCTTTGGCCTTTAAGTCCCCTTACTTAATTTACAGTGGGTAGTGTCTTTCTTTGTGCTGTCTTTGCAACACAGCTCTCTTTAGAGATGCAAAAACCTGCTTTGTTGAAGATACATATACAAGCCCCTCAGTTAGAGCTATAAAAAAGGGCTAAGAAAATCTTCTCTTGGTGAACTTAATGGAGGTTTTACCACTGACGTCAATGAGGCCAAGATCCCACCTCCTTTTGGAGCAAGATTGAAACAGTGAGCTCAGGTGACTGGTGGAAATTATGTGAGAATTATAACCCTAGGACAGAAAAACAGTAGGCTGTTGTACAAATCTCTGGTGTAACAGGATCAATGAGCATCAATGGAGTTTTATGAATATAAAGTTATTTATATGTCTCCCTTTTGAGGCAGAGCTTATGTGTCCTTGGGAAGTGCTGCAAAGCTCCCATACCTCCTTATATAGGGGTATGTAAATATGCCATGTGTAGTAAATACACTCATAAAGTTTGATTTTAGGAGGTTGCCTTTTCAACCTCTCCTAATGTTAGCTCTAAACAAACAGGCAAACAAAAGCCTCACAACCACATGTGGAGAAACAAGTTATGAGTAGCATCTAAGCCACCTGTCCAGGTTAACTGTTTTGGGCCCATGAGATTTGCCAGCAATGGAAAGGTCAGAATGAAGATGCTGAAATATGGGAATGGAGGACCTATCCAAGTACAAGATACAACTGTTGACCATCTAGCAGCTCTGTCAGTGTGAATCCTGAGACAGCTGCTTGGGTTGGGGATGTCATGTCAGACAGCAGCAGGACAGGTCCCTTCTGCAAGCTGACCTGTGTATGAGGGCCTGAATAGCCATTTGTGCTGAAGAGAGGTGTTTGGGGGGGACACCTGACGAAGCAGAAGGAGCATGGTGTGCTCAGCTTTTGGAGCAGAAAAAGTGGTCGCGGAAAAAAGCTAGAGGAGGACATCTGCTCCAACAGCTCTGGGGTTATCACAGAGTCAGCAGCACCCAGATGCCATCAGGGAGGACAGAGACCCCACCCAGAGCCAGGAGTTCGCACAAGCAAGACAACCAAGTATGTGGCCAGAGAACGCCACAGTGAGGCAGCAAAGTGGAGAGAAATCCAGGAAGTTCTGATCTCACTTCTATGTTCCAGTCCAATGAGGAGTGGCACGTGCCAGCATATGCCAGGATGAATGAACAGGCTAACCTTCCCAGTTAATGTCTAGGGAAAAGCTCCTCTTGAAGAATCCTGGACTGCCTTAAGTGGCAGGATGATATAAACATCCACTGTGTGATGATTTTGCAGTAAAAATGGATGAATAAATCAGAGAGAGGGAGAACACACTTGGTGGATAAATCACCAAATATCAGAAGTCCTCCTCTGTACCCAGACCTTCCCCTGTGTTGAAGTAAAAGTAATGGCCAGAAATTTCTGACTAAAAACATTTCCATAGATCAGTCTCCATTGTCAAAGCATAAAAATCTATGGAGTACAGATTCAACAAGTTAATCTGAGTATTCCTATGGTGCAGATCACTTTCAAATAGAGAGAGAAAAGGGAAAAACTGACTCAAAAAATGTGATTTCCCCCCCCAATTTAAAATAGACAAATCCAGCAGTTCTGATTTGTGATATTTTCCAAAGACCATATTTTGTGTGTTCCAGGGTGGAACAAAAAGAATTTGAGACCTTTAAAGTTATCATAGAATGGAACTGTTGTTCTCAGGCCAATTATTTAAGCAGACTTAAAGTTATAAGAAATGCAATCAGAAATGAGAGATATAAAGATAGAGAAGGGCACGGAAGCTGAGAAATATGACTGTATGTTTAATTCAGGAAAAAAAATGGTCTGCTGTCATCTCTCTGCTTCCAAGGACAGTAGTGTCTTATGGACAACACATAAGACCTTTGGAATGGAATAACCTTAGACAAGTGAGAACCCACCCATAAAGCATCTAATAATATCATAACAGAGAGATAGGATATTTTTTTAAAAAAATTGCCTTTATCTCTCTCCAAATAGCTGTGCAGATGCATAGCCCAACCCAGCAACTTTGCAAGCAGTATCACTTGTGAATAGTTGATAAATTCTGCAAAAGCCACTGTCTCTCTTAGCTCTGCAATAAATAGAGACTAGAATTTATCAGATTAATAGTTACAGTTTGGCTGTCTAATGCTCAAAGCCAGACACTTTTTTTAAATGGAAAAAACGGTACCATGGTTCCTTTTTAAGCCTTTTCATATTTCTGAAAAGAACTTTCATGCTGTTTCTGCAGCATTTAAAATCATTATTTTTGGAGGAGTTATCATCACCTAGTTCACTAGCTGGCCAGCCTTTCACTATTGGCTTTCCTTTAAAAGATGATATCAAAATAAGTGAAGAAAGTGGTAATGATTGTTACTAGATTTTCCCAATAAAAATACAAAGAATTAATCAGAATGCAATGTTCTACAGAACACAGCGGTGGTCAGGATAGAAGACAGGCTGGTTGCCTGTCATTCAGTGTTTATCCTGAAGCTGCTATATCAGTTAGGGAAGCTGCAAAGTCCTTGTCACATTTTCAGCTCTGTGTTACTATTAAAACCAAGCTGTAGATTCTAATGCTATACAGAAAATGAAATGTGTATTAAAAGGAACAATATCATGCAGCTCAAACATGGTGCCTCTCTGTTTCATCCCACTGAGACAATGTGTCCTTGAGCCTTGTTTGTACAGCACAGAGAATCCCTGATCTGCAGTGAACAGCCCTTGCAATTGCCCACACTGCAAATGAAAGCATTTACTCCATATTCTTCAAAGGAAAAAAAGCAGGGAGGCCCTATAAATGTGTTATACTGTACTGATAGACGAAGATATGCAGTATGAATTTATTTTTGTTAACAGTCAGAGAAATAATGCCAGTTATTTTAACTCACCCTTGGAGTTACAGCTCTGAAGGAATGTGCTAAATGCTATGCATTTCTCATGTGTCTATTTGAATATGAAGATTCAACAGCATGAGGCTACATCTGTTCCAAAAAAAAAAAAATCAGTGAATGGCATCTTGGTGTGTACTGTGCTATAATTCATCTGATTCCTTGCAACACAGCTAAGATCTACATTTTAATATTGGCTAGCAGTGCTACCATTTTTGGCTTCTTAGCCTAAATTGCCTTGCAGATGTTGGAGGTTCTGGGAGTGAGTACTCTGTACTGTTTTCAAAAGCCTTAAATGAAAAATCCAATATTATTTTGGGAGGCACTCCAGAATTATCAATTGCCTAAATACATGAATATTTCAAGTGCTCCTGAAGATAATAGTGCTTGAAAACCTCATGCAGTAATAATCTCCAATGCTGTAGAGCTTATTTCCCATTATATCTCTTTGAGCATTGATTAAATATTATTTGCTACTCCTTCTAGAACTCATGAGAGGCTCTATGAGACTTCAAAATATCTTGAATGTGGAGTTGCTCAGTCAAGTCAGAAGCCCTGTTGCTCAGTGTGAATATGTATCAAGTTCAGACTTTTTTCAAAGGCAAAAAGGCAGCATGCTATTTTTTCCACGGGCTCAAATTTTGCTAGCAATTCCAATACCATGAAATAACAACACTGAAATAATCTCAACAAGTGCAATAAGTATCTCACAGAATTAGGGAATACACAGAAATGGCTGCATTTGAACTTGAAAACCACACTTAATAAATAAACAAACAAACAAATTAATAAACAAAAAAACTCCCTAAGAGTTCCAGTATAACACAAAAAAACAGAGAGAGCAGCAACTACTGTCAACTGTATCTATGTCAAGAAGGAATTTTCTAAAATGGCTTAATTTTTGGTTTCAAGGGATGCAACAACCAGTCAGTGCAGCACCTGAGAATGGCACTGTTCAGCTGCATTCACTTCACCCAGCATCAGCCATCCAACAATGGCATGTCTAAGCTGGTTGTGCTGCCTCACTACTCCTGCAATGAGACTGGTATATCCAGGGATGTCTAAGAGAGGATACAATGAATAGCCCTTTGGAGGCGCTGCAGGTGGAGATAAATCTCTCCTAAGATTTGCTAAAAAATTGAATATATTTCAACGTAAACACAAGCAGCCACTTGGGAAGAGATGCATTTCTATTACTGTCTTAGTGTTTCATTAGGTCAGTCCTGCAATGTGGACTTTTGCATCTGGTCAAATCTGTGTTGCTGAACTGACCCCCATATGCACAATTCCTGACACTTTTAGGTGTCGTTTGTGTTCAACTGTTTATAAAACAGGACTTTCAAAGCTGTATCACAGAGACTTTGTGGAAACAAGATTTTAAACCAGCACATGTGAGGATCTGCTTCATAAATGCTTGAATATGTAAAAAAGTACTGTGTGACTTCTCTGATGAATAACAACTCAGCAGCACAGCTTGACTTTCAAATATTCATAACCAATTCATTAAATAAGGAATGAATGGAAGAAAATTATGATCACAAATATTCCACAAACAGAAGAGAAAGCAAAATGACAGTTCTGATGTGTCCTCTGAATATTTGCATGAGGAAACTATATTAATATTTAATTCATGTATTACCTTTTTCAGTCATCTCTAATTTAAGTGAATTTCATTCCCTGTGAAATGTCTGCTAATAGAATACTAATGCTACTAATAGTTGCTTGCCATACTTGGAGAGGCGGGAGTTAATATTACTAACGTCTGTGTCTAAAGATGTTTTTCTTAACACTGAATTAGAGAATGTTGTAACCATGTAAATTTATAAACTAGCACAATAGAAATGGAAGCAGTGTGTCAGTGAGCTATTTAATCTATCTACATAAATACATAACCTCACAGATGGCAAACAACCCCAGATTTGAGAAACAGACTGTGAGCAATACTGATACTAGAGAAAAGCATGTCTCTCAAATGGCAAAAGCTGGGGTGTCTAACAGCAAAGTCAATACACCATGTTTCTAATTAGCCTCAGTTGCCAAAGACCTGCCTTGAACTGCCAGCTGATCTTCCCAGCTCTGTGATCTGCTCTGTGGTGGAAGGTTCTCCTCTCTCCCTCCCTCTGTGCATCCCAGGCCCCGTTCTCTGTGGGCTCCTGAGTGACCCATGACAAGGGTCTCCAGCCTGGTGAGCAGAGCAGGAGAACCTTCCTCAGCCTAGTCTATTCCTAAAGACACTGAGCCCTCCTCTTTTCAGGGATGGCGTTCCAGCCTGGCTGCCTTTCAGGCCTTATAGGACTGATGGTAGCACCGGACCCCAGAAGCTTCATTGCCATCAACCATATGTTTCAAGAGCAGGTATTTGCCACACTAAGTCATTCAAATTCAATCCAGTTCTACACTACCTCATACACAGGGAACACCTTTGTATCTACACATTTGTAAAAGTAAAAGCAAACTGCATGCAGGATTGAATGCAATCCCTTGATGTGAGGAGACATTCTATTTCCTATCACTGTTTGCAGCTTAGTCTTTTCCTTCAAAGAGGAAAACAGCAGTAAAAAATATTTAAAGCTATCAAAAAGTTCATGAAGAAATGAAGTGCACAGCCACCTATTTACATCTTCATATAATATTTACAATTAAAGGAACTAAAGGCTTAATGAGCGCAGGAAACAAAGGTTATTTTAAATGCCTGATGCTAGTGGTTTCTCAGTCAACTTTGTGATATTTGGGGAAATGACTGACTTTAAAAAACAAGGATTCTATACAAGTTTAAAGACTGCTAAAACCAAACTTCTATACAATGTTATGAGTGATAGTCCTAGGACAGTAAATATTCAAAGACATATCTAACTGGAGGAAGAAACACCAGACCAAAGGTAAAAAGAAAGAACTGGAAATGGTTCAGCATAAAGAAATGTACAATCAGACTCGCTACATCAGTGTACTCAAGACTTCATTGGACTGAAAGTGTCACTCTTTTAGGCAAATCCTTGCTTAGTTTCTTTGCAAAGTCTAGTTTGACAAATAGAATAACCTGAACAAATGCCATGTAAATTGAAATGAAAGAACATATTCCACTTTCTATTGAACCACCTCAATCAATTCCTTACCCATGGCACCTTTGTCTGATGCCAGCCAAGCCTGAGAGGGAGACAGGCTAATGCTTCAACTGACAACAAAACTTCTTTTCTTATGACATTTCTTACACTAGAAAAAAGGCTTGTAATTTTTCTTTTGTCCTATATATAAAATAAACCTTTTGTGATTCCCAGAGCACTCCTTCTTGCAATGCTTTCTCCCTGGGAGGAAGGTTAGGTATTACTGCTCTTTGAAGGCAAGAAGGAAAGGCAGGTGTGCTGGTGGCCAGGCAGGGCTCTGGCACTGAGGGTAGCAATGCCTGTCACAAGTGGCATATGCAAAGGTGGGACCTGGGCATTCCCAGATGTGTACGCTGAGCTGATGTGGTTGGGCAGCTCCCTCCTTGTGCAGCAGTGAGACTCTCCTAGCTCCCACTGGCTTTTTACTGGTAGGTTCAGTTCCTGAACTGTGAATGAAAATCAGTCTGGTTGACCAACACTGGAAAGTTGCCAGAATTTCCCCTAAAGCACAGCAAAGGGGGTTTATGCTTTATGTGATCAACCTTGTGCACTTCAGGGGATACACATACTTCCCAAAGACTCCCTCTGAGCAGCCTCCTCTCATCAGAGGTCCCCGGCTACACCAGGCATCAAGGTGGTCTTTCTCTTCTTCTCCAGCACTCCAGGGAAGCAGAAAGCAGGATGTTTGCAAGCAGCTTACTGGTACTTAGATGAAGACTCAACTCTCATAGGGCTTTTGGCGAAATCCCTCCTTGGCCCAGCATCCAGCAAAGCTCTGCCCCTCACCTGTTGTGCCAGCAATGAGTTGGGAGTAGGCTCTTGTGAGATTCCTGTCACGGTTCACAGCCTCTGTCTGGTTAGCCTGAGACATGTGCTCATGGCATCAAGATGTGTTCCCTGTTGTGTATGACATCCCCCCAGCAGTACAGGCACAGTGTGACCCAGGCTGGTGCTGCACCCGCACTGCAGGGTGGTGTCAGCTAACCCCCATGAGAGCTGAGGGTCAGCCCGTGCCCAGACCTGTAATGGATCCTCACCACATGATTGGTGTTCAAAGGCTTTGATCTGCTACTTCTTCATTTTATTCCATGCCCTTGGTGGAATTTCTCAAATAAGTGAGCCCCACTTATCCATCCTGGCCATGTACAGTGGGTGCTGGTGGAGGGAAGGCTCTCAAATGTGGTTGAACGTCAGTGCCAGATGTCTGGGCAACAGTGCAGGCAGCTGGCTGCTTGTGAAGGATTAATGGGCATGGCTACAAGGAGATCTGAGAGCTCATCATATTCAGAGCTGTAGAAAAGGAGAGGCTTTCTGCACAATGGTTTGGTGGATGACATGGAACACTTCATTCACAGTGTTAGGACATTGCCCCTAAGAGCTGAGCCTTTCTCTCGCCTCTTTCTGGAGCACATGAAGTGCTCTTCTTGGAGCAGGAAAACAAATTAGGTCACTGACCTTTCCCATGACCTTGACACAAATTCCAGCTTGCATTGACCAGCAGAGTGCCTACTTGAATGGGACCTGTCCTATCCTCTTTCTCACCATGCCTCGCCCATTTCAAAGTGGCAGAAACAGAATAGATAACTAAAGTTAAGAGATAAAGGATTTTTTTAATAGCAGAACCCTCTTGGGGCCTTCTCTGTCCTCCTAATTTAAGGCAACTAAATTATTTCATTCTAATTCTGATATTTAGCAATGTTGACAGCTCTAATACATCATAGATCCTTCAGATCATATTGTTAAGCCAGCTCGCTTTTACAATTGAAGCTGAGAAAAGACAGATGCCATAAATTGTGAGGCTGATAGGTAATGACAATTGTGCCTGCATTTAAACGCAAAGTGCATTTCATTCCTTCTTGTGCTGAGTTCTCTAGTCAGAGCGCACTCAAACATTTTCACAGCAAGAATTGTATCTTAACAGTTTGTTTTATGGGCCACCTCTTGTGTCATGGGAGACCAACACAAATCACTTCTCCTCCCTGTTGGTTAAATACTGGTAGTACAACAGCTACCCTTGTTTTTATCAAGTTCCTTATAATAAAAAAAGCATTCAGGTGTGTCTTCTAAAGTATATGGCTGTGCACAAAAAAAGTTCAGTTATGGCCAGACCTTTATAATTGTTTAGACAGGCCTGCAAGATCCAGGGCACAGGCAGATATGCAGGCAGCAGCTTTTTGCAAATTATCTTTTCTGCAACAGGGAAATCTCCTGCATGCTTCCTGCCTAGCTCTAGTTCTAGGCTGGGAGTAAATAAACATGTAGAGGGTTTTTTCCCAGGAGTAGGTATTACACCAGTGCTAATGAGGGGATAAAACCCATTTTGTTCTATTCCTCCCCTAATGAATCCATGCTTTTGTAGGTTTGCCCGGACTTTATGCCAGTGATTGCTGTTTCACCAGGAAAGGAGCCTGAAAGGAACTGGGAGTGTGGTGTAGGGTCATTAACTGATGAGAAGAAAAGTTCTGTAGCTAATCATAATGCAGTTTAGTCAACAGAAGCAAAGAGTAGGGTCCAGACCCATGTGCTCAGCCACAGCTTTCAACACACTTTAGGCTACCAGTTGGTTTTGGATCACAATTTGAATGTGTCTGATGACCAAGTAAAAGTGTTTTCCAAAGGCTAAATTGGTCTCCTGTAAGTCAATAATGAATTCTTGAATTTCTGTCAACTGAATCAAAGTTAAGCCAATGCTAAACATTTTTTAAAAACACCCAAAAATCTTACCCGGCCATTCAATTCCCGTTAAGGATCTGCCTGTATAAATTCACAAGCAATGTAGATGTACAGTTCTAACATGCAATTGCTCTCTCTGCACAAACAGGATGAAGTGGTTTACATGCAATTAGCAACATTGACACATCCCTGATCCTTTTACAAACAGGCATTTGATTTCTTTGCATGAGGCATTCAAGTGTGTGCTCAGCACAGATATAAGCCATTGCCCACACATTTTTGCTGAGGGGAAGAGGGCTAGAATTAAACATTTTCTGTTGTGGGGTGACTTTCCTTGTTTATGAAGACATCTTTCTCCTTCAGCTATGCAACCTTAAAGATGAAAGAAGGTTCTAATTGACAGAAAAGCTATGTGCTCTGTGTAAGATTATCTTGAAAATTACTCAGTATTTTGTTGTTCTAAATAATTACGCCAGCTGCAAACTATTGAGATTAAATATGTGACACTAGCCTGAGCAGAAGGCTAGTCTCCCACAAAGGGAGATGAGCCAAGGTCTACATCAACTGAAGTAAAGATTTCAGTATTGCTCTTCAGTTTTATATGGAAGGTGCTCATATACAATCCTGGCAGAAACGCAGACAGGTGAGGAGGGTTGATACATGCATGCTCTGCCATAGGAATTTTGGATGAACTGCATGATTTATCTCTCTTTTTTTTAAGTAACAAAAAGGAAAACTTGATTAGGAGGATGTTGTAAATCAGATGAGCAACTTTTTACAGAAGGGTTGATGACTTTTTCAAATTACTTCAATAGAAATCATCATAGCTATTAATATTCAATAGCTAAGTGAGAGCTCTTCAGAAATAAATAGAGAAAACAGAAGGAGGCACTTGTGTATTTAAAGTAGAAATTACTTATCTGTCTGTAAGGTGTCCCTGGGGACCTGTGCACTTCCTGATGGCCAACCTTTCAGTTTCTCATCTGTGAGTTCACCCCAACATTTTCACACCAGAGCACTGTATTTCTTTCTCAGTGTTTGAGCGCCTCCTTCCTCCTTGGCCCCAAGCTGGATCTGCTGCCACGGGAGCCCTGTGAGCTGCCTGTGTCTCACTTGCTCTCCCGGCACACCAGAGGGGAGCTCTGGTTTTCAGCTTCCAACCCACGTTTCAATATGCAGCAGAAGTTTGCTGCCATTCAACTGGAGCACTTCCCTCAGCCTTCTCCCTCTGCCACCACCATGCCACGCATGCTAGTAAACATTTTCAATCATCATAGCTATAAAAAAGTGAAGCTTTATAGTAACAAAATACTTATTTGTCTCCTTAAGTGCTTGTCTGTAATTTAGTTTAATGATGCTGCACTTTCCTGTGGTCTTTCATTGCCTAGAGGGTACTTTGTATTGATTAAGCCATTGCGTAGGTCTCAGTGAAAAACAACCACATAAAATGCAGACTGGAAGGGGAAAAACCTTCCACAGGTGGAAAACCACATATATCAGAGTAATGAAGCTTCTGATTTGGAGAATCATTTAGAAGAAATACCAAAAGAAAGAAATTTAGTGCTTAAATAGAAACCTTCATGGAAAAGATAGGGAAACACACAGTCAGTTTATTGTTCTCTGTCCTTTCCTTAACAAACTGGCCATTCCCACGATAGAATATGAAACGCTGCCCCCTATGCACTGTGTCAAGTCCCAGTGAGTGCATACAATTGTGTCTGGTTTGTGTGGCCACGTTTTGGTAGCAGGGGGATGTAAGGGGGTGTTTCTATGAGAAGATGCCAGAACCTTCCCCCATCTCTGTCAGAGCTCACAGCAGTCATAACCAAGGGACTTTCTGGGCATTTTTCACTGGAAATTAACATTTTGTGCTACTTCACGGCTCTCACACTATTAACCACCTGATTGGCACAAACTGAAAAATAGTGTTTGGAATTGCTTTTGGACTTTAAGTTACTGATTTCTTAGGCACTAATGAGATGTATGTGTTTTCTGTGCAGCACACAGCTACATGCAAGGAAAGCTAAGTATTATGGCCATGCCATTTTCTTACTGACATTCAAGTGCAACACTCTTATCATATGGTAATATTCATGAAGGACCAGAAAACAAGCAAAATAAAACGTACAATTTGAATGATGTTGGAAATAACTCTGGAGACGTTTCCCCAGAACAGCAATCTAGCACTAATTGCTTCAACCATACAAGAGAAAATATAGCCTTGATTGAAGGCCTGGAATTCTCTTTTTCAGAAGACACATGAGCCTGGAAACATATTTGTGTTCCTAACTGTAAGCATGTGAATAATCCCATTAGGGAGATTTTGTGACTGGTTTTATGCTTGAAGTTAAAATCACAGTAAGTGTTTAGAGGATCTGTGCCTAAGGCAGACGTCAATATTGAAAGAAAAAAGCAGTTAATACACATCAGCTTATTTTTTTTCTTTTTTCTTTTTTTAAGAATGATACCATTGCTATCTTATCTTTTGCTGGAAATTGCAGGAACAGAAAATTCAATTTTGTTTTTAATAAATAATTCATCCCTCTTCTGATGTTTTATACTTTTTCTTTTCTGTGAAATTACAAAAACTGGGAATTTCTCCCCTTGCATTTTGTGTCTTTTTTCACAGAGGCCTGTCAAGTAGGAATAAATGCTGTAAAAAAATCTGTTGCTGGCCACTTCATTAAAAAATTTAATTTCAGTAACAGACTTTGCTTTTTTGTTATCCATTTACAGGCATCTATGTCACACTTAAATGTATCTATAGCAAACAATTTAATCAATGAAACAGATTCCTGAAATAAAAGCTACCCTTGTAAATGTTTCAGAATTTGAGTGTATTGCTTCTTTTCAAGCTGACAGCAATAAATATAATATTTATATAAAAATATCACGTAGAACATTAATACTACAGCACTAGTAATAGAGCCTGAAATAATTTATGGCAAATAAACAGCACTTCAGGCATTTTCTTTGGCAACCTTTAATAAACCATGAACTTCGGGATCACTACAAGTCATCATAGCTGATGTAGAGTACTGCATAGTGTTGTAGTTCATCCAGAAGAGAATGAGAAGCTTTTCCCATTCCATGTCTCTTGGGCTGAACATTTTATCACAGATGAGGGAGGAACAGTTTAGATAAACAACTTTCATCCTACAGCTGTTCAGCAGTGCAATCCATTGTGGGAAGCCTGGGTATGAATCACTGACACTGACCCCCAGGGGTGCTCTCTGGTGTAGGTTTAGTGAGGAATCAACAACTGTGTAGCCATATATTCAATGTGCTTTCCAGATTTTAAGAATGTAACCTCTATAATTTGAGGCTAAGAATCATAACCAAGATTACCACGTCACTCCAAAGCAGGTAGGGTATATAAATTGAAGAATTCACATTAATCTCATGTAACCTGTGTAGACATTTGAGACACCCAGCTTCTTTGGTGAGATTTTCTGATCATACTTAGAATTCAGTTCCTGCTCAGTACAAGAAATACCACTGTCCCCAGTGCAGGATCCACAGGCTAGGTAACTACATTTTGCTAGGTGCACTGCCTGGTGGTTGTGGCTGCTGAAGGCAGCATGTGATACTAAAAATATGTCAGCCTTAGGGAGTAGCTGCAGGATGTTCCCCAAGCCTAGAGTAAAACTATCTACAATAAAGTCCTTTGGAAGATTTTCTTCATTCACCTCTGTCAAAAGAAATAACCACAGTGTGGCAGGTTTAAACAAAGGGAGGGTAATAACTTAGGTAACTTTGTAGTTTCAACAACCCTAGAAAAGAAGCACAATCCTTTTGTAAGCAAATGTCAAGAGAAGCTGCAAATTTGCATCTTTGTCATGCAAATCCATGATGTTCCTGGGTTCTAGTCCAAAGTAATCAAACTTTCCTTGCAAACAACCATTTCTCTTACCTCCATATAAAATAAATAAGGCCTCTAGAACAAAATGATAAAGGAACATTGGAATAACATAATCAAATATCCCAGAGTGATTTGTTGGAAGGTATGATCTGTCTACATTACAAACCCTTGCTTTCTGTAAATGCTACCAGGGATCTGCTGAATACTCAGACCACTCCCTTATGTTCACAGGCACTGATAAAATCTGGAAGTCAAGCTACTCACAGAAATTAATCTCTTCAGTCTTGAAAAAGTATTTTGAAACCTTACATCAGCTGCTGTACTGCCACCTGGGATTGTCAGATCCTTGCCTCCTCAGCCTACAATCTACAGGCTCTACTCATTCTTAAAGCAAGTCCTCCTGAACTGGCCGTAACATGCACAGAGTTGGGATTGTGGTAGGTTACAGCAGCACTGTGCACACTTTCAATCAACAGGATTAACTGTGCTTTTTCCTGCCAAGAGTAAGTCAAATGTGGGTTTCTGACATCAAGGACCCACAGCTATTGGGAATGGTATCCCTGACCATAGGCTGCTGCTTTGAGGCATTCTTTGGAGGAGTCTCCTTTCCTCTGCTGGGCACATTGAGAGCCTTTAAGGGTGATTAGTATTTCATTTGAGGTGTGGCAAGTCTATCCACACTGTCAAGCTGGATAATTACAGATCACCTTTGACTTAAGTGAAAAAGCTGTCAAGAAAAGAAGGCCTAAAGCCAAAGCTGGCTGATGGCAGAGGACTGGGAGGTGCCATCCTTCCATCACCTGGGAGCAACACTAATTTTTACACAGATGTGCTCAGCTCTGGGCAGTGTGCCTGCCCCAGTGCAGCCATCCAAGCCCAATTCAGGATGCTGTTCCTATGCTGTGAACTGTGACAGCTTGCTGTTGTTGTTCCCCAAGGGAATGGCAGAAGGGCAGCTCTTCTGCAGGAGTACAGGAAACTCTTCCTTCCCAAGACCTTTTGGGGCTCCAGGGAAGATTTGCTCTAGGCCAGGCATAGTGAAGAAAGCCATTTGAGGGTGACTCTCTTAGAGACTAAAACTGCTCAGGAATTGGAGTTCTTAAGAATAAAACGTGTCCTGGCACTTATTTTGTAATATGTCCTTTTTATATTTTCATGTCTTGGTAGAGTTGGGTGACTATGGCCAAAAGGCTGGGTTTATGGTGGATATTGACTAGGAATGCTCTCATTCCATGGCTCCCTTCTTAGCTGCCAGAGGCCAAATGGCAATGTCCTCCCAGTGCACCCACCAGGCCTCTGGCCTGGTCAGGAGGGCAGGCAGTGCTGGGCATTGAATACACTCCATGGGCCTCTGTCCCAAACCAGGCCTGCCTGAGCCCCTGTGTTGGATTCACTCATAATCCTCCTAAAGTCTGCCTTCCTCGGCAGGATTGGCAGGTGTAAAGAGACAAGTACTGCAGTATCTGTCAGATACCCACAACTGAGCTCAGAGGGCAAGTGTTAGGGCTGCAGATAGTAGATAGTTTGTTAGATGTCTTTGTGATGCTCTGCAAAGGGTTTCTTTTGCCTCCCCATCTGCAGAACTCCTGAAGAAGCTTGCTTTCTCTGGAGCTCTCCAGGTATGCCCTGCTTTCCAGAGGCTTTCTGTGATGTTTGATTTTTGTATTCCTGGGAGAGAACGAGACAAAGTTTCTGTTCTACTCCCGACTCTCTTGAGATAAGAAGTAAGTATAACCAAGGACTTTTTCTTTGACATTTGCTTAAGGCTACAGCAGAAGGGATGACATGAACACAATCCTCTGAGGACAGGAGTGGTGAACAGAGCCCAGTGACCTTCAAGGTATCTTATTTACCTGAAAAACTGTCCCTGGTAAAGATACTGCATGTTACTACCTCTATCTGTGGAAAGAGGATGGCTTGCAAGATTCTGTCACAAGGTGGGTTGGTTGTAAAGAGAGTTCAATCAGCTGCATCTATATCCTTTGCAAGTAACAGAAAGACAGGTTCCAAAGGATGATTAAAAAAGAAGGCTGAACACAAGCCTAAGGGTTTCTTTGTGTTTCATAGCTTGAGCTGTGACCAGAGTTACCCATGCTTGGAGCTTCTCTTGGAATCTTAGAAGCAAGAGACAGTTCCTGATCATCAAAAGCTGTAGCACCAGCTCCAAGCCATCAGAAGCCCTGATGGGAGCTGGCCAGGCAGAGCTGGGACCTCCCTGCCCTTCCCCATCTGCCCACGGGAGCACCACCATGGCCACCACTCTGGGACCTGGGTATTCTTCACCCCAAATACACTCATTAAATAGAGATTATGCAAAATTCTTCTCTCACCAATATGCATCTTTTTTCTATCTTCCACCTCCATACAGAAAGATTTCAATAGATACTAATGACATTTTACATCAGATTTTAAAAAAAAGAGAAATAAATGGCAGAATAATATTGAAAGTCATCTCAAGTATGACTGAATTATAGAATATTTAGCTTTTGATAACTGATTACTGGTACATAAAGAGTGGCTTTCTTCTGAAACAGAGCCCTGTGTTATTCCCAGCAGAACACTAACCTCTCATTTAATATTTCTTTTTTTTCATGGGGAAAATTAATACTCTCTACTAAACTTTCCTGTTTTAGGGAGACTGTAAAGCAAGGGAGTGCAGTTTGCACAAATATTTTTGGTGTTTTGTCACCAAAAATTCGAGGGGGTGGAGGAGAAAGGAAAGGGTGGAGGAACGTCTTGATCCCTGAGCACTCCTAGATACCAGAAGTTCCTGACAAACCCTAAATGGAGCTCAGTAGGGAAGAACACAACTAAGCCTCTGTAAATCAATTATTTTAAATGTAATTCATAATAAAAGAAAAATAAAAGAAAAAGAAAGAGACTTAGTAACTTCAATGTTGTGCTTTCTGAGGTGCATAGCACATCGCGACCAAAAGGTTGTATCTTTGCCTGCACCCCAAGTAGCTAAAATTGAAATGAAGTGGATCGGAAAAGAAAGATTACATAATAAAATAATTGAGAGAAATATTATCATGAACATCACATTACATTTGCATGCAGACAAGAACCTTTGATTTACCAGTCCCAGCCCCAATATCACTTCACACCTGCCTGTTTCTGAACTTACATGGAGCTCATTCGTCTTTGGGGCAAGGGGAGAAATCACACCGCCTAACAGGCTACTCTGCCACAACCCTGCAACAAGCCCATTGCTATAAACCACTTAATAAAGTAATTCTAGAAGCCCAAGTTTGTTTCCGTAGCTACATAACATTACACAAACATTTTGGTTGCAATTTTGTGGCAATGGTTTCACAGTTATTTGATTAAAATGCAGTGCCGTACTGCTTGGAGCCTGGGAGTGTCTGATATCAGTGAAGCTCTTTAGAAGTGCTACAATTTAAAATTACAGCTTACCCTGTTTGAAGAGATATTTTTAGTCTATTTATTCAGAGTATAAATATAGTTCTGTACATCACTGGTTTAATGTCTCTCTTGAGCTGGTCAGAAAGACACTTTACCCAGCACCAGACAAAGGTCAACAAACGGGTATCTTTTTTTCCCCCCCTTCCTTTCTTTTTTTGTAAAGCTGCATTAAGGGCTTTAGAAAGCAAAGTATCTTGTCAGCAAAGGCTGCACATCTAACCCCTTTACTGCAGTGACCTACTTATAGGAAATATTCCTATTGAAAGGGGCTTTTTCCAAGATCTAGCATTTCAAACAAAAACATGTCTAAAATTAGGTGGAAAGAGTTTAAGGGATCCCTGAGCAAAGATAATGGAAAGAATAAAAGGCGAGAGAAGGGAAATGGTGATGAATCACCATGCAGTCAGGAGGAGTGATGTAGTGCATATTTCTGTGAATGGCCATTCTCTGGCTTTATTATCAACAGCTCCACAAGTTATTTATTTCTGATTATTTGTTTGGGTGTCAGGGACTTTTGTGCCTGCAAACCCCTGGAAACCAAAGTTTTATGTACATACAAAAGGCACAGTGGTGCCAGTGCAGGCATCCACATCTCTGCTCAGCTGTTGCCCTTGCCCTTGACCTAAAGGGACCCTATTTTCCACACAACAACACGACAGCACATATTTGGTTTCTGCCTTAATGTAGCTCTGGGCTTTTCTTGAGCTGGGTTTGCTAGTTGTGCTGAACTGTGACAAATTCTTCACAGAGCAGTAGGGTTGGGTTGATTTCAGGTTTGATGTCTGCTGGGGTAACAGGGCAAGAGGTAGAATTTCTTCTAATAATGGCCTGTCCTAAACACGTCGCACTTGCAGTTGGAGCATACCTCAGTCTTACTGTAATTTACAGAACTGGGCATGCAGAAAAGACCACAAAAGTGGGCTCTGCAGTTTGCATTTCAGTGGAGTTCCCCCCAGAATAAAAAGCAAACCAGCAGAATTTTGTGTGGTGTTCCTCATTTGGGAGGCACAGTAGTCTGGCATCTTTCATGTCGTGAACTGGAGACTGAACTGTGTGCATAGGGGGCAACGCATGTAATGTCCTTTTGTTGAGTTAGAGGGGAATGCCAAGGGATAGAGGAGCTTGACTGTCCAGAATCTGAGGAAAGGCAGTGAGATTTCTCCATATGCACAAAAAGACTTGTGACTAGGAGGTAGGACACTGGTACACAGATATACATTGTGGGAGCACCCTGAGAAACTCATGTTGTTTCTAAGGACACACATTTATTAAAGTATATAATAGCTATTCAGACACAACCTACTTTTAATATCTTTTCAAGACTTAATTTTTGAGATGATCTATTTATTACTATCTTAAGTAAGCAATTTGAGATGGAGCAAGGTTTTAGTGAAGAATATTTTTCTGAGGTTTTGGGGTGTTTTTTTTCCCAGTTTTTGGCTCTATTTTAAGAAAATTTCCCCAAAAAATTATGTACCAGAGAAGCAGGAGAGACTTTGAAAGACATTTCAATCTTGTTCCCTATTCAGTGTAAGTTTGGGCTGGTGTCATGATCTTTGTATGTCCTAGTTATGCATGAAAAGTGTCTGGTGAATCTCTCCACCTCATCTGTGCAATCTGAGACACTGTTCTTAACATTTAATCTATTACTCAGACACTGGTGTGACTAAATAGTAGAATTAGAAAAAACAAAATCAAATTAGTTTAATTCTTACTCCGTTACCTGATTCTTCTTTTGTTCCTTTACTTACTCTCTCCATTGCAGAAAATGGAGATTTCTACTTTCTCAGGACTATTAGGATGCAAGGAAGGATCCTGAGCAATACTCCTCTCCCTAGGCTGCGGCGCAGAGGCTGCCGATGGCCAGCTCTGCACTCGCCTGGTGTGTGGAATACATATCGACGTCAAGGGGAGTTCCTCCTGCAGAACAAAGGTGGAATGCGCAGGCGGGAGCGGCCGGGGCAGCGCCGAAACGGGGCTGCTCCTGTGCGGCAGAGCAAAGAGAAATACAGTCTCCATTGCAGGCACAAGAACCGTGTGACGTATGTGATTTTCCTGATGATTTTTATCTCACCCTGGAGAAACTGTTGAAAAAAATCCCCAAATGCATAATATATAGAATGAAAATACTGGGAAAGTCTCTTGCCACTCCAGTGAGTTACATGGGAGTCCCAAGAACAGGGCAGTAATTTCTGTGATGTGTGTATGGCTTTGTGTGCCCTGAGCACTCGAAACTGAATCTGCAGTATCTGCAGGCTATGACGGGACTCCCCTACACACTGCAGTTGTCATAACACAAACCCTGTAAGCTTCAGTATGCAAACAGCCCTTTCTGAATTCTGCTCATGGAAGCTCAGTGGGTTTCAGTCTGTTCTCAGCCACCAGCTGTCCTTTTTCATTTTTTGTGAATTATGGATATCATGAGAAAAAATGTACTTTAACCTGGACTTTTACAAAACTCTATGAACCATATTGCATAGTAAGAGCACAAAAACTTAGCTCCTTCCCCAAGTGCTTTTGTATTTTTTAATTCCTACTAAACACAGATTATTTATTATTATTTTATATAATTTGCAGGTTTAGGACTACATACAATAGTCTGTATCCTACTGCCTCATTTCTTATTTACAGGACAGAAATGCAATAGACAGATAATAACGTGATCACTGCTTAACACATCACTTACCCCACAGCAAGGACTGCACCTGGAAAATGTTTATTATAGCCAGAAAGGCAGCCCTCCCTAAGATATTTTAGGATGTGACTCATGATAATGACTAATAGAAAGTTACTTTACTCATAAATCTGCCCTGTCCCTTATCCATCTGTTATTCTTGTTCTTACAAAAGGCAAAACAATTTGGCAGAATGTTTTTACACAGATATAATACATTTACATGATTGACTCTCCATTGCTGCTGGAAAAGCAAGCCATTATATCATGAGAATATAGTGTAGGAATTCCTTTTGGACAACATTTTTGCAATGGCAGTTCCAGGTGAGCCATCTAGAGGCAAAAGCAAGATTTCCTTAAGAATTCTCCACACTAGTAGTGTAATGAATTCCTCTCAAATTAATGTCCTAAAACACTCGTAGTATCATATGTACCAAGAGATGAGATTGCCATCTGTTAAATTCATAAACCTCTTACATGCTTTAATTTCCTGCATGCTTATGGTATGAGTTTAACAGTTTCCTCTGCTTTTAAAAATTATTTCTGAGAGTGGCTTGGATTGCTTTATGCTAATGTAGTATCAAGAAAAGCCTATATTAATTATAATAAATAATACACCAATTATGGGAGGGGTTTTAGAGTTAAAACAACTTGGAATCTCTTCCTGCTCTTGACTCTCTTGCTCTTGACGGGAAAATTCTCTTAACTGGAGTCAGTTTTACCACCCATAAAGTATGGCTCATGATTTTACCATCTTTGTAAAGCACTTTATGAGCTTTGACTGAAATACCAAAATACTGCAATAAAGATACATACACAGTAAATAAAATGCATGGCCACATTCTGCCTTTACTTCCCTCTTGCTTAATTCTATTAAAATCAAAACTACACGGTGCTTAAATCAGAGCAGTGCAAGCAGCCTTCTTTGCACTTTGCAGCAGCAGCATCACAACACAGCTTGTGAAAGGGGGATAAAAGTCACCAATCTAAAACACAGCTGGGCTGATCTTAGAATAGGGGTGCACCTGGTGCACCCTGTGGGAGAGATTAGAGTGGATAGTAATCATAGGCTTATTTACTGTTAAAATTGCTAAATTCTTTTGAAAACATTTCTATTCACCCAAATGTTCCCTATGCCACCCAAACTGAACTCCACTGAAATATGAGATTTTCTTGTCAACATGCTGGCTAAAGTACTGCAGCCAAAAGCCTGACCTGTACCACAGGCCCAGCACTCACAGCTTATTACAGGGCACAGGGTCAGTAGGGCTGCCCAGGCTGTCAAGCAGGAGGTGTTGCTTCAGCTCCAAGTACTCAGAGTCCCAAATCCAGCTGAGAATACCCTGATTTAGAAACTGTTGGTGTCCAGTGCAGCCACAACTACACTAGATACTAAAAGTAGACACACATTCTCTGCCTTCATACCAATTACAGCAACTGCAATGGGAAGCAGAAGTGAAAAACCTCACTTAGTGGCTTCTCTCCAAGCCCACACATGGACATCTCTGCTGCACACATAGTCAGCCTTGGGAGCTGGAAGAGTCCCTCTTGGGCTACCAACAAGGCCTGTATGAAGCCTGGGCTGTAATCTGCCATTTAACTTTTGCCAGTAGTATAAAACATGAAAAATAAAAACACCTACAGCAGCCTGTGTCACACTGGACACACACTGCCTGTGAGTACTGCTGCGTGACTCTGGTCTACAAAGGGATGCTCATGTGGAGGTCATCATGGCTGGGAGCTTTGGGAGGCATGGAAGGACTGGAATAAGGAATAGGCTGGTGATCTCTCCCATTCCCAAGTTCACAGGGCATATTGGCATAGCCACTCTGGGAACACATTGTGCTCCTGTCAAAAAAATAAATGAAACAGAAAAGGCAAGGAGCCAAGAGAGCAAGGGTTCCCACTAGGAGCTAAAATGAATCAGAAAACATCTTATAAGTCTGGAAATGCAAGTTTTTCACGTGACATGACACTATGCATGGAAGGGGGCGGCGAGGATGCACAGACAAAGGGGAAAGTCAGGATGCAAGAGCATGTGGACTTCTGCCTGATCCTTTCCTGCAAGAGCTGGTGTTTTACTGGGGCTCCTGGGGACTGGACTGACCCAGTTCACAACCTCAGTATCTTGGCCACTGGGGTGTGATTTGGATGAGGAGGTTGACCCTATGTCTGTTCCTCTCTGTACCTCTGAATTTGGTGAGCCATGGGCAGCCCTTTGTCTGGCTCCCAGCACACTCCAGGTGCAGGCTGCTGCCTTCTGTGTGAGGGGTCACTTGGACTCCAGTCCCCATTTGCTTCTGACAGCTGTGGTCTCCTGTGGCTTCCCTCTCTGACCCAACAACATAAATGCTTGATAATATATTTGAACAGTTCTTTCACCCTTCTCTTTTGGGAATTACAGAGGATTTTTGTTGACTATTTAAATAGTGCCAGTAATTGTTTTCATGTAGTTGGAGATACCTGCTACCAGCTTAAAAGTAATAAAATAATTCACTGATTTTCCACAGGTACAAGCAGGGTAAGCCTCATGTATATATCACAGACACTCATTCAGACAGAATAAATAAATTCCATCTTACAGCTGTTTCCTAGGTAACTGAACCAAGACCACAGAAACTGACTGTGCACAGCTTAGAGTCGAAAAAAACCAAAACTGCAGCATTTCTTTCTGTCTTCAAACTTTTGATTTTGTGGGACTACAAATATGATAGAAATGTTTCAAGAATGAAATACATAACTGGAAAATATGTACCTATTCTCATGTAGCCAAAACACATGAGCCCAAGAGTCCTGCAATACATCGCTTGTCTAAGCCAGTCAGAACAACCTTGTCTACACTTGGATTTCTGCCAGCATCCAAACCCTTGGAAAGCTGAAGGGAACAGTCACCAAAAATAGTGTGGCCTTGTTTCTCAAATGTGAAATCTACCCACCTTAGGAAAATAGGCTTAATATGTAAGCTGAGAGGAATCAGCCCTGTACAAGGGACTGGTGCAATTCCCGGTGTCTTCGAGCAGTGTAAGGGCTCTGTGTCATCAGCAAACCAGAAGGTCCCAGTGGATGGTGCCACTTTGCATCAGCAAGGCTTGAGCAAAGTTTTTCCTTAGTGAAACTGTCTGCAACCACAACGCAGATGTACTGCACGAAAATGCAATCAGATCCTTTAAAGCCCTGTTCAGTCTTGTCCATGACTCAGACTTCCATATTTGTATGTGTATTCCTTTCAAACATATGCCTCTTATCAGTGAATGGGGCTATCCATGCTTTCAGTATACTTCAGAGTCTGTTTGTGTGAGACATAACACTTCCTTACATATTTGCATCTCCATGGGATTAACTACACTTGATGATGACTGATTTTCTTGGGGGTTGCTTCCTTTTGCCACCCAGAGGAGCCTGGGCACCTCACCATGCTGGGGTGGTTCCTGGGGCTGTGTGCTGACTGCCAGCCTGGTGAGCCTGCAGCAGCCTCTGCCTTCCTCAGGGATGGAGGAAGATAATTCAGCTGAGCAGTCCCTTTCTCTGCCCACCAAGAAGGGACAAGTGTTAGTGCAAAAGGCTCTGCTGTTACACTAGTGAGTTAGAGGGAGGAAAAAAACCCAACCAAAATCTAAACACCCTCACTCTTTTGTCAGGGAAATAGGCAGGTGCAACTTTGCACCTGCAAGAGCAACAAAGGGAGAGCAGTTGTGGAAAATTGTTGTAGCCAGACAAAGGTAAAAATAATTTGGCTTCCCACAGTGCAAAAGGCTTTCTGAAGTACTTTCTGTTAGGCCCTTGCATTCAGCTAGGAAAAGCAGAGAAAATAAAATCCATTATGATGGGTATACCCTCATTTCATCTACAGGAAGAATAACATGCAAGTAATCAGATGCCAAATTATGTTTGTTTGTGACATTGTAATAATTGCTTCCAGATATATATTGTGTTGGTTTAAATAAATGTATTTGTTTTGATGTGCAGAGCTATGGAAGAGCATTTCTGCCTTATGAGGTAGTAATTTTTGTGGATAAGAATCCCTCTAAATGTTACTCTAATGCCAGTGTGGGGAATAAGAGTGACACCAAGACAAACCCCTATTCCTGTGTAAAAGGGTCAGAGAGTCATAAGTACCAGTGGGGAAAAGAGTAGTTGTCTATATTCGTGATGAATTACATTCAACTTTTAGAAAAGGAATTAGAATATGTCCCTATCCACCCAGAAACTCGAATTCACAGACTGAATTTCAGGAAACATGGTGCCAGCTTTTCAGTGAATTACATTTGTGTGGTCCTAGTGAAGGTAATGAGGTTATATGAAGTGAAAGTCCATACAAAAATGGGCTCAGCCAGTTCCTTGAGAGGTATGTAGAAACTATAGGGTCGGGTCTGATCTCTTCTGCAATGATATGAATTTGTTATGTTAAAGACTACTGACTTCAGTGGATGATCTGCTATTGTATGCCCATGTAAATGTTGCTGGAGTCAGCTCACCCACAGCCCTATCCAGCCCTGCAGTTGTGAAACACAGTCAAATTCTGATCATATGGATTCAGTGGTTCTGGTCCATTTCACTTCCATATGCAAATTCTTAGTCTGCAGGGAAACAAGCTCTCATCTTCCCCCCTTCCTTTTCAACTCAACAACTCTTTGAAAATTGCTTAATCTGTCCTTTTGCAGCTCATCAGCAAGGAGACAAGCAATAGTCACTGTTCATGTAAGCTCCCATCAGACCAAGGAAAACAAGTTTTCACCTGCACTTCAAACAGAACATCCTTAGATGACTGGAAAAATAGCTTAGTCCTCCTGTTAGCTGACTAGTCAGAAGCAAGAATTAGAACTGAACAGCAAGCACACTTTGTCACCAAAATACAGAGATCTCATTTCAAAGCCAAACACATTTGTCAAGCAAGAAGGCATTTAGTTGCTGTAGTCACTTGCCTGAATGTACCTATTTTAAAATTTGATCACCTACATAAAACTAAGAATAGGATCATATCATTTCATTGGCTGCAAGTCACAACCTTTCTTTAAAACTGTGCACTAACTTCAGCTCTTGAGAATACATCAGGCAGTAAAATCCTGATGTTATCATACATCAGCTAGCTAGAAACAACAGTCCCCTGGGGTGAAGCTCTTTAGTAAGCATGGCAGGTCCAGGATTTCACAGTCCAGCCAGTTCAGCCTTCCCCTGGGTAACAGAGAAGTGCTTGAGGGCCAGGCTGGGCACACAAATCACACAAGTTCACTGTGTTCTCTTTTAACATAGCTGGCCAGGCACCAGGCTCTATCCTGCTGCTACCTGTGGCCCTGGCACTTCAGATGCAGGGGGGCTTAAGTTACTGTGACTTGTCAAAGGCAAGGAATGTCTCTCTCCTGAAGACAATGCCTTTTTTCACAGAGAACACCTGACGTGAACAGAAAGCTGCAGCCTGCCAGGGCAGTGCAGATGATCTGCAGGTGGACTGTCTTGCATGGAAAGCTGCCTCTGACTTCAGTTTTGCTGTGTGCTTCTTCCTGCTGGATAGTCTTAGTTACAAACACAACTCAAAAGCAACCTGCAGAATTACTAAACCAGTGAGTCACTAAGACCAGTTGGTCTGAATGTGTAAATACAAAAGGGAATTTAAAAACAGCCAAGGGAGCCCTGAGGAGTCTGGCTCGATGCCATTCAGGAGAATCTATTAACATTGTGTGATGAGTTTGCTCCTCCAATTCATTGTAACACACAAGTAAATGCAGAAGAAAACTGTACCACAGCTAAGTTTTAGAACAGATGTAAGGTCACAAGCATGAGTAAAGCTACAGACAGCCACTGGATTCTGTAGTGCAAACTGCATACAACTAACAGGGTATAAAATGGAACATATCCATGACTCGGTTTATATTTTCCATTGAACCTTATTTCTCCCACACCTGTAATTAATGTTACACTGAAGTTCAGCCAACAGTCTCCAACATCTACCAGACCGCTCCTATTTCAGGATTCATGCTTAGAGTTCCCCTTGTTTAAAGTAATATCCAAAGCCAAAGAAGTTCACTACTGTCTCAAATAGCTGATGGAAAGATCATAAGGCAGCTTGATGCAACCTCTCCCTTTAACTAATACAGACCACTGACAGAGGAAGATTTTACCCATATTATAGATACTACTGTGTTCAGTATATCAGGATGTATTACAACATTAAGCTCAGTTCAGAGTCTAAAGAGCAGCATCTAAGGAATTAAAGTTCATTCATTCTTTATCAACTCTGTGAACCAGGCAGGACTTTTGTCCTCTTGCTTTTAGTTGCTTGTTAATTTGTTTCAGTCATTCTCTTCTGGTTCTCTTCTAGCCTAGCAGACTTTTCTTCTGTACAAGTCTGACAGTGAATTGAAAACATAAATCAGAAGGAAGGAGTTTAACTTTGTTAAGTTCACAAGCTGCACCATTTATGCACGTACTTAGAGAGCACAAAATGTTTAACATTTGAAAGGAAGCAAGCCCCAAGTAATTAACCTCAAATACTGTAATTATCAGTGTGTTGTTCTTTTTTTTTCTTCCCACACTCTTAAGAAATCACTTCAATTACTGCTTTGTTATTATAGAAACCACTTAATATGAAACACCTCAGGTTGGAAATGTTAATAGCAGATGAGCTTATGTGATCACAGAAAGTCTTCTAGTGATGGATCAATGGAATTGGTGTAACTGGCAAGCAGCCATCAGCTCCGTTGTGTTTTTCCTACTTTTTAGAGCTATTTCTTGCAGAAACTGGCAAAGTTTTAAATTTCATTTTCATATAAAATTAAATGGAAAAATAATGGTATGTTAAATGGAAAAATAGTGGTATGTTTTCCTTGGGTTTACTCAGTGCAATATTTTCTGACTGAAACAACAGTTGGTATTGGTCACAGAAAAGCTCATAATTTCCCACTGCATAGATAAAACAAAATGTGCCCTTATTTCTCACTCCAGCATATGCTTTAACTTTGTAGGAAAGAGGCAGTTCGTACCCACTGTTTAGTTCAGGTGACTGTGGTTCTCCTCTGCTCCTTTCCTCACTTTTTCTCCATCCATTTAAAAGTTCACTTTTAAAATAAGTTAAATTTTGTTTAAATGACAAGGTGGTATTACCCAAACAGCCCTTACTTTGCTTAGAGGTCAGTGAACCAGCTTTCAAGTCTCTAAAGAAAACTAGTGGGATTGAGATGCTACAAGCCCATTATCAACATTTTGCCTGTGTACATAATAGAGACTGTCCTCTCACTCCATTTCTATGGAAGGTGCATAAGGCATCAAGTCTTTTCGGCATGGACAGCTCAATGCACTGAACTAGATCACTGAACTAGTGCTTCAGGGACCACCTCAGTGCAGGGACTCTGCTGGACTTGCTGTGGTGTAGGCTTTCAAATATAACTGAGCTAGATGAAATGAAAAATTATAGACAATCATTGGAGTCTGCTACAAATACAGTTAGCTGGTAACACGGAACACTATACAGGCAGGGCACAGTTGTTACACTCACATGAAATCTGGTGTCCTCATTTTAAATTTAAAGTGTGAAAATAAGAGACAAAAAGCACTCAGTGTTTGCCTCTCAATGATAAATAACAAGTTTGTAGCACATGTATTACTTTTCCTAGGCCCAATTCTTATTTTTTTAGAGTGCATGAGTATCTGTAGGCTCTCACTGAGCTGAGCAAATGTCCTGAACACCCTGTAGTGTTACCAAAACCTAATTATCCCTTTACCGTTTGAAGATGGAGTAGAGAAGAATGCACTGGTGCCATCTTGTCAAAAGAGGGAGTCTTCAGCTACCACACCAGAAACATCTCCAACCTTAGTGTGTTGTGTCCCAGTATAAGAAATGTTTTTTACCCTTGTATTATGTAATCATTAATTGCAATAATTTCATTGATTTATTGGAATGACAAAAGACGCTGACATCAAACCAATCAGGGAACTGCACAAGTAACTAAAAACACAGTCCTGCAGAAAGCATCATGAAACTGATAACATAAAATGAAATAAGTTCCTCTTAGAATTCTTATTAACCTATAAATATATAGTGCTGAAACATATCAAGTTATTTCTCCCAAACATAGATAGCTAGTGCTGAAATATGTTGAAAAGTGAAGTATACAGTGAGAAACAAGGGACACAGGCTTCATTCCATAGGTATGAATAACTCTTTGAAAAATAAATTATGCAAAAATATCTCACATGCTAATAAAAAAATATTCTTTGCTCTTAGGGATGACATATTCCAGAGACTGGGGCTGTGTGTCCCCCACTTCAATTTTTTTTCAGAACCAGAAAGAACTGTATGGTAATTGCTGATTCTGCAATAAGAATGCTAGCAATATTGTTAACTGACTTCCACTCCCAATTTCCATTGGTAACACGGTAATTTTTCCACCTTCAGGATTATATTACCTGCCAACACAACCCCAAGTGGCCTGGAAAAGAAGGGAACTTTATTGCACTGCTTTAGGCCATGTCTACATTGGGTAGTTGTAGCACTTTAACTGTGGTTAGCTTACATTAAAGTAGCTGGGGCGTACATCAGACTGGTTTTCAAAGTGATTCAGTACCTCAGGCTACACTGAACATCCCTCCTTAGAGCAGACATTAATCCATTTTGCAGGGAGCCTGTTCCCTGTGGAGTTCATATGGCCCCAGTAGCATTGTTGCCACAAGTCCTTTCCTCAGTAACTCACTCTGTAGTAAGCTGCCTTGATATTTCTTTATCTCCAGTGTGTTGACACTGCCTTGGCTAGATGCACTTTCTATTTAATTATCAGAGGCCTACAGACATCAACATATCAAGTTTATCTGCTCTAGGACACATATCTCCCTCTGGGTTTCTTCATGGATCCATGCTTAGTTCTTAGACCTGACTGCATTTGCCAAAGACTCACTCCAGGAAGATATCCTGCAGTGTAGATGCTGTCAGGGATTGCTAGAGCAGAAAGGCAAAAGGCTGACCAAAAGCTTGACTCAAGGCGAAGTCAAAGCAAAGGACTCTGGCAAAAGTGCTGTAATACAAGAGGCCATGATAGAAACACAAGCAAAGCTCCTAGACATGAGATAACAGCTGTATTTTTGCACCTGAGCCACAGACAAAAACTAACATGGTGCATATTGGCTGCAGCAGCACTGTGATAAATACCCACAATGGAACTGAGCGCCCCCAGCACGCTGTGCATATGAGGTCTGACCTGAGAGAGAATTACAGGGTGGCTGGGACTCTGCAGGTGTGGTTTAGGCACACAGAACCTCAACCACATAAACCCAACAGCCAGCTTAAAGCCACTGCTGGGACTGGCCAGCAAGTATGATTTGCTATATTGTTACACAAGCGTCCATGGGGATTTCAAAGGCTTGGGGCTTCTTTGTTTTGAGTTACATTGCAGGAACAGCCTCCTTCCACCTGCCTGTTCAGCCCAGTCACACAGATGTCACCTCTGTCCTTTAGTACATGATATTCACAGCTTTGTCTCTTCCCTGCTGCAAAGACTGGGTCACTCCTCCCCAGATCCTATCCCCACATTAAAAACATTGATTCTTCTAATTTTTGACTCAGGGTACAGTTTTGTGTTTGTATTTAGGACTCCATCCTCCTCAAGCAACACAATACAGCGTCTCCAAGGGGAGTGCAACTGTGTAGAAGCAAGAGGAATGGGCAGAACTCAGCCATTGCGTCGCAGCACCCTCAGTCAGAGGTGCTGGTGGTGAAGCTCTTGCTCTGCACAGCAATGGGGGACTGAGCTGCCACTGAGAGATGCGCTGGATTTGGAGAAAGAAGCAGTAATATATCCTGCCATGGAGGATATTGGTTTGGGACGGGAGGGGGAAGAAAGGAGAATGAAGTCAGAATCTTCACTGCACTCTGCCATGTAACAGGATGAGAGAACAGAGAAGACATGCACCACATCAAATACTGTCCTGAGCCCAAACACCTCCCTGTGGCCTCTGGCCACCAGATGAGGAACACAGTTTCCAAGAGATGCTGTCCTTACTACACTTAGACAACTTCAAAATGGGAAGAGTTTCAAGCTTTGAAGATTTGCTGCTTCTTTTCCACAGTACATGTTCACTGTGTCTTAGTGCTTCAGCTGTAAGCCATGAATTCTCTTTCTCTCCATTTGGGACAAGCAGGCCAAACATAACACGGGACTTCTTGCACTCATAACTGGAATTATTGCCAAAATTTCTACTGATGCTAAGTCTTCTGACAGTCAATGGCTACATCAATGAGGAACTGGTTCCACTTTCGTTAAAATCTGCAGGACTCTTTCAAGTCTGTGTGCACAGCTGGTGAGTCTGAGGCGACCCTGCAAGCTTGCCACAGCACAGTCTTTGGGGAAGGCACTTTTACGGAAGTAAATGGAGGACCAGGACCCCCCATTTGTGTTTCTATGGCAGAGAAACAGACTGAACTTAGAGTTTCAGATAGGACAATGGCCTGTAAAGGCAGTGAGATATCAATAGCCCTTGATTGATACTCTTGAATTCAAACTGCTTCAACATTCAAACTTCAAAAAGAGAAGAGCTCTTAATTCTCACTTCAATTCTGTTTCAAGACAAAAGCCTTTTTTCCTTTCCAAATACAACAAAAGATAGTAAATTTTATTTGTTCCAAACTTTTGTATGAATAAAGGAGGGCTATAATTCATTAGCAAATGAAAATAATATATCACAATGTTGCCTTTGCATTTCTCTTTTATGTTTCAAGTTCTTTCCTTTGCTCCTGAATTGGCTATGAGCAAAGGGAGCAAGAAGAGCTGCAAATATAATCATAAGACTTCTGTATGCAAAAGTACGAATCACTAGTGGTTACTGGCTTACTTTCTTGACAACAAGCATCTAGTGCCAGCTTCCTATGCAGAGTAGCTTGTCAGGCCTCCACAGGACTGTTCCTGAAAGCTGCAGGTCTGTCTGAGGTCCTCCATTGCACCTCCTCTCCAGCCCCCACTCTTAATAGCCAAAAATCTCAAAACTGCACTGGGCATTTTCCTTTTTTCAAGGTACCTAAATCAATCCTGCTGCTGCTTCCACTCTTCCTAATTTTTTAGGCACCACACATGTCAGTATGCAACACAGTTTCATATTTAGGATTGTACAGGTGAAAAACTTGTACTGTACAGCCACCACAAGTTCCTCTCACTCCTAGAGGCTCCCAGTTCTGCTGTACATTGTGGCCTGTGTTGCAAGGCAGCAGTAAAGAACTCTAAGACTGTCACTGCAGGCCTAAAAGGCCAAGCACTCATTTCACATAGTAAATTAATTAAGCTTTGAGCTAGCTAGTATCATGTTATTAAATTACACATCTATTAATACTCAAGCACAGAACCATTCCAACTAGGTATAAAGTTCTACAACCAAACATGGATCCTACTGAAATCAAGCAGTAAAATTCCCACTAGACTTCAGCAGGCCTGGGGCTTGCTCTAAATGGATTGTTAGGAATGCAGTTTTTTAGTTTGTTTTCCTAGGGGAACTAAAGTTATGCAGTCATGTTGTGTGTACAAGCATGTCAGTCTACCCCAGTAACTTTGTACCTACTGGACAATTTCAAAAGAGAGCCCAAAGACATCAAGTTTCTATGAATTCAGTAAAAATAAGATGGGTGGCAGAGAGAGGCTCTGTCAGTGCTCAGTTAAGGGCTTGTCTTAATCTCCTGGGGTCAAACTCATTGCAGCTAGAAATCCCACATAACTTAGGAATTCAGTGCCTAGGAAAATTTTAGTCTCTTAACTTTTAGATAGAATAGATTTGTATAAGAACCACATGAATTATGACTACTCCATAGCAGAAAAGTCTGTCACTTGTACTGTATTTTCTGCTATGCATGCCTCATACTCGAGGAGCCAATAAATGACCTGTGTTCAGGCAAATGGCCTCTTTTGGGCTATACTTATAATTTTATTAGAAAAACACAATTATAAAAGTGTCCATTTAAATTCATAGACACAAGTCACTAAAAAGCCTATTTTACACTGGAAATCACACTGCACACATTTTTCTGAAAAAAAGATGATATCTTAGAGACAAATGGATAATGTATTCTGAATTGTAGGTCTGATAGTAGTGCTCTCACAGTCATTTCTTTGTGTCAAGCATATTGGAATTTTTTTAGAATATACTGTAATTCTAGGACACCTGCATACTTAAACTCAGCCTTTCTTTCTGTGCACTATCCAATAAATATAAAACATATTCGTGAATGAGAGATAGCTCAATAACAATTAAAAGATCACATTTTCAGTAACATTAAACAATTCTATTATTATTTTTTTGTATTTGCTATGGCACACAGTTTCCTGAGGACACTACCTAGTGTTGAGAATTTCCACTAACTTCAGATGAATTTATACATAAATTAACATACATGTACATGTGTATTTGTGCACATGTGCTCATACACAGTCTTAAAGGTTTACTGCATTGCAGTCTGTAGACATTTTTTCTTTATTTCCATTTGATTCAAGTTGGCTTTTTTTTTTTATTGATTCACTTTTAAACCTAAAGACATTTCCCCCTTATTTATTTCTTCTGGGATACAGTGCTCCACTTCTGACAAACCTTAAGCAGTGGCTGGTCCCAGCAAGACTTATAGTCTTAATAACTATAAAGGTGTCTTCCTATTGTTATGAAGCCATTAGTTTTCTTACTGGATTATCTAAAGTATTCCAAGTACTTGGAAGTAATATTACTTTATAAAGGAGAACAGCTATGTCCTGACAGTTGCAAAGAAAAGCAAGAGACAAAAAGTATACAAATATATTATAAACACAGTTTGTTATAAAAAGACTTTAAATTTTAATCTGACTCTGGGAAGAACAATTGTGATTGCAGCAATTACACAGAAACTGTAAGCCATGTCCTTTTAATAATGTTAAGAGAGAAGGTGCTGATACCATGACAAGATCAACAAGCCTTACCAGGCAAAATTCTGTAACAAGTCAGAATATTACCAACAAAGCCTCTCTGTTTCCCAGCCTTCCAGAGGCTATACCACTTTCCATGCTCACCATGAGGAATGATAACCTTGAAATAAAAAAGATCTGGATGGTTTGACAGCTGTAGCAAGACACAATGTGCCAAGATTCCCCAGCAGTGTAGTTAAAATATTTTAATGGAACTACAAGAGCTGATCAAGGAGACTTGCAGTACTCACAGGTAGCGAGAGAGGCTATTCAGGGTCCTTATACCTGTCATAACACACCAGCAGGGACCCTTGAGTACATTATAGCCAATTTACTTTAGTTTAAATTAATTCCAGACCTTAAATTATTACAATAACCAAGTTTCTTACATTAATTAACTTTTCCCCCTTTATAAACTATACAATTATATACTTTTATAATTATAACAAACAATTATATACTATATAAATACATAATGCAGTTATTATAAAATACTTGGTTTGGTCTGCAGGCAGAATTTTGTATTGCACAGAAGAGAAAGGATAGCATGATTGTCATAGAAAGCATAAGAGTTGCAGGTCCCTTACATGATGCCTTGGTACCAAAACTTCCAAGTGGATGCCCCAAACATGGTAAGACAGCTTGGTCAGTGCTTCCAAGCCCTCATACTCAGTGAAAGGATCTGACAGTTGAAGACTTCAACATAAGCTTATAAAAATACAAATTCCAGCTTTTACTTTTTCCTATGGGAAAATAAAATAATTTTTCTACAGGGGAGTTATTACAGGAACCATTACACAAATGACATAATCATGTTTATTCCACATGTGAGACTGGAAGATTAAAGTTTCAAAGAGCCAGCAGCCTTCAATGTCTGACTTTTATTGTGTTTCCTAAGCTTCTCTGAAAAAGCTCTGCCTTTATGAAGGCCATGGCTGTTATGTTATTTCTAAAGACTTCAGTAGGGTCAGGGTTCCACACTGGCTCTTACCTAAAATAAACATGCAGCGTCAGCCACAAGCAAGAGCAGTTGCAATGATTTCTGTGAAGTTGTGTCGTGCCTTATGTCGAGGGTGGCCCAGATAGTCAGAGTGGACCCTTGTGGCCCTATGAAACAAACTTCACATGCCAAAAATATTATCATTTGAACATAACAAAACCTTTGCAAAATCAAATCTTGTGGATTTCTGCACATACCTAAATGCTCTGCCAAATCCAGCTATTTTGCATTCTTATTTTAAAATCAGATTTTTGTTGGCTAGAGTGCTTAGTAATTGTGGTTGTTTGCTTTATTACAGGAGTATTTGACAGCTAGCAATCAGGCATGTCACTTGAAGAATTCACTGTGCCCATTACAAGAAGCATCCAAGTATCATTAAACTTTTTGCACAAGGGGATAGTGAAGCATTCCAGGGCTACAGCCTGGGAAGAGGGTCTCTCCTATCAATAGCTCACCCTCTTTTTCTTTTATTCTTTTGCTTGATTTGATCTCACCACACCTCAGGCCCTGCCCTAACAGAAGCCATGGCACAAAATGGAGCTGGATTTTGCTCCCCACCCAAAGCAAAGAGTCTCTGTGATGGCACAGCCCTGACCTACCTCCGGAGTTGTGATTTTGGAGATGCTTGTGTAACAAAAAGGTTTATTCTAGAAATCAGCTCAAGATGAGCTTTGAACTGTTCAGATTCATTGACCACAAAGTTTTTCCATCCCTTTATCAGCCAGCTATGAGGTAGGATGTTTTGCAGGAAGAAGATGACATTTGAGAAACTGCTCCAGTACCTCTCCATTTCCCAGCCTCAGATGCCAGGTATCTAACAGGTCTTCAGCTCTGCCTTGCTTCTTGCATTACCCATAGGTTTTGTCTTTTGTAAACACAGCTCCTTGCTTAGAACAACTGGAGCTCTCTATCCTTGTTAGGACCAGGAGCTGTGGGTTCACATGTCTAAGTGGTATGATGAATGTTAACATGTTCAAAATTCAAAGGTAAAGTTGACCACAGAACTGCATTGCACACAGTTAACTACTCACGAACACTGAAGTCATGAAGCTCCCCCCAATAAATTCACATATAATTTTTGCATCATGTGCTCGGGGACAAACTGGCAATGTATGAATTGTGGTTGCAAGAAGATGTCTTTTTTTCCTTATTCCCTTCAGTGAATTTTTATTAGTTTTCAGACCTTTGCCATTATTGTGCAGTAAAAGCATTTTACATAGAAACACATGGCTATACCTCTGCAGCTATGAATTTGCATTACTTCAATTAAAACAAACAAACACAAATCCCAACAAAGCAACAAACAAAAAACTCTTGCTTTGGGTTTTTCAATTCTATCTTCACTGAAAAACACAAAACCAGGTTCTGCTTTTCCTATTGAAACACAAGATTTGTTCTTGCCCAGCTAAAACAGTGTTTAACTGGGGGCTTGCTGGTTGACTTGTGCCACTGGGGAACAAGATCTTTTTGCATCACTCCACACTACATTTTGTCTAATTCAAAGTTTTATTGGCACACTGCAGAGTAGGTAAAATGAATCTGTGAATTCTAGATAGAATATCAGTTATTTTACTTATGAAATTCTAACTCCAGTCATAATATTTGGGGGGTACTCCCAGAAAAGTTGGGATATTTTAGTGTAAAATCAGCCTTCAATCATGCAGCTATTTTTAAGGGAAAGAGCAAAGCATCACGCACACAGCACAGAATATTGTATGTATGAGTGTGTGATTTAGACGGAAAAAAATCTTTCAACTGTCATTAGAAGGGGACAAAACTAAACAATGCTAAGTACAGCCACTATAAAGAAGCTTAATATTTTACCACAGTATAGTTTTTGCCCAGATACTCTAGGGCAGCTTGTTCATTTTCTGACCTTGTACTGTTTCCTGTGGGTGCTGCCTGAGAGCTTGTAACACTCAAGAGCAGACCCAGCATATGGTTTTCACATGCCAAGTGCTACTTTCAAAGCAATCATTGCTGCTTTCAGCTTATCTCTGATGCCTACGAAGAGCCAGAGACTTCATTCAGAAGAGCAGGAGGATGGGTTTATGCATAAAAGAACAATATACAAGTACCTTACATCTATGTGCATGTAAGAAACTTCAGTGTCATTCAGTTTGAATGACACTGATAATCTTCAGCATGGCCATTTATCTCTCAGTACACTTCCTAATTAATTAGCTCTATCAAATCTTAGATGTTTAGCTTAAGAAATAAATTAAAACAAAACAGATCTTGAAAAAAACTATGTGGTAGGTAGTTAATATGTGTCCTGATGATTTAGTTCAAAAGCTGCAAGTTAAAATAAATGGAACTCAGCAAAAATCCCATTGGATCAGCTTACACTGTCAGCTGCACCCAAGTGATTCCAAAGAAGAGAGTGCAATTATAGATTCTAGGTAGATCAAGCAGCATCTTGTGTGGACATCAGTAAGACAAACATTCTTCAGCCCAAATGATTATTACATATATATTAAGCAGTAAAATTAAGCACTGATCTATAAGTCTGAAGAAGAGAAAGCTCTGGAATATTTTTTTCCAAAATAGAACAGTTTTAGAAATTATGGCCTAGGTGACAGAGGTTAATTCTTCTATTTAAAGGTAGTATTTTCATCTTAGCATCTTAACTCACTTTAAACTTGCATAAGTTACAATCAGCTGCTGACCAAGAATTGTATAAATGTAAGCATGGGCTGAAACTGGAACAAATTTTTAAACACAGATTGTTTGATAGCCAAATGGCAGAAACATGGCCCAAGCCAAAATGGACTGTGCAACTGAAAGTATTGCTGCTGACAAGCTATAGGGTTTGTTTCTGAAATACTGTTCATTATTTTTAAAACATGCCTGATTAAAATAATAAAAAAAGAAAAGGTACTTTGTTTGCAATATAGTTATTTAACAATCTTCATACTAAAGAGCTCTTCCATTTTGCCAGCATCTCAGGTGGGAATTTTCACTTAACATCTTCTTGAACTTTTACAGCTTACATAAAACAACACTTTAAAAGCCCCACCAAAACCCCTAAAATGCTCAATTCTCTCCCCTGCAGAAGCATAAAGCAAGAGTAGGGATGCTGGCTGCACTGCATGAAGGTAGGTGTTTCCAAGTACATTAAAGGAAACATTATGCCTGATAAGCTTTGATTTTACCTTTGAATTCATTAAGGGACCAAGTATGGCTCATAGAGGCTTAAGTGTTCAGAGGAGAGGCAGGAGGGAGACTGCCAGCACTGAAGTGCTTTATTCCTGTAAAGAGTATGCTTTCCCCTGGGACCTCAAGATGGAGAGTGAGGAAAATACCTCCTCTACACTATCAGAGGAGAGATTAATTCCTTTGGAGTTTGAGGATGGAAGGAGAAGAGAAGGGCCTTCTTTCCAGTTGAATGCTGAACAATAGACCTCAAATGAGGTGAAACTGACTCAAACTCTTTTTTTAACTGAAAATCATTTAGTTTCCAGGTACCAACACACCAACTTTACATGGAAGGCTTCAGCTGCTCCATATATATTGAAGCTGTCATACCTCTTTTTAATTGCTTAAAGGAGATCACATCATCTTTCAGTGAATTCCTTCATTATTTCAATATCTTCTACAGAGAGGGGCTCATTTTTTGGTATACTTTGTATTTGTAGTTCCTCAGCTAGTCTGTAAACAAACCCCATCTGTTACCTATGCCTGTGTTTATTGCACTAAATGTGCTGTTTGCACACCCATGACATTGTTTCTGCCCCTGCTCTGGATTACTCAAAAACTTCTGAAGTGAACAGCATCACTAGCACCAGTCAACAAGTTCTGCTGCAAACACTTCTTTCTAACATTTGCACAGCTGTACAGATTAAAGAGTAAAGCTGGTTATGGTTACAAGGTTGAGCATCTTGCTGAAAGACCTGGTGCACTACCATGAACATGTACTGAGGCTGCAGCAAAATGGGCTCTACAGGTAACTAAGCTACAGACAGTGCCAGGCTTGGCCTTTAGAGCTGAACAATCAGAAGGTTAATACAAGGCAACTGAGACTTTTCAGCTTTTCCAAAAGGCTGGATCCACCATGTCTATGTGTTTCTTAAGCCAGCTGGGATCACTTCTTCAGAAGGGCTGCAATGCATGTCACAGATCTGCTCTTTGTAAGCCCTCTTTCTTAAATCTAAAGTCACTTGCAGCCATTTTGGTGTCCAAACTCAAGTAGATCAATTTACATCCTTAAATCAAGGTGCAAAAAGTCTCCTGGTTCATAGATTTTTCCTTCCAACAGGGCTAGTCTAGCAGGAAAATGGAAAACAAGGAAAGGTATCATCCCCTTAATTTTTCAGCCATAGATGTTTTTATTTGCAGAATCAGATTTAATACAACCAAAAAGAATAACCAGATTTCCACTCTATCATGGACTCTGATTAGGCATTCAATGCCATGACTTTTGATTTTCACAGTACACCGATCACCCTGAGAGGTGAGAATTCAGCTGGGGCTCAGGGACACCCCAAACCCAGAGCTGGGTTCTTTCACAAGCAACACTTCATACTCAGCACAAACTTCCTCAAAAAGAGGCCAGCACATGTCAGGACACTGTGGTGGCTCATTCTTTGGAGACACTGGTTGCTGCACCACACCTTGCTCTGGCTGAGAGAACCGCATGCCACCAGCCTTTGACCTCCTGCCAAGTGCCAGAGGCTCAGAAAACAGCAGGAAAGAAGGGAGGGTGCCTTTGGACCACGCCTGTCAGGAGGTGCTGCCTGCAGCCAGCCCTGCAGCACTCCTGTGTTAGTCTGGCAGCCAAGAGCCATTGCCTAAGCTAAATTTGCAAATGCAACTATTTTCCTCCCGAGGTCACTTAGATTGACTTACATTTGTATTAGGGAGGCATCCTCCCCTGCCAAAAGCCATAGCTCAAAGGAAGTTTTTCCCCACTGCAAAGTCTGCGATTAAAACCAGATGCTGCTAAGTTTCCACCTTCACATACCGTATTAAGATGATTAGTCATTAGATTTTTTTGTTTCAGTACCAAATAAGACACGATAGTTACAAGAAAACAGTAACAAGGGTAAGACTTTGATTACTTGCCAGTGACTTTAACTGCTTAAGTTGTGTGCAGAAACTATGGAAAATTGACAGTGGTTAATACCATGAAGGTATATATGCTGACAGAAAATTTAAAGAAATTAGACCTTTAAAAAGGTGATGACTTTCCAATTTCAGTTTTTGCAGAGGTAACAAATATAAACAGAGCTCCATCTGCTGAAAATTCACTCACTTCCCTGGGAGCATCAACTCAAATTCCAGGTGCTCAAGGGGAAGTATTATTCTGCTACTGGACATTTAACAGAGTGGTAAAACGCAGTGACCATTTTAGCAATCCTTTTTGCAGTGTTTTGAAGTGACATCTGAGTTTGCCTGTTAGACTTCAACATTTGAAAACTTGTGTCAAGAAAGAAATAAAGCAGAGACATTTCTCAGCAAACCAGAGGAAGGGTTACTTAAAGGATGAATGTGGAAATGCTAAAAAATCCAAGGACATGATACATCATGTTCCTGAGGTTTACCAAAAGAAAAGTATGTGACATATGCTTTAAATTCCATAAGAAACTATAGAATACATGTGCTGTCTGAAAACATGTAAATTCATATTCAGGTGACTTAATAGAAATAATCATTGCCATACAAATAAAGATACCACCATATTTTTTCTCCTTCCTCCTAGTTTGTTCCTGCTCTGACCATGCACTGCTTGTCTTTGTTCTCTACACAATGTACTGGCTCTCAGACAGCATATGTCCTCCTGTGTGGCTTGTGTGGGGGTGCCTCAAGTGTTGCTTGAACAAGTCTTAATACACCAAAGCTGCAGTAAAGCCCACTAGTGAATAGAGATGGGCAACAGAAGTAAGGCAAGAAAGAGGGAAACCCCAAAGACTCTTAGTTATCTTGTAAAAGATAGAAGGGCAGATTCCTTTGTGCTGAATTACTGAGGCAAGTTTTGATGCTGAAGTAACATCAAGGCAACAGCATCAATACCCTGTTGCCCCTCACCTGTCACCTAAACCCACATCACAACCAGAAACAGTAGCACGACACCAGTTTCCAGGAAGGTTCCCAACAGGACCCAGAAATATCTAGAACAGGAAATCTAATCTTTGTTATGCATCCAAGTGGTTAAAACAATAATTAAGAATAAAATTAGTTAACACACTAAGGTAATGGGCAGGAGCTGAGAGTGTTTTTTGCAAAGGGATCTCATACTGCTCAAGTCCAAGAATTACCTGAAGAGATATTGAGCAAGTGACATTTCAAGGCATCATCTCCCAGCATTCTTGAAACTGCAAGAAGCATTAAAGGCTCTAAAAGGAACTGAACTGCCAGAGGATCTATGTAAGAAAGTAGTATGCAAAATTCAAAGTAAAATTGCATATGCAAGGAAAATATCCCTAAATACATTAGAATTCATGGCTCCTTAATTAGCTATAACATGAAAATTACATTGGATTTTGTGTGAAAAAGGCAGCTCAATGCTCAGCAGCACTCAAGAAGGCAAAGGATGGGAAAGCACAATTAGAAGTGTAATGAACCTAACCAGAAAATGCTGTTGCTGTGCTAATCTGTGGCACTGCCACTCCTTGACACTTTGTATGGTTACAGTCATCTCACTTCGGAAGTTGGAAAAAGACTAAAATAAGAGTGATAATCTGAGAAACACATAACAACTTCCATGTGAAGACAGATTAAACAATTCAGGATTTTGGTAAAACAGCTGGAAAAGAAGGCAAAAAATGTAATGGGACTTTCAAATATCAGAGGGGTGGATAAGGTTAACACCTGATACCAGGAGTCAGCCATGAAAATACTGAGAGGCAAACTCAGAAATGAAATCAAAGAGAGCACTTCTTCCACACAACACAGCTAGTTGCAAAACAGCATCAGAAGCATTGAATGCCAACAGAAAAACAAGAGAGCACTACCTTCTACATCATTTATACAAGTTCATAGAAGAAAGCTTCAAAGGGCTATTAAAAGCATTAGTGCAAATGAAGTCTTTGGGGTCAAAAGGCTACAGAATATCAAAAACTAGTGTTCTACACCAAAGATCATTTGCCCTATTTTTATATTCCTTGCCTCAGCATGTGCTGCTGGCTGGCTGCTGTCAAAGGCAAGATATTAGTTCAGAGGGACCATTAACCTAATCCAGTAGGGCTGTTCTGGATTCAGGCAGGTCAAAAGACATATGAAGTAGGTCTTAAAAGTTTGGAACATTCACACTTTATTTAAAATTATTCAAATAGCAACAAAGCAGGTTCATGGAATACTTCTCTTGTTCTTAACCTTTAGCAATTTGAATTTCCTTCTCATTCAGACATTACACTATCACATTATGAAAACGTTTCAAGAGTCTGTGTCCCATAATGAAAAGATCTTCATACAGTATTAAAAAAAACCCGCACAAACAAAACCCACCACCACAAACATGTCCCTACTGCATTTTACTTTCTTTGATCCAATCAGTTAAGCGGTTATGCACCTTTCCTTCACGAAACTGTCCAACTAAACTCTTCTGTAGTAAAAAGAAAAATTAGCACCCTTCCAGCTTTAAATAATAATTTTAGAAAATATGTAACTTAATGGCTTTAAGAAGATCTCAAGAAAATAGTTTGCAAAAGAGAGGCTTTGTGAATACTGTCAAGTTTCTCCCAAGAGCCCATGGAAGCCAGATTCTTGGAGGCTCAGAAGTTCCATTATGTGACAGAAGGAATCCACATTCAGGCATTTGACTCAGAGTGTTTCTAAGCACAAGGGTGCTCTTTTTCCTCCTAGACCAGCCAGGTCTAGGATACATGCAACATCCATCCCCATTGCTTACCAACAGCAGGGAGTTGAATGAATGCCACATGTCCTTCAAGATGCACGGACTTGTGTCCTGGTTAAGCAGCAAAGCAGAGGAACACCTCAGTAAGAAATACTAGTGCTGCATCTTCCCATGCAATTGACTTTCAAGATAGTGAAGGGGTAGATGTGACTAGGAAAAGGAATAGCTGTAACAAGTATCAAGCACTAGTCTGATAGCAGACAAATTACAAATATAGGACCTGTTCCACACACAAGCACAATAGCATGTTTCATCCCTGTGTCATCAATGACTGTCAGCAGAAGACCAGGATCCAATATATGATCAGATATTGTCTAAACTTTCCTGGTATATGTTTCATTCCTGGCACAAGTCACATGGATGCCAGCCCACTTAATCTGTGAGGATGTACATCTAGCACTCAGCATGCCAAAGCAGGAGAAAAAAAGTAGGAAAATGTAAAATGTCAGATAAGTGGAATTTCCTCTCACTTACAAAGCTGGTGCTTGATTTTAGGACAGATTTGTTGTGGTATGTCCAAGTCCACTGGATGCAAGTGCAACAGATCAACAGAGTAACATCACTTTGAAAATTGCTAAGAATAGGACTTCCCTTTGTACTGAATTAGCTGGTCTAATAAGAGATGCTGCTGCTCGGCACAGACCTGGGTTTCTACTGAATCAATAATAGTCAATCTCTTTGTATTTCCTTGGGGCTATTTTGCCTTCTTCATTAAAAGAACAGAGAGCGCAATCAAAACATAGATCTACTCTGATTCTCACAACATTTTTGAACACAAGAAGGCCAATCAAGAGTAATAATCTTCCATTTTATTCTTAGGTACTGACTGTTACATCCTCTATGAAAAAGGTCAAAAATAAGTTATTTATGTAGCCTCTTTGGTTGACAAAAATAGGACATCTTTGTACCAATCTTTTTCACTTCTGGGCTCTTCTTCCCTTTTTAATGTTTTCAGGATAGTTCACCTCTCTTGTAATCATTGTTCAAACGATTTCACATACCCCTGTCAGTGGAATCATCTTCCTTTTCATCCTACTCTCAAGCTCTATAGCAATTTGTAACAATACTACTGTATTTTATTGCTGTTAAGCAACAAATGCCTGCTATTATAATAAGTCATCTGTGCAAGCAATTTACATAAGAGACTTTTGTTTTCCATTTCCAGTTTCTTCTTGACTTCTCCCTTTTCAGTAGGCCTATTCTCACAGTGCATTTTATGACCTGGAAGCCTGATATTTGAATCAGCTATACTGATACAGCTGAATTGCAACAATGACATCACCCTCCTCCTGAAAGTGTTTAAGGGTATATTATTTTTCCCCTGTGCTCCAATTTCCTTTAAAAACAGACTAAAGAAATGAATGTAAGAACTCAGTTTCTTTATTCAAGTGTATTGTCTTCAACTTCATTCTCAATTTGTTTCACAGAATGTGTTTGCCAGCTGTTCTTTTATTATTTTCATACCTTTCTATATCCAACTTTCTAGTTAAGTACTTACTATTTGGACCAAATTCTGCTCCCTAACGTGCATGATCAGAAGTCACAGGCATATCCAAGAGCTAGAATTGGCTCTAGCTGTTCACCCACGGCCTGTCACGTCTTTTTTTACTACATCGGTTTTGTTTTTCTTAAGTGATCTAAGCCATTTTACTGAGGCAGCTTTTAACAGACAAGTGTGTGTAACAGAACCTTTACTGAATTTAGCATTGCTCAGATTTGATGTTTTAAAGCATGCAGTGGGTTATTTAATACTACACTCTTGATGGTCAAACAGAAACCAGCTCTACTCTCAAATCAGTGCAATTTTAAATATCACTTCAATTAGGAAGCCAGGTTACAGGAATTATATAAGATTTCTAACAAATTTAATCTATGATACAATACTTATTTGCCAAGTGTTGGAGCATATATTATTAGATTCCTCTCCCCTTATAACTCTGTTATGTATTTCCAGGCACTTCTATCACCTCACTGTATATAAACAGATGGAAATCTTTCAGACAAGCATACAGAGTCAGCCTATCTGTATATAACATAAGATACAGCTGTGAATTTGTGGAATTCAGTATTTTGAATCTAATAATAAAGCATTTTTACTTAATAGGAGGAGCAACATTTATACACTGCCTTCAGTTATTGTCATTCCTTTGCCTTTAATAACTGACAGCAACTAACTCAGAAAACAGAGAATTTTAATTTGGTTTAAGTTTTCACATACTGAACTATTTTTTTTCTAAACTAAAAGTTACAGGAGAAGAAAGTTCTAAAGAAACATTCTTAGATCAGATGATGTATTTGTGCAGTTAAAATTTTGCAGTAGGCTTTACAGCTACCATGCTGGAAATGGCTTTTACTGGCATTCAGCTATTGCTTAGGCTTTGCTTCACACCTCTGAATTGTAGCCAGCACCTGCTGCTGCAGAGGAAGGTTGAACTCTCCCCATGGCGCCAATAAGTTCAGGCCCTTGAAAAAATTTTTACATATGAGGTGGCTGTGAGCACTGCTCTGTCCTTACAGTAAGGACTTAGAGTCAGTCACTGGGAGTTAATGCTGCTGTCAAAAATACTCATCACTGCGTCTAAAGTTTCACCTCACTGGCTGTGAAACTTCCAGACACCCTTAACATGAATGCTACTGCAGCTGCACTCAGTTATGGCAACAGATGTTTAACAGAGACAGGATGCTGAAAGAAAATATCCCAGCTTGCTTAACTTCAACATCCAGCAAAATACTTGGATTCTTTAGAAATAATTAGAAGATGATATGACATTTGACACATCCACATTGGACATTACACTGTAGCAGAAGGGAACTGGATTGATTTGACATTATTTGTTTCAGGTAAGAGATGATATGGACAGAGGAGAAGAAAGAGATGTTGTACCCTGAATTTAGGAAGGATTTTGAAAGTGGTTGGAAAACCCTATCCAAAGAGCAGATGTCAGCTGCTCGGGAGAGAGGAGTACATCAAAGAAGAGTTCTGCACTGGCTCTGGTAGTACTCACTGTATGCAAGCTGAATGGTTAAAGTTAATTTGTAGTCCTGATAGGCAAACAAAAAATTAAAAACATAGATACAAGTCAAAAGGTGAGCAGACTGAGTATGTTTCTTAAAGGAAAAGAACAATATAGAAGTGTAGAAGTAGCTGATCTGCAGAACACAACCAGGGACTTGCAGCAGTTTGCAAACGTGAATTACATAAAATAGCCCCTTTGCTCTATTGATCATGCAGGAGTCACAGGGGAAGGACTGTGACCTCTCCTGTGGCCACCAAACTGTAAGAATGATCTGGGCCAATTAGAAAGAGCAAGGGAAAGCAATGAAAAAACCAATACTCTCCAGCTGCTACAAGACTTACTGTAAAAAAAAAAATTACCATGCAAAAAATAAAAACCCCTTGCCTTCCAGTTATCACAAGTAGAATTTTCAGATAACTCTCACATCATACCTATATTCTATTTTCAAACTGGGCTTTAGCATTTAGGGAGACAAAACCCAAGGAACTCAAAACATCCAAGCAAGTCTTCAGTATTTTGAAGTGTAAAGATGCATGTGTCCAGCTTTTGAAAGCACCTAATTGGATTACATAGCTAATTGAGGTTAGAAAAGAAACAAAATTCTCATTTATGTATTTCTATTTTTAATTTGTATTTCTTTTTAAAGAAAAATACCATGGTCCTTGCTCATCAGCCCTTTCTGAAAGTAGTAACCTGCACTCTGGCTAGGTCCTCTAAAGACAGACTTTCTTTTCTCTTACCACCTCCCTGTGAGCCCTATAATGGATTCCTCTCCCCCCCAGTCACAGCCATGCAGTGCTCTGACAGCACAAGGCAGCCCAATCGCCCAGATCCTATAGGAATGCCACACATTTCACTGTTGGTGGGAACAAAGGTGTAGGTGAAATAAAAATAGTTGTGGGTAACACTTTTTTCTTTCTACTGCCCAGTTATGCGGCACTGATACAATAATATCAGAATATTAGCAAAACACAAATTTCTTTAAGCATGACTTTTAGCTTAATTTACACTGAAGTTTCCAAAAGAGCAGATTTCATCCTCCAAACATTAATCTAGAGATAAATTGTACACATGGGATGCTAAGTAGGAACATTCCTTCTCAGTCATCAAGAAAACAGCGTTGAACTATTTTAAAAAGTAGTAAATAACTTAAAGTAACAATGACATCTTTTGGCTATCTGCTCTACTTAAATTGGCAGCTCAAACCTTTATCTAATTCTCACCAAATTTCTACATAACCACAGTAATAAAAAATTAACCTTCTGTATCAAAACACTAGTTGTCTGATCTTCCTTCTGCAGAGACGAAACCAACATGCTGCCCTTGGCTTTAGTGACTGCAAGACTGTTTATAGAAATTGTTTCCTAAATTACATTGCACTACATCTCATTTCAGTCCTTATTTTATCAGGGACTTTTAAGATGCTAAGCTAACCCAAGAATTCGGTTTGCTTCTTTAAAGTGGGCGCTGAGCCCTGTGAATCAGAATTTTGACAGTGGCAAGAGATAATATGATTACCTGCTCAACAACCATTTCGGAAGTAGAAAATGTAACTGTTCCTCTCTCCCCATCTCTCCAGAAAGCAGATAAGGAAGTGACCATGAACATAATTGTTTGTGGCACTAAGGATCATATACTCACTAATCATAATTTCCTCTTTAATAATGTCTTTCACCTCCATTCACTGTAACATTTTTTGCTCATGTCCTGTCTTGCTGCACTAGAAACCTGTTACAAAGAGCCATTTGTCCTCCAAATGTGCAATGCAACAATAAGCATTATTAAATACACTTGTGATATAATCTCTTCTAAGAATTATTATATACTGCACAAAGATTATTTCCATCTATAAGAATGAATTTAATAAAAAGTTATTATGAAAAGAGATGCCAAATAATTTCTTGTTCTAGAAATGGCTCGTTTATTCCAAGTGTTCTATTTACATTCTTTTTACCTCGAATTCCACAATGATACTTTGCCTCAATCTGGTTTGCATTTTGAATACTTGTCACTGTCTGCAGGTAACTATTTTGGTTACATGAAAAGATATCAAATCCACATCAGCCAGCTTTTCAGATACAATTTAAATCCTTTAAGTTGTTAAAATTCTTGCAATGCTTAACCAGGATTTTAAAAGGAAATAGGAAAGAGACTGCATTATTAAAGACGTTTTCAATGAAAACTTCAAGAGTGCCAGGAGAGTACTTTAAGAACATACAACCACCTGGACATTCTTATTGACTTGAGACTTACTGACAATTTCCTTCCTACAGCAAAGGGGCTCATCCACACTACAACTACTTTTCTCACTATTTCTATAGACAACTTTAGCATGCCAAAAGTACAGGTTAGACTGCTGCCACAAGCCATGACTACTATCCTAGTACAGGGATAAGTAACAAGAGTTAGTTAGGAAACCTGTCTCCATTCTCAAATGCCACATTCCATCATTGAATAAGTGACTGCCACAGTCCAGTTCAAGAACATACTATGCTTTTCAGCAAAAAGGTCTAGCCAAAGTTATAACACTGAAGCAGGAATTGGTCCCTGTTCCTAAGCTGTCAAGAACATTTGAACACCATCTATCAGTGCAGTTATTGCTTTCAAATTAGTTACAGAAAATATCACAACTGTTCTTGCAGGAAGCGAAAGAAAAGTGTGCTAAGGATGCACTAAAAATTGGCCTTGAATAGATATAAATTGGTCTCTGATTGAGATGAGCTCCAGATTACAGATCAGCCTGATGAACCAGGATTTATTTAGGACTAAATAATTTTACTCTTGTTTATAAAAACCAAGGCAGGTAACAATAGAAACCATAGTAGAGGCTACTCACACCTGCAACAGTCAAGACAAGAACTGTTCAAACACGTGCTTGAGCTCCCATAGGCCTGATGTGCTGGCCAAGAGCTGTCACACATCATCACATCTGTGGTACTGGAGTGCTCTTCTTGGTTTCCTTCCTGTTCAGCAATGCCAGGTGAGCACAGTGCAAGGATTGGCAGAGACTCTTCCAGCAGCCAAGGAAGTCCTCGAGCCACAAAGAAAGTCCTGCCCTCCCCCCTGAGGGTTTGTTCCTATGTCTTGAGGTGCCAAGGACTGTACCTGCTATGAGCAGCAGAAGGGCTCAGAGCAGGCCCTTAGCAATGGGGAAAGCAGAGACAGCAGCAGTCACAAGTGGGCATGGCAATCCCATTCCTGCCTCACTCGCTGCCTGGCACAGGGCTCTAGCTTGCAGGCACCACAGAGACAGGGAGCAGAGCCTGCCAGGGTGCAGAGCTCTCACTGCTCAGGAGGGACAGCTGGGCCCACACAGCAGCTTTCTCAGGGAGGCTGTTTAAACCTACCATTAGAGGAACATACTAAGGCTGTTGTGTAGTCTGTATGACCATCCTTCATGTAGCTATCAAATACACAGTTAAGTTAGTCTACTAATTAAACGGGAGAATACAACTCCTGCTGGATAGACTAAAATAATTTTAAGGAAATAAATACATATTTTCAATGGATATTGGCAATCAGGATGTGTTGAATTACCAGGATTTAATGGGTTTTCAGTGGAATCTAGTAAGTTTTGAAGTATGTTCTCAGATTTTTCTGTAGAGACAGTTCAACCTCGACAGATCCCAAGATAATGATCTTTTAAGGGCATTATGTACTTAGCTGACACAAATAACGTATTTTAATTACTGTTAATAAGAGTCAGATTTTGTTTTGAATTCCATTATGTCAAACCTGGCATGCTCCTTTAAGGAGTCTGTACAAAGAGCACAATAGTTTTTTCCTGTAACTCATCTAGACTTTTTTGCTCATGTCACTTTGACCTTGAAGAGAACATGATGTCCTCAGAGATCCCTTTTTTAAAAAAAAAAAAAAAAAGCCACACTCAGGGCCAACAGTTCTTTGACTAAAGAGACCTCTGTATCTTTAGCTGGTGAGAGCTGTGGCTCTATCCTGCACCAAGAGACAATATTCCTTGTAGTCTTTGTTTACAAAAGAATACAGATACCATTGAGCTCTGATTCCAGGAGCACTCACCCCTGGTACTGGGATCTTTTGTACCAGTGTTAGGAGTCCAAGGAGATAAGCTGTTAAACATATGACAAATCTGTACAAGCTCATTCGAAGTCTGATCTTTTAGTTTTTTATGTAAGGTAAAAAACAAGGCTCCTGGAAGTTACTAGACAATGTGAAGAGTCCAGCTGATTTCAGTAAGTGTATTTATCCCTTACCCATTATTAAAGTATCTGCAAATTCAGGCTCTTACACTAACAATCAATTGGAACTGATGTCAGTTAATTCATTACATTTGCCTGCCTGTAACATCTGATGTGTTTTACTGATATCACGGGCTGTCCTTCAGATTTCATCATCCTGCAATAGTTTAGCAGATAGCTGTAAATATGCCAGCAGCCTTACTAGGATTTCCCTAGAGAGTTCAGGGGAAGTAAGCAACCAAGCCTGATAATAACAGAGATATTTTCCTACCATTACTGTTCTAAGGAATTGGGATTGACTATGAGGAGGTATTTAGAAAATCCACAAGACTAAGTTTTTCCTCCAAGCAACGCCAGTGAAGTGCTTATGGATACTAATTGCCTGATCCATAAAATGTGTATACAAAATTCATCAAGTTCAATATGGATATTCATCCGAGACAGATTTATGCCTCTAAATAATCCTGCTGGCAGGTTCTTAGTCATAGACAGTAAAGCCAAAACGGACTGTTAAGATAGTACAGTCTGGTCTCCTGCATAACACAGGCCAGTGAACCTCACCCAATAATTTATGCTTTAAGACCATAATTGGTGTTTGAGTTATAGCATCTCTTTCAGAAAATCTTCAGTCACAGTCTAAGTGGAGATGAAACAATTACATGTCTAGGTAACTTGTTGAGGTAACTAAGTGATGAATAACACTTACTGATAAGGGACTGCCTTATCTCTAGTCTAAATTTACATAGCTTCACTTTTCATCATTGGTTTTCTTTAATTCTTTTCCAGCTGAATAAAAGAGCCATCTATTATTTTTCCCTACAAAGATATTTGGCCACTGTCAAGTAACACCTTAACCTTCACTTGGAGAAATTAATGGACTAAGTAGATATCTTTCAACATACAGCATGTCCTTGTACCCTACTAATTTTGTACTTCTCTGCATTTGCTCTTATTTTTAATGCATTCCTTTTGAAATTTCATACCAAAAGAAACCGTATCATTTCTACACCACCAAGACTCATTTTTACTATATGGTTGCTTAGTGAACAAACCCTCACGACTCTGTGCCCTCATGAAACCAGGACAAATTACTTCCATAGAAAAGTTTTATAACATTAGAGTAGTTGAAAACAAGCTATTAAAGCTACCTATAAAAATCTTGGAATGTAATTCCCACTGACAGGATGAAAATACATAATACAGTATAAATCTAGTACTGGACATGACCCAGGATTCAGTTTGTTATCAAACTCAAGATTTTCTTGTAACTACCTTTTACTTAATAGAAGTGAGACCTTTTATCTAAACTTCATATTTGGGGGTGCTGTTTTTAGCTTTAGGCTGCATTTCAGCTCACAGGACCTTAGAAAAATCCCCCTAACAACAAACCCACAAACTTCTGACTTTTTTTTACCCACATTTACAAAGTCAGTTTTGAGAAGAAAGTAGTTGTTTGCCAGTGAAGTCTGTATTGTTTGAGAATAAATAAATATAAACAAGTAATTAGTTCTACTTGATGCTGTTCAGAAATGGCATACAGTTAAATAAACCCTAAACCTTCTGAAAGCTTATGCGTGGGAACAAGCACTCTAAAGAGCACCTTCTAACCCATTCCTTCGCTTGAGCCAGGATCTCTTCTGTTTCTATGTCAAATTGTCTCCCAGGAAACTGAAGAAAGCAGTCACTTCTCAACTCCCCACAGATTTGTGTACCCTATTGTCCAGTTTTTCTTCTGTCTGGTTCTATTGGGGAGCTCACTGATTTCTGTTGAGCTGTTTATGCATAGAGTGTACATATATATGCTTTTATTTATGTACACACATATATGCATGAGTGTGTATGTATTCCAGCTGAACTGGCTATTGTTTTTTAATGGAGAGGATGGGCTATGCAGAAAGCTTTCCTTTGGCCTGGGTGCCAGTTCTCTGCCTAGGCCAAGCCAGTTACTAGACACAGCTACACTGCCCAAGGCTGAGTGACTCCTTCTGAAAATTAGTCACATTTGTACCTCATGCACAAAAGTGGCATTCGTCTCATAGAAGTAGAGAGAAAAATCAACTCAAATTTTATAAAATCTTTATGCTGTGTGATTAACAACTTCTCTGTCTTATGGCTATACTAACATTGTCTCAAAAGTTTTTTTCCCTTGATTTTAGGTAACAGTTTGATACTGAGCTCTCTTTTACATTTTGTAACTTAGACTTCTGGATCCAAGACAACTGCATTGCATTTGAGGAAAAAAACCCAAAAAACCCAGCACTAGAGAATCACCGAAGACAAACTAAAGTTATTTGACAGAGATGTGACATACTTTTGCTACATGCTTTGTTTATACACGTTCCTATTATACAGTTAATGACACTGTCTTTACGCTGTTTTCCAGCCTTAATATAGTATCACACACCAGAATATGACCACCCAAGATGGTTCCTTCTTTTGTTGATAAGGCAATTACTGGCAAATGGGGTTAGGGGATTTCTGTTCTAAACCAGAAACAATGAAGATCCAGGGCAACTAAGTTCAAGGCTCTCATTAAAAATCTGAATGACTTAATTACTAGCATTAACAATTAGAAGCTAGGCACACTGTGAAGATGGGATGTTTAATGAAACCCATGCCTCAGGCACAAGAGCTGGCAAGGCATTTCTTCATATTTAATGCATTGCACAACTATCACACATTTTGGGTTTCTGTTAGAGCACCTCGTGAATAAAGGACTGGGAAATATATAGGGCAAGGACTTGCTTTAGCAGATGATTCTGCCTTTTTCAAATCCATCTTCAGCAACATTACTGGCAGCCCACTGGACATCCGGGTGAAAATGCGATGCCCCACAACAAAACAGACCTGATCATCTTGCCCTGCTGAGCAGGCCCTCTCTGCTCCAAGTGAAGAAACATGAGCATAGAGTTACCATGGAGGTCAGCACAGCAATGGGAACTGTGTTAACAGCTAAATCTTTAGCTGCTAGGGATCTCCTTTGAATTATCTTTCTGTTATATGGTTCAAACTTTGCTGTAGTTTTAAGCTTAGTTCAACCTTCACATTTTCTAGTCTATTTTTCATTCACGCACAAAAAAAAAAAAAAAGAAAAAAGAAAAAAATGTAGTCATATAAAACCCAACATCTGGCAACCTCCATACATGTTTTAAAATAAAAAGTCCAAACACATCGGTATAATCTTATTCTTGTGACTAAAAGATGCCCGTGCTCGTTAGCAAGAGCAAATTTATTATTTGATTGCTCCCTTCAAAATAACCTAATATTAGAGTTCTCAATCCTACCCGGCATTATGCTAAGCTGGAAAGAATTAAGTCACTTTTAGGCTTTTCTAATGCTATAAATAATTAAGGTTTTACCTCAAAGTAAGGCTTCCTCCGGATGTGATGTGGAACCCACCAGAAGCCTGACTCATTACTATGAGTTATAAATCACAGATTAAGTCTTGATGAAAAGAGCCGTGGAACAGCCCACATGGTTGAGAGATATTTGATGGTATAAACAGCTGTAACATTAGTAATCCCCTTCAACTTCATCAAATGAATAAGAACACCAGTTTTCTGAATTGCCAGTCAAGTGGTTAGATAATAAAGGTTTCATTAAAATCATAGAATTATTTAGGTTGGAAGAGACCTTAAGATCATCAAGTCCAACTGTTAACTGCCAAGTCCACCACTAAACCATTTCCCCAAGTGCCACATCTATATGTCTTTTAAATGTCTCCAAAGACAGTGACTCAACCACTACCCCGGGCAGCCTGTTTGAAGGCTTGACAACCCTTTCCACAGAGAAAGTTTTCCTAATATCCAACCTAAACATCCCCTGGTGCAACCTAAGGCCATTTCCTCTTGTCCTATCACTTGTTATGTGGGAGAAGAGACCAGCCCTCACCTCACTACAACCTCCTTTCGGTAGCTGTATGGTCCCACCTTGATTCTCCAAGACCCCTCCAGCTCGCTCATCTGCTCATCAGACTTGTTCTCCAGACCCTTCACCAGCTCTGTCGCCCTTCTCTAGACATGCTCCAGCACCTCAGTGTCTTTCCTGGAGTAAGGAGCTCAGATCTGTACACATTATTCAGGGAGCAGCTTCACTGGTGCCAAGGACAAGGAGACCATCATTCCCCTGGTCCTGCTGGCCAAGCTATTTCTGACACAGGCCAGGATGCCACTGGCTAACCCTGACCACCTGAGCCTGCTCACGTGGTTGTCCTGTACGTGCTGCCTAATGACACTCAAGATGATCTGCTCCATAACCTGCCCAGCACTGAGGTTTGTAGCCCATCCTGTGTGCATTGGTGTAGATGCACTTCAGCTGGGCTATTGATCCTGCCATCTTACTGGGGGGAGAAACCCTAATTCCTACATGGCCATTCTCAGGCACTTCTAAAGTTTGCAACACACCTTTAACCCTCTCATCTTTGCTGCCACATGGATCTCCATCTCCTACCCTGGCTGAGGCAGCAGACTGCAGGACCTCACCAACACACTGTCCCTCAAAGGCATGCTGCCCCCAGGCTTCTCCCTAGTGAGCCTGATTCAGACACCCAATTTTCAGAGCTTCTTTCTGGTAATAATTCATAAATTTAAGGCTTCAGAGATGCTCTTATTTTGAAGGACTATCAGAGTGTCCCATAAAATAAGGTTTTTATTTTCAACCCTATTTTAAAATTTTTTCCTTCCTTCAAGCATAGTAATTTATTGATTTTTTTTTAATTGGTCATATATATTGTTAAATGGACACATCTCAAACTGAAAACATGTAACTTCATAGTCCTTTATATTTGAACTGAGTATGGAAGAATCTAAACCAAAATAAACCAGAAGCAACATGAAAGGTGCAAAAAACCAACCAACCAACCAACCCAAACAAACAAAAAAAACCCCAAACAAAAACCCAAAACACCCCCAAACCCCCAGGCTGGGTCCTTCTGAGAAGTGCAGACAATAGTCATAAAAACTCCTTCCCTAGAAGACTTCATTATCACCAATATTCTGAGCACAAGACATCAAGATAACAGTTACATATGCTCCCAATGAATACTAAACCCAAAGTCCATGCAATACCTGCTTTTTAGATAGGAATCTTGAGTACCTGAACTCAGAAAGTTCTCTAATTTACATTTACTCTCTGCTTTACAAGTACTCTAGGACAAGTCTCTTTTGTTCTGGAAAACACTACTTAGTTCTCAGTCCACAAATGCTGCCCTGTCTAAGAGGGGAAAGAAAGATGTCTTAACAATACAGGAAGAGATTCTTACCTTGCCACACTCAAGAAAACACCTCTGTAATATTTCTCTTCTAAATTATACTGCAAACCTTTCCCAGGCTCCTTTCCCAGACCTCCTCACCTCCAAGGCACCCACGATTTCTGCATCACACCAAGCCAAAAGCAGGCTCGAGCACTCCCACGCCTCCTGTTGTGAACGTGCCTGGGTGAAGGCGACGCTCCCAGAACAGCTGAGCCTAGTTATCCTTAACAAGACTAGTTCCAGCTTTCCAAAGGAGACCCAGGTGCTGAGGTTGGCACTTTTATCACAGCTGGGTGTGGTTAATTTAGTGACAAGCTGTGGATGCAGTTAAGTAAATGTTGCACATGATATAAAGGTTTTCACCCCATCCCAGACAAAGCTGACTTTGACACTGATACCTTCAGTTATACTTGAGAGACTTTTATCTGGCAGAACATTTTACAGGCGCATATACTGTAATTCAGCAGGATTGCGTGACTCATTTGGTAATTAGCGAGAGGTCTTTTAGCAGGCACAAACAAGAACCCAGGAAACTTCAAGAACTTTCTTTCTCACCTCTAAAGGATCATATACCAGAGCAAGAAGTGTCTGACCATGAGCAGAAACACCTGGCAATTGCTGCTGTAAGGTTACTGTGCAGTCCAGTTAGACACATATGCAATATATGTTAATTTCATTATATTTTACTGTTCAGAAAAAAAAATCATAAAAAAACCTGGAGTAAGGACAAGCAATACAAAATATACCATCTGAACTTTTCAGGTGTACTTTCCTTTGGATTTTCATATATTCATATGCTGAAGTGAAAAAGTTGTTGTAATATGCATGTTGTTATTTAAACTATTAAGAGTTTTAAGAGAAGGATGGTTCAAGTCATAACTTTCATAATTCTTCATCGTTGTTCAGCTATGGTGTGATTGTGTAAGGAGTTTACTAAGAGACCTGCTGTAAAACAATGTCCAGTGTTAAGGAAAGGGAAAAAAAGACCCCAAATCTGTATAAAAAGTATGGAAGCAGCTAAGGACTGTTCTAGCAAACCTCTCTAGGTTTATGTTGTCCAATAACCTCATTCTTTCAAGTATCATTTCCCTGCAGGGTCATTGTCATAGGAAGAGCATATAGTGAGAATCAAATCCGGGATTTATTCGGGTGGACAGAAACACACACTACCACCCTTTACAGTATGGGCCAACTCTGACTTGTTCCATCTCAGGTTTGTGATGAAGCAATTCAGACTAGTTTGGTTTCTGCCACCTGCTGAAGGCTCAGAATTCCAGAGTCAGCATTTGTGGAAGAAGTAATAGCCTTGATTAGAAGAGCAGGGGAAAAGACATGGAAAAAAAGCAGAGTAGCTTGCAGGCACCCAGCCTGTCAGCCCATGGTAGGGCCTGTAGAACGTAATTTCAGATGTGAAGACAGGCTGAGTGCCTGAAAGTATGTCCTTTTCCAAGAATATCAATCTAATGAAAACTCTTAATTCTGCCCACAGATCTTGCCTGCCTTATAGTCTTACATTATCATGGCTTCAGAAATGATACAATCATCCGGGAGCCACTGCTGGCGGGGACGGGTGAGTTCCAGCAACGCTGCTCCCTGCCAGCCCATCCCTCTCATTTTCCAGCCAGAAATAAAAAGATGTGCTCCCTCTAAGAGTACTCTGAAGGAAGGGTGACCATCATGTTCACCACAATTAAAGAGCAGGCTTGTAAAAAGTATTCTCAGGGATTATAAAAGAACAACCCTGCTACTTTTATGTCTCTAATTCAAAGATGGCAATCCTGCCTCTTTGTGCTGGAATAAGCCGATTTAGACCACAGGATACAGACTGTTACAGACAAACTGCAAACTTCAGGCCAAAGTAGCACCAAAATATCAAATACCAAAATATAAAAGTAGCACCAAAAGAGGCAGGTAGAGCTCTGAGAGAAATGAATCAAACTTTCCCATTCATCCCTAACATTTTACAGTATGTGAAAACTCAGCCAATTAAAGAAAACAAAAACTAAAAAAGCCAAACCAAAAATCCAATCCAACCCTAAGCCTCTTTTTTTACTAAACACCGCAGTTGGATTTACTAAAATTATAGTTGAGACCACTGGAAAATTGCTAGGGTGATAAAACAGCTTGTATCATAACCACCACTTTCATTCTGCTCTGTGGTTTCAAAACACATCTGATTTACTCTCTAGCATTTTTCTTGTCTGAAAAAATGTAGCTATACAATCCTTAGTGGTTAAAACTATGGCTGAGTCATTCTACTTTGGCACAGTTGACTTCTCCTTCAGAAAGCCTGCTCCCACCACACTGTCTGGAGAATGATTGGACATGTTTGGCTTCTGCCGAACCATCCCATGGAAGGAGACCATTTATATCCCAACAGCTTGAAACCATCCAGGGAGTTCATTGGAAGCTAGAGACTAGAAAGAACTAGAAAATGCATGCAAGAAGGACTATTTAAACACAGTAACAACAAATGCAGCAAAGTATATTTCAGCAGCAGTTAGCCTCTTTCATGTCTTGACTAGAGAGTGATCTGGACAACAGGTTGCTTCCTGCACATCTCAGCTTTCCAATTCCAGGGTATGGGAAGGAAGAATGGATGCAAAAGACCCAAGATTGGTAGAAATGAGAGATTAAGACAAGGCTGAGGGAGAGTGTGAAATGTGTTGAGGAAAGGTGGAGAAGGAGAAAGTCTCCTAAATAAATCGATTAACAAGATCACTTTTCATTGTCTTCCACTTCTGCTCCCTGCATGGACATCCCACACTGGGTTACAAATCCTGTAGCCCCTGCTACTCCCCCTACTTCTGTCAACCCATGGTATAAATATGCCACATTCAAACATCAGTGATGTGGCAAGTATGTCCCAACAGACTTGCCAGGTTTTCACTGCATGTGCCACCCACAAACTAAGATTCTGATTTTCTGTCATGAATAGCAATTTCTCCCTTCCCCAGTAATCTTCACCAGTCTGTCCCAAAACTCAACATCCTTCTTATTAACTATTTGTCACTAATTGATGCTAAACAGTTCATGAAAGTAGTCATGAAAAAGAAAACCACCAAAACCCCCTAAATATTTATTTAAAACAACTCTATGATAAAGCTTGTTTTTGGGCTTTCACATCCCCAGAGTAATCATAGCAGATCTTATTGAAAGTAAAGTTCAGATATGATACAGTCTTAAATAATGAGGGACAAAAAAATTCAGCAAAGTGTCTTCTCAGCTCATAAAAACACTACATTAAAGAACCATATTTACTGCAGCCCTCGAGGATGCACAGTAAAAAGATATGTTTTGTATTGTGTGAGACCTATCTCAAGTCTATATCATTTCACTTGGGAGTCTGGTTTTCATGGGTTCTGAGTGACTTCCTGTCTGTGCTCAGGAGCAGAGGGAGTTAGGCACAGCCTGTGCAAAGGAACAGTCCAGCTTTGTTCTTTGGTCGCATGTTCTCACTGCACGGTGGGACTGTAGAATGTGTATGGGCAGACGGTTTGTGTCAGGTAAAGCTGCTCTGAGCAGGTGGATGTAGCTGTTTTCCAGGGAGCTCCTGGCAGCTCCCATTCATATAGCACAGGACAAGAATGAAGCCCAGGACCCTGTGTGGAACAGCAATGTAGCAGCACCAATGGCCAAGGTTTAAAGGCAGTTTAAACACAGCATCTTTTCCTGGGCCAAAATGGTGCAGAAGTGACTGTGAGAAATTTTATACTTCATGATTGCCCCTTGAACAATACAAGATACAGAAAATATAACCACAAAGATCTGATCCAGAATATTGATAATGCCTTAAACTTCAGTCATCTCTGAACACAAAGCTGAAGCTTCATCACAACATAACTCTGCAGATCCTTTGATAGAATAAAAAACAGAAGATGAAGGAAAATTTATCCTATGTAAACCTTTACCAACAATTTATCACCAGTATCTTCATTTCCAAGTGCAGGCAGAAACTGTAGTTGCGTTGGACATTTTGTGGATAACCTTGGTAAATGCTGCAGTTATAGTCACAGGTATCATATACAACACTGACAATTCTGAAAGATCATTCCCAAATATTTTTGACAGCATCTTTTTTTTATCTGAAGTGCACAGATGATTGCAAAAGTACTTTGCTTTTAGCTCTAAGATGTAAGTGGTAGTCAAGGGCTGAGAAGTAAGGTGTCAGGGGTGCCCTCACTGCCAGGTAAAGCCTTGCCAGAGAAGGGGCTCTTCTGTCATGCTCAGATTTTTCCCCAGGATTTTGAAAATTCTCAGACAAGGTAAGTTGAAATATGAAAATGCCATTAAAAAAAAGAAACAACAAAATTTAAGTGGTGCTTTCTAGTTCAGATGTGTGTTTTACGCTGTCAGATGTGAGCCCTGGAGATATAATAGCAGTACTACATGCAGTCTGTTATTATAATTTAAAAATTTTATTGTCATGATAATATGAAGCCCATGCATTTGGTTAGACAGAAAATCTTAATGTTAACATTTCCTGATGTTTGAGCGCATAACAATGCATCAAAATTCTCTTAATGCAGCATTTGTAGTTAACATCTTTTTAATCCTGAGTATTCTGTGAATGTAAAGTCATTCAAACATAAAACTGGCAATATTTTAGATTTTATGAATTTAGAAACATTCAGGTTTACATATGGAAAAAAATACTAGCTCCCTATTTTTTCTCTTCCTTTCAGTCCTACTCAAAACAATTTATTAACAGCACATACAAGAATAGGCATTTATAATAGAAAAGAACCCAAACTTGATAAAACATTATTGTAGCACAAGAAGAAATATTCACTTAGTCCCTAAGGAAGTGAATCATTTTATCTACAATAAAAATTTTTCAGGGAAAAACCTAACTCTATTTTCTTTGTTGTGATTCATATTGAGTGTCATTCCAGTGAGCCAGGTGGTACATAAAGATGCAAAAATCAGATTTTTCAGATAAGTCATGAAGCACTAGAAATTAGGGCTATGACAGAGGGGTTATCTCAATCCCAGGAAAAAGACTACTAAGAAAAAAAGATAAAGAACCAAACTGCTGAATATTTTTGTGGTATGATGCCAGGGTAATATTGGTATGCAACTAACCTCTAGAGCTCAGGAATCCATCTGTACTCTGGGATCAATCAGCTCGAAAAGCAAACTATGGAAGGCATCCAAGGCAGGCTTCAGTTGCCAGAGTTTGCTTTGACTGGATTTCAGCACTGAATCCATTGTCTTTACCCAGATTCTACGAAAATTTCACTGTAATATCAAATCCATCCTAACATTTAATTGTGTGAAATGGGTGCATCCAAAAGCTGGAGCAAACAGGTACGATGCCACTATTTCTCAGAAATTGAGGATTTGGCTTGTTAGTCCACTTCTGTAGAACATTTTTAGCAAAACTCCTACGAGGAAGGGTAAATAAATGGTCTTCTTCACCATCTTTACACAAACACATATCTATCATAATCATACACATATATATATACACACACAGCTTTATGTCTGAGCCTCAGGTCAGTTAAGAGCACTTCAGTTTCTGAAGAAATTCAGTACCCAGCCATCCATAAACAGCAATGCAAAGTGTATCATGGTAATGGCCACACAAGCCTGCCTGGAAAAGCTTCCAGATCAGGAAACCTCCTACCTTCATAAGGCAGTTTTTTGGTCATTCTTGGATTGCTGGGATCAAGGCACTGCTTCTGTTTTACCAACCAAAATTCTGCTGGTCAGGCTACATGTTGCTAAAGACTGAAAATCTAATAAGAAAATGTATCCTAGTTTTTGTTAACCACAACAGAATTTCATTAACATAATAATCAAAAATAAATTAACTTAGTAAATATCTTGCTTCCATCACTTCCATTTGTATTTTTGATATTCCTGAGTGTTTTAATGGTCATTAGACTTACAGCAGACTGGAAGATTTGGAGGAAGCAAATTCTCCTGTGATCCATCTTGAATGGTCATGCCTGAGCAAAACAAAACAGAATTTGGAGTTTAATTTTATACTCTGTAAATGTGGTCCCACTGGTAGCATCACTTCCATTTCCCTTCACTGGTCAGTGCTAAACTTTAGTAGTGAACAATGGCATGGTGCCAAATTTCCACACCTGAACACTAAAAATAGACTCTTGTTATTGGTATGTGATGGAGAAAAGCAGAGCTCTAGGGCAAATTGAGCTAAGCCTTTTTCACTTAGGCCGAGATCCAGAACTTCTCCATAGACATTGAAATCCCATTTGTTTCAATTTCCCTCAGAGAACTGGGCAAGTGTGAGTTCTGTCTTTAAATACCCTGGGACTTAATTTATCAAGTGCTTAACGTAGGTTAAGGGTAATTTATTTATTATTATTCTCCTGTGTTTCCATTCCAGAAACTGGAACTGGCATTGAGTTTACTACTGGAAATTGCTTTGACAAAACATGGTCCTGTGAAGAAGCAACAGTTAGATGCTTGCAAGAAGAGTTTTTGTGCACATTTAAACTAACAAAGGAGAATCACCTTTTATGTATAGCTGCAGTTTGATGTCAATATTGAGGCTTCTGGAACTGATTTAGAAAAATATCTTTCTCAAAACCTTTTTTTTAATGTCACTTTTTTTTTCTTTTTAAAGGCAAGAAGCAAATATGCTCCAAAATTGACTGATTGGCTGTAAGTTCAATAATCTACAGAAGACTGGAATAAGTAACAATTGGACAGAAAACAATAAATTCAATCAATTGCTACTAATACCTTCTTTACTCTAAATTCCTCAGATGCCCATATTTGCCTTTGACAAGGAGGCTGAGATCTCTTGAAACAAGATGATCAAATCTTTGGAGTCAGGCTGTCCATTCCCTTCTTTGAGCTTCTGCTCCCTGAGATGAGAGGCTACTTAGTCAGACCTAAGTCCGGCTTTTCAATAGTCAGCCCAAGAGTGAAAATTCTGCTTGGTACTCCTAGGAGCAAGAAGGCACTGCCACACACAGACTGGTGCCCACGGATCTTGGTTTTGTGTTTTGTGGTTTTTTAGCTAATATTGTTCAACCAGAACCAGTAGGTGTGACAATCCCACTGCAGTGCATTGGCATGGTTTTGATTTATACTTGTTCTTCTTTCCTCTGAAAGAAGTTTTATATCACCTGCCCTCACAGTAATTGTCACTGGTAGCTTTTAAAGAGAAGCAGAAAATTTCATGAGCATTCCCTTAGCTCACAATTAATATGTTTAGTTGTATTTTTTACTATCTTAAACTTCAGAATCTTAAGACTATGTTCCTAATCATTCAGAGAAGAATTTCCATTAGATCCAGGGCTGTATGAAAATTTTAAACAACAGTAGCATAGGCAAAATGAAATAATTTGGTGACTGTGTTTAATATGGATTCATTCTTTATTCCTTTTAATTGGAGATGAAAGTTCTCTGCATTACAGGAATCAAATACACTCCTGAAATCTCTGCTTTCAGGAATTTATCTACTACCTTTCCTTTCTTAATCCCTTAGTATGTTGAAAAGAAAGAAAGGGGGGAGATGAAATAACAAGTCTGAAAATAGGATATAAAAGAAAAAGAAAAGATATGAAAAGAATGAAGGAAAAAAAAAGAAAAACATTACTAGTCATGGGTATTTTTCACTGCGGGGACATAAACCCCACTGACTGAAAAAGAAAAAACATGAAAGGGGATTGATGCTGATGAGGAAAAGGTAGTGACATTGTACCACATATATTTTCCTTCCTGAAACACTGACCTCAACAGATATTTTCAGAGAAGGCATTGATTGGCCATAGACTTAATTCAAGGTGAAGTTTTCCAGTTTCTGCAAGAACACTGGAAAATCTTTCCCAATAAATGCATAGCCATGATTTATAGAAATTTGCTTCAGGCAGATTTTACTGGTTTCAGAGAAAATTCATATAAAATACACTGAAAAAAATAACTGCTTGGCATGAACCTCCAATGTCTTCTACTCAGCAAAGAAAACCCCAACCAAACCAAACCAATAACCCAACAAACAAATAAATACACAAAAATAAATAAATAAAACCCCCAACAAACCAAACCAAACCCAAGAGGGTTATTTTTTCATGAGCCCCTATAAATTAAATAAGAAAGATTTAGTTTTTGAGGTCATTAACCGTGCCAGCTAATCCTTGCCTCCACAGAGATGCTCCCCAGCTCCAGCATACTCTCCTGTGTGCTCACAGTGCTCTCCAGGGTGTGGAGCTCAGTGGGTTTGCCCACAACCTGAAGATAAGAGATGAGAACAATATCTAGTCATATCTTAAGTCCCCATGAAATCAGGGAAATGTATGTTCCTTTTGTAATTTCTGTTTTGAAGCATCAGCCCAAGTGTTGCTAGTGAGAGCGGTGTAGAAGTGTTCTATCAGCACATAATTTTACTACTCAAGCACAGGCATGGACAAAGTGTAACCAATAGGGTGGCAGAACTGTCTTGATTTTGCATGTTTGTCTGCATTTGAAACATTTCAGGAAGAATAAAAAACTGTATACAGGAAGAATAAAAACTTGTATATTTTGGCAGGTTTCAATGAAAGATTTTCAGGTGCTGAATGAAAAAGTAGAATGTCATCTTGTTATATCCTTGTGACTAATGAAATTGGGCAAACCATTCTTCTAAATATCATATTGTGATTCGACAGGAAGTATAAGGAAAGTGGAAGAGTTTTGGTTTCAAACAATAGAGAGAATTTAAGAAAGCTCAAGCTGAAATGCCTTGCTGTTAATATTTGGAATAACTCAACGTAAAGCAGATGGAACTCTTTCTTTAATGGCAAAACCCAACATGATTAATCTTGGATTTAAATGCTATTTAACTCCAAAGTGTTCAAAACGCTGAAGTCAAGTATTGTAACCATAACTAATCTCAAAACAAATGAGAACATTGGAACATGGTTCAAGCCAAAAGAGGGAAGCTGAATGTTAAACAACATCTGGGAGCAGAACAGTCATTTAAAGAAGCAATTTTGCTAAAGGAGACTAGTTAGAAAAGATAAGCAAATACTTCCCCCTGTAATAGAACAGCTGAGTTCCATGCAGTACCTTAAATGTAAATATTGTAACTGAGCAGCATGAGACAAAAGTTCTTTCAGAGCTGTGATCTAGAGTTAAACACAAACATTGAAATGGGAATTAATATTTCTTTCAAGCTCTTGAAGTCGTTTTTGTGCATCATAGGCTACAGAAAACTGCAATGCTCTCTCTAAAAGTGTCTAAAAGCAGAATAAACGATTGCCAACTACATAATTATTTTTTTCCTCTCACACAGCCTGATTGGAAATTGATGTGTTGACAATTTTTCTGATGGAAAAAGTTATTTCTAAAAAATACTAAACCCTCTGCTGAAACAGAAATACTGCTCAGGAAATTATTATTTTACAGTCAATCACCAAAAATTTTCCTTTAAATTTGGAGGCAGATATAAGCAAATATATACCTGCTGAGCAGAGGAGCAATTAGGCTTAGACAAATGTGCATGTGCCCTAATTCTTTCTGAATTTCTCAAGCAAAGTCTGACCTATTATTATTTGAAGTCCAAGGACTTCTTAATCATTTGCAAAGTATTAGGTATGCATTCAAAGGAATCAACATAATTAGTTCCAGAATAGGAAGCAAGTCAACAAAATCAAAAAGCACAATATTTTAGATAAAAAGAAAAAGACATATAAATTCAATTCAAATTTTCATTTCAAAGAATTCTATTCATATTACTATCTTGCCATTCAGGGAGAGAATACTGCCCACAGTCTGCTCCACCATACCAAGTGGATGCTGGACAAAAATCCGATGACTGTCTCAAGTAGAACAGTTGGGAAACTCACATCTAATCCTTCAGAAGAGAATAGAGTTTTGAAAGATTTCTTCCCTTCTAGGAAGGGGTGAAAAGACTTAGAAATGGGGCTTTTTTTCTTTATGGAAAGGGAATTCTAGGGAAAAAAGTGACTGTTTTGGAAGAATCATAATGAATTTTCTCTTCCTGCTGTCTACTCAAAAAGATCTTGGTAACTTCACAGGAATAAAATTAACCTGAACACAGTCTAGACTGAGAGAGAGAAGCCAAGCTCCCAGTTAAGAATTGCCTTCCTTGGCTGGCTGCTTGAGAAGCCAGTGGGGCTGCAGTGTTTTCAGCACCTTCATCTCCCAGGAAGATATTCAGAGGACTAAAGCATCATGGTTTCAAAACCTCTATTCAGCCAAAGTTTTCCTGAGGGAAAAATATTTTCTTTCCTGTAAAATCATAATTTTCTCATGGAAAAATAAGTTATTGCACCAAAAAAGACATTTCATTTCAGAGAATTTGCGTGATGGAAGAGACCCATATGATTTTATCACCCGATAAAATTGATTTCACAGTAAATTTTTGTAAAATATTTGCTGGGAACAGATTATTAGCTCTTGAGAAATGATCCCACTGCCTTTTTATTTAGATCATCCTACTTTATATTTTTAATAAAAATTAACCTCTTCCAAAGGAATAACTCTTCAAAATAAGTTTTGATTTTGACTTCTTTCCCACCTCTGATGCTTCTTCCAATACCCCAGTATTCCAGTTGCTCACCTGGAGTCCTTGGAACATTCAAGAAGTCCTCAAACTCATATGGTGAAATGCTCTCAGTATCTTAAAATGCAGAGACTGTCCCTTGTGATTCCTGGGAAAGGCTCAAGTGATCAGCTGGGAAATTCAGTTACTAAGTATACAGAGTCAGTAAAATCTCACATCTCAAGCATGACACAAGAACTGTGAAGGACAAAGTAACTAATGATTAGATGGGACCTCCACTCTTCTGAGATTCACACAGTACAACACGCAGCATAACCACACAAACCCCTTGTGCCCCCTCTGCAACACGTGGTGAATCAAGTTTAAGATCCTTTTAACTTTAGTAACTCTGTGTTCTTGCTTCATCTTGCCAAATTGATCCTTTAATCTCCATGTGCCCAACCAAAGGCTTTGTTCTCACACAGCACATCCCTTCCCAAAGCCCAGCTGGAACCTCAGGGGCCCACACTCTTTGTTGAGACCTCCTGGTACTTACTGCAGTGATTCACTCAGCACATCCGAGAAAAACAAGGTCATAACCATTAACACCTAAAATAAACTATGTTTCCGGTTTAGTTTGGGCCATTATTATTCATTCCCTCATTCTCTCTTAGACCTACCTTTTATTTTATTACATTTTTAAAGAACTGTATTGAAAATGTTCCATAAAATCTATTGTACACACACACAAAAAAAGTCATTTCACTTTTCTAGACGTGCTTTTAAAGATTCAGTCAGAAAAATATTGGCGATTAGTTGCAAGCACTGCATTATGGGCCACCCCTTTCCAGGTGAAGAATATGAAAATGCAAGATGTCTTTATTTTCCTTGTTCCACAGGAGCTAAACTATGTAATGATGGGCCTTTGTCCACTGTATCATTTGAGAACTCATCTCTTCTGACTTTGCCAATTAGTCAATGCAAAATAAATACCAGCAATTCTATGAAATTTAGTTTGGATAAATAATGAAGAAAACCCCAAAATAGATCAAACTCCATGAAAAGTCCACTCTGCACCAAGTTTGCTGTATGTTTTACCTGGAAACTATGGTTATCTTGTCTCACAAACACCTCTGGAATGACCACCCTAAACTAGGAAGCTTTGCAAAAGTGCAAATTTGCTTCTGAATTAGGCTGAAGTTAAGATGTGGTATCCCTGATTAGTAAGGTATTGTATGCATCTGTGATCTTCTGAGAGCATTATACATGTTATTCTTTGTAGAAGACTTCTGTCATTCCTGTAGGAATTGATAAGAACTATGAAAATCTGTTCTTGGAAAGGAAAAAGAACAGAAGAAACACAGTCTTGCCTTGTAAGAATCCTAGCAGAGACATTTGATGAGTTAAAGTCCTGATAGATAGAAACTGTCAGACCTATAATCATCCTCAAGGTACTTAAAAGTCTTAACTAATAATGTCTTTAAATGGGGGCTTCATATAAACCTTTAGTTGAATCATAGATCTTAGTACAAATGTCTACCTGGAATAATTCTGACATGATACATTTTGAAAGCTGAAATGTGCTTTACAGAGGAAACTTCATTCCCTAACATAAGAGGCATTGCAGACTTGGATCAGGTACTGCAGACAGGACCAATTCAGCCTCTTCAACTGAAAAAGAATTGCTCACACAGTCTGTTCAGGAACGATCTGAAATAGTCACACAATAAATGGGGTGACCATGAATGTAGATCATCGAAATGTGATGCCAAGTGACTGTTGCTAGCTCTGGGACAATTTATGACCCACTTAACCTGTCTCAGACCCAGAGGCCTGCAAGCTCTCGATGGTGCTGCTTTCTGCATGGCTCAGAGCTTCATGTCTTTTTGTGTGATGTATATTTGCTCATGCTTACAGCAGGAGCTGAACCCCTATTCCTGCTTACATAGCACTTGGGGTAAGCATACAACATTCAGCCTTGTGTTCAAATACACAGCTCTCCAGGCCTAAGAACCAATGGGTGTGTATAACTGTATTTTGCCTCGTAATAGACCTTACTCCTTCCAAACTTCTATTGTCTTTCTGTTATTTCAGATTTTTTTTTCTTCCTTTGAAACACCATTTATTTATGGCTATAATTTTTTGAAATACCATGTATATCTTTCATTTTAATTCTAGTTTCAAGGCCCTTTTTAACCAACAATTAGCACAGTGTTAATCTGAAGAGCAGCATTGGTTGGGCTCAGAATAACCTTGCGATTTTCTCTGTATTCTCAGCATTCAAGCTCTAAGGCTCCAGATTGTTTGATTCCTATTTGGATTTTTAGCCCATCGTGAACTTGACACAGTTGCTAAGATACGTATCAGTCTGCACTGTGTTGATACAATATTATTTAAACACTTTAAAGGGCAGCCTAACAGCTCTCTGTAAACACAAAACTCCGCCATAAACTCTTCTCAGAAACAAGCAGCCTGACACAAAAAATTAAATCCAGGGTATTTCAAAGATTACTACCAAAGTCTTCATGAGCATCCTCCCACCACCAGCAAAGCCCCTAACAGTTGTATGGCCACCCTGATCGAGCCTCGCTGCACACACAGGTCTGCTGGCTCGATGCCTTCAGCAGCTTCCTATCCTGTGAGGCTCCTCTCCTGATGTTGCTGTCACAAGTTTGCAGGCACTTTGATTTGATGTTGGTAGCCCAGGGCCAACAGTTGTTTCCAGGTCTGTCTCAGTAACCTCCCCAAAACCATTCTGACCAGGAGAATTTCACACTTTTTTGGATCAGGTTACTAATTTTTCAGTATCTTCATATCTTCTCTCTTCTGTGGTTGTTCGAAATGCTGCATTAACTTTTCTTCTACCTGATTTTGTCCTTTTCTATATATTACTGTTCATCACTTGATTAAGTTTCCAACAATGAGATGGCTAAAAGCAGAGCAGGCTTGGGCGCAGGTAACAACTCAGATGAGCAGGTAAGTCCATAGCAACAAGGGATGCAAAATTCCAGGAAGGACAGCAAAGTTGTCTGCAGGTGTGTGGCTTTCAAACTGATACACTCACCTTGGTGTTTCCACTCTATGCACTTGTGAGAATCCTCTCCAGCATGAAGTCAACAAAATACTCTCAATATCCATGATATATAAGGAAAGACGGTATTTTGCAAGTATTTTCAGCCTTCCTAAAGCATGGAAATAATTATGTCCAGATTTCTTCTGGGTGCACTATCTAACCTGCAGAGATCTCAGCTACTATATAGGCAAAGACTTTAATCAAACTCTTCATCACAGTGTGATCTCTGGATTATTCATGTACCTTTATTAATCATCTGCCTTCTAAAGACCATTATATCAGAGTCAGAAACACATCCTGAGCAGACAGGTGTAAATAATACTGTGAAAGGAGACAAATGAAATCAGCTCTCTGGCAAAACTGGCCTCTCCTTCTTGTAGGAAAAGAGTTTCTGTCTTAGAGAACAGGCCACAACACACAGTATTATTTTCTGCATCATTTTTCAGAGTCACATCACTTTGTGTGGTTGCAGAGACAACCAACCACTTCTCATGATTCTGAGGGCTTGTTTTAGGGTTTTCTTAATATTCATGTTGTCCTTTAACACTATGCCCACAGCCAGCTCTTCTGAAAGACCACACTGTGGCCACTGTCCTAGTGTTTATGTGTCAGCATGTCATGCTCTGCTGCTCCAAATTCCTATCAGATTTTTTTGTTTTGTGGAACTTCCAATCATTTTGAAACCTGTTTCCAAAAGGAACAACGTTTCTAGTCTTTCTTATTCCCAAGTTCCAAATGTCAGTAACCTCACAAAAATACAACTTTTTGCTTGATTTTTTTTGTTCACATACATAACCTATTAAATGTTAAAAATGCATTTCAAAATGGAAAAAAAAATCCACTTGCAAAATAAATCATATGACACACCAGCATTCAAAAACTGCTTCATATTTTTGAAGAAAACCAGTATTTTACCATTTGCCATTAAAAATAGTCATTAGAAAAAAGTATTCTGGCTTCAGTTTTCTGATCAACAGTATTTCCTATTCTTTGCATTTACCTTCCTGAGACATCCTAACAGTTATAATTTACAAAAGAAATTCCCCAATTAAAATGGAAAGCAGTCAAGTAAATATTTTCCTTAAAGCCAGGTCTGAGTGGTACAGTAATATCAGACCACAATGTGATGTGCCACTGCTAATCCTGCCAGCCCAGAGCAGATGTGAACCTTGTGGGCCATCAGGGGTGCAAGAGATGGTATCGATTCCCCACCCACTGTACACACTCAGCATAAGGGAGAACAGAAAGGATTCTCTAGCCCTATTCTGACCCCATGAAATTGTTGAAACTCAGTAAATGAGAGGCTTGTGGAGACACATGATATTCCAGTAAGCACTTTCTAGGATCTCTGTCACACTGTTTCATATTTGTGAGTAAGTATTTTTACCATTTTTAAATGAAAACAAACCAAAGCACTGTTTTAAGATGGAATCACAGAACTAAGTGTTTTAAGATCCATGCTTAGTTGAATATTGCACTAAACATACCTTTTTCATTGTAAATTCAGAAGTAGTAATTGTCCCCACGTGTTCTCAGGCCACAGTGACACTCTCTAGTTAGGAGTTACAAGGAGGGCTATAATGTAAGAAAAATCAATAGTGTTATTTTAAAATGTTCAGCCATGAAAGAACAATCAACAGTTGAAAAGACCAGGAACAATCGATTTCAATGAGCAGTTCATATTGGGTAACAAGGCAGCACAGAGATAGATAAAGATTGAACTGTTAGGAAAGAATATTTAAAGCATTAATTAGATACACTAGAGCTTAATGCCCCTCAGAAGAGTTTTTAAAAGAAGGCACTATCTTAAAGTTTCACATTCCATTACAGGATTACATCTATCAAATAGCACTTGACAAATGTGACACTGAAAACTATTTTCTTTTAAAACAATTATAATTTGTTAAACTAAAGCATATACTGCTGTCTGGATTCTGCTGGAGCATGTAATGTCATTTCTTGTACTGTCCAGAGGAAAGTTACTCACATGTCTAAGTAAAAAAAGTGCCTAAATCTATGGCAAAGTAAATTACATCTTCAAATTAGGATTTCAAGCCAGAGTTGTCATAACATAGCATGAGACTTTCTTAATGTGAAAGCCCTGAATAGACACATGACCCTGTTTTCTTGTTCTTATATGCAAGCACTCATAATCAGGTATCCATTTTGGTTTTAAGCTATACATAGATACACACATGAATATATGTCATATGTCCATTCCTTGTCATGGCAAACTAATTTACTCCTTATTTCACAAGTCAGGAGAGTATCAGGAGAACATAAACATACCACAAGACTTACACCCACGAAACCCAAGCCAAAATACCCACAGCAAACTAGCTAATACCAGGAATACGGAAAGCATCTGTAAGGCGGACAATATAGATTTAAAAATGGGGAGAAGAGGTCAGGGAGTGTTCTCTGAAATGATGGGACAAATTGACTCATGGTCCCTCATTAAGGCTTTGATTGACCTTTGACAGGATCAGACAGCCAATAACAGTCTATCCAAAGACAACTCAAAGGTGAACAAAGTATTTTCAGCCCAGAGTAAAACTAAAAGTGTATTTCTCTATGGTAGCACAATGGTAAAGGTAATTATTATTCTTGGTTGTATTATCTAGTGCTCTTCAGTCAAGATTGGTTTGAAGGACAGAGGATACTTTGTCACAAGCAAAAATCCAAAGTCAGCATTTTGTCTAATTTCCTATCAGTTTGTCATGGAAACAGTATAAAATTTTCCTAAAACATGCCTTGAGCTAGCAGAATATGTACATTAAGTACTATATTTCACCACAGCAAGGCACTAAACAATTCTTCCCTCCCTTAAACCCACTGACCTTACTTGACAGAGCATTCATTTATCTTGTGGACACACAGAGAAAGAAAAATCCGAGTGAAATGCACTACATATTCATTCTTTCTCAGAGAAAGAAGGACAGAAAATGATTTATATGTGGTAGAAGCTTGTTAACATAAGCAATAGTATCACTGTGGAAATTAAATAGGCAGTAAGAAAGCTTTCCTATGGAGGTAAAGAAAACCTGAGCTCAAAGTTGCTTTTCTATTGGACTAAAACTCGTAAAAAATTTGAAATTTCTTTTGGTACCAAGTTTCAAAAATACCACGTGTGTTTGAATTTGTGAACCAAATGGAAAGTAAAGGAATCTGAACCTTTTCTCAAAAACAAAAGTCTGACATGTTACTTAGTTCATGTCCAATCCTGTTACTGTGAAGGGCTTTCAACATTTCTCTCAGACATAGATTCAGAGGATTAATTCAGTTAGCATACTGGAGATCTGCACTTCTGTCTATGTCTACAAAAATAGACAGAAGTGATGAAACAGAGGATGGCCTCCTTGAATAAATGAAACTCCATCCAAAGTACAAGATAAAACACAGCTGGTCAAATTCACATTCCCTGTCAGTCCATGGCAGTAAATCCTTGCACAACTGTTGGCAAGATCATTCCAGCACTGACTGTGGTAACTGCGCAGCACCAGTTTCTGAAGGGCTTGAAGCCATACCCTGGTCACACCTGGGGGCACACACACGCTCTCAGGATGTGTGCACTGTCAGGGCTGCCCCCGAGTTGCTGTTTGGATGAGATGCCTGGCTGTGCCTTCCCTCAAAGGTCATCACCTTTCCATAACACTGTAAGCCCAAAAGAGTGCTGCAAGGTGCTCTGCATGGGTATTGTGGGGCTTAGGTGAGCTTCAATTGCCCTTGCAAGTGTGGATTTTCAATCCTTTGAGCCTGTAGAGTACTGCAGGTTTCCCCCTGCTGACTGCTGCTGTGCAAGGAGCACAAGTCTAGTTTTGGTTGAGGCTGATGGCATTGCTTGCAACCTTGAATACCCTGAATAGGTCGGATCCCTGTTAGTTTGGAAATTTGCTCTCGTATGCTGTGGTACCACCAGATTAGATACCTTTTAGGAAATTAGGCCAGATGTTCTGTCACCATGGCCAGGGAGAGAGATGGCCAAAGCACAGGAAGGAAGTCTTACCCATAGTGAGTGTGGACATTGTAAGTGACACAGTTCAGAGGATGAAGCAACTCTCTCAAGGTGGTGCCTGGTCAGTCAAATATGTACTACAGGGAGTAACTCATCCTGTCAGGTTATTCCATATACAACTTGTGTTACCATAATGCACACACAGCCAGGAAAAGCAAGCAAGCAAGCACCGGTTTCAGAATTCTTGAATGGGCCACAAACTTCAGCAGAAACTGTGACAAAATTCTCAAGTGTCAGTGGGCCTAAAAGCCAGGCAAAGAGTGAATGCCTCTGCCTGCGTGGCCAAGGACATCTCAACCTCTTTAAACCAGAAAAGTAAACACACTAGTCATTTGGTTGTTGTGTTTACAAGAACAGTAGAAAAAACCCGAAGAACCTGGGAAAGAAAAGAGCTCTTTGGTGGGAGCTGGAATCCACAGGAGTTAATTTGAATTTCCCCAGCCAGCTGGAGCCAAGGGAAAGCTGATTTTCCACTAGCCTGCACCTTGTAGAATCATTTACACTTCTCAAGTGGATGTAAAAACATGCTACAGACACTAACAGAGCCATTTAACACCCACTTTGCAGAGGTGTTAATGTCTAAACAGAGCATAAGGTCATAGAGAGCAGGCCTAGAGTCATTCAATTAGGAGCGACTGCTGAGGAAGCGCAGGCTCCTCTCCCCGAGGGCACCGACAGCCCTGCCAGCCGGGAGCCCTCCCTGCTGCCCGAACAGCAGCCTTGCTGCAGGGGCACGCTGCGATAGTTACTGAAAACTGCTCAGGGGAGGTTACCTTTCGGGGCTGTCACACGTGCTGGAGAGCTGCATCCCCACCTGAGCGGTGTCCCTGAGCTGCCCCGCGGTGCTCTGCCCGCTGCCACCGCAGCCACGGGCTGTGTCCCCATGGGACGCTGCCATGCTGCTGGAATGGGAGCTCGGAGGGAGGTTATGGCAGCCAGGACTGGCCCTGCACGGAGCTTGTCAGCCCGAAGCCCACCTGGCTCACCTGAGCAAGAGGCGTGCCCTGCTGCAGGGCTGGGCTCCCCCGCTGGGGCGGTGCAGCTCCCTCGAGGCACCGGCTGCAAAGAGGTGAGAAAGCGCCGGGGCGAGCAAGACCAGTGTGGCCCAGGTGCCACCATGTTTGGGAAAGGGACGTGCCAGGAAAAGGCAGAGCCGACCCGGCTCCCTGCAGGGCACCGTGCCCAGCCCTGCTGCCTCAGGGGCGTCCTGGTGCCAGAGACCGAACTTCAGTGTTTCCCAACACATTCCCAGTCACTTCTCTTTCCCCAATCCTCCGTGAAACTTGCTGTGTGTACACGAGAACAACATTGATAAATGCTACCTTCTAAAGTAAAATCAGCGGCGGTTCCTCCTGCTCTCCTCGTATGTTTGCGTGAGGGTTAGAGAGGACAGAGCCAGCTGAGAACAGAGGAAGTGGAGATCAACATTAACGGGAACAAAAGATGACAGGAGAACTCTTGTTCTCCTACAAATATACTTTCCAAAGCACATAATTAAAGAGAAAAGAGGACAAAGGAAGACAAAAATATGCCACAGGTGGAGAAAACAGAGAAACCGCCACCCACCCCAGTGCCAAAAATCTCAATTAAAAAGTGACAGGTGTGTAACTTTGTTTTAAAGGAAAAAAAACGCACCGTGAAAAGACACGTTGGCAGGTTTTAGAAAATAAATGCCAAATGTGTTCAGCCTTGCCTTAGAGCAGTGTTCCTTTTCAGTTGTCTTTTGTTTTTGTAAATTTTACTTAAGTTTCCTGCAGTTCCCTTGCCAGCTCTGTCAGCGCTGGCCGTAGATCTGAGAGATGTTGGCCCATCTCCCCTCTAACGGCTGCTCGACTTCCCTGCTGCGCTCGGGGCAGGTTTCCCTTGTTCCCAGGCAAGACAGGCCCCTCTGTGCTTTAATTGCCTCGCAGCCACTCTGGCACCAGCTGAGGTCACTCCGAGTGACTGCGGCAGAGCAACAGCAGTAGCTCCAGCCAGGGGCATTGGGACGGCTTTTAAAATGCAAAAGGAGCAGAGACCCAAGATAGAGCACTGCAGGCACCTTTCCACTTTTAAATAAACCTAGAGCAAATACAAGTGTAAAACTCGACTGTTGCTTTTTCTGGTCTTGTCTCCTTTTAATTTAAGCTTCTTCTGTTTAAGAAACAGTGGCATATAGAAAGAGTTTCTGCAGTGGCAAAATACATATTTCAAATAGGGGAAAATCTGAATTTGCCCCAAATTTATGCTCCCTGCTGCATTTGGCAATCCTCACCTTTCATTATTTCTCTATTCAGGTGCTGCTGTCTCCAGCAGTGTCAGGCATGGATTATGGAGTGAGGTGGTACTGGAAGTCAACCTGGAAAGTCTTTAGAAACGAGCTGGGACACAGGACTTCATGGCCTATCCCACTGAAGAACACAGACATCAACACAACAAACTGACATAATCTCTTTGCCTCTTTTAGGAAAAGAGAAATCCCTGTAAAATAGTGTTCTGTTAATTTCTAGTTATCCCTGTAGGATTTCCATCTGAAAATTGAACATCCATGCCAGGGGCTGGAGAGAGGAAGGGGAGCACAAAGAGGTAGCAAAGCTCTTCAGCCATTATATGGGCCCTGGCAATGGGCCCACAGCTGAGAGAGGCTGTGCCTCAGGGAAAGCAGGAGACTCCTGGGGCAGAGAAGCATTTGGAAAGCACTTTCTGGATCATTTGCCACCTGTCTCAAAACCAGCTCCTGCTGAAGACAACCATAAGATCCCTGCTGGTGCACTGCTGCATGCAGGTCTATACAAACATGGATATTAAAGGCAGACTTTTTTTCACCAAGGGAGAGAAATTTGGTCTCAGTGACATAGCCAGAACATTACTGTTTCTTACTGGGTTCTTTATTAATTGCTTGCTTACTTTCCCCTGGGAACCTTTTTAAATTACAAAATGTCTTCTTAAAAATATTAGGGGTAACGTCTTCTTAAAAAAGTTATGGAATTCCTCTGCAAGGGCTGAGTTTTACATCCCAGTGGGTGTAAATCTTCTGTCTGGATATAGGAAGATTATGCTTACTTTTAAGTAGAATTTTTAGAGCTTTATCAAGAATGTGATGGATCCCTCTCCCATTTGTGGATATTCTGCAAATGGAGATCTTTGAAAGGGGGTCTTTGAAGTGTGTATCTTCCATCCCAAACTGTGAAAGGTACTCAGGGAAAAATTTGTCTGCTATTAAGAGAAACCTTATCCTGTGGATTTAGTTGAGGATGGCACTCATGGCATTAGATGCAACCACGCATGACTTGCAAATACTAACCCATTAAAGTAATTAATTCATTTCCTCCAACAAATGTAGCGATTAAAAATGTGCCTAGGGAATGCTATAAATATACATCTATGACTTGACTTTTCTTCCCAGGAATCTCTGGCTAATCCCCAGTGAATAACCTGTCTATTAACTCAAACCGTCAAATGAAAATGAACAGCCAAGTATTTAAACTATTGCTTTTTATTATAATTACACCGGAGCACAAATAAATAAGCACTAAATTATTGTAAAATATTGTCAATGCACTAAAGAAAGCAGAATTGATCTTCAAACAACATCTTATTACTTCAGAAGTATCAAAGTACATTTAATTACATCTTACCTAAAAAAATCAAGTACAAAAATGAAAAGAAAATTAATATGTATTTATACTGTGTATATAGAAACGGCTAATAATATATGATTACAGTTAGCCTCTAGCTACTCCTTACTCCTACACAATCTCAGGCACATACCTGACAAGTTCTAATGAAATATAAAAAAAAAAAACAACATGACATTCAATTTCAAGATATTGGTAAATGTATTACATCGGAATGAACACAGAATGGTTTCATTTTATTTAAAAACCCTGTCATTTAAAAACATAGTGCCATTGTCCACTTAAAAATAAACAACCCAAACAAAAAAAACCCCATACTATTTTATACCATTTGCTTTAATTTGTCAAAAGGAGCAATAAAGTAGACATACATTGGCTAATATACGTAAACACATTTTTAGTGCAAGAATAACAAGACCTGTGACTTTACTGTGCTTTCTTGAAATCACAGTGCACTTTACACAAATTGCTACACTATAATGTTTAACTTCAGGAGTTTAAAGCAAAATAAGTGCATACCAAACAATTTCATATGTACAGTCTTCATAAGTGTGTGTATATATGTGATCTGTATGTATATACAGATTGCATATTTATACAGACTACAGCTTTAATGACCGTGTGTAACTAAGCACTGTCATTCACCCTGTGACACAGAAGCTGCTGAGACAAGAGGTGGTGTAGGAAATGTTTAACAGCATTGTGATGGCAGCTCTCGGCACTACGATGCGCCTTTCACTGAGCGGCGGGGTGGGCCAGCAGCCACGGGCCAGGGCGGTGGCCTTTGTCATGTCCTGGCTCTGTCCGTGACCTTCAGAAACTACTCCACCTGAGCCTCACTTCCCTCTGTAAAGCGGTTCTCGCAAGCGTGAGGTTTACTTCACATTTCTAAAGTGCTTTGAAGGTAAGTGCTAAGTTATATTTTACTTTTTCATGTTGTCGCACTTTGAAACAAAAAGCCATTGTTTCCATGGGATACAATGGAGGTCTGGAAGCACATGGGCAGTTATTTAGGAAGGACAACAAAAATAGTGTTGAGCACTAAAAGCAAAACAAGGAGTGGTTTGTGGTGGGCTATGTGTACAAGCAAGTCTGCTTGGGACAAGAATGCTTCAATTCCCTGATCATTATTCTATTACACACCGATATGAAAAGGACACGATATGAACAAACACTATCAATCACGTAACTGTTCACATTAATGCCTGCCCTCCCCCAAAGGGCTGGGCACTGCAGCCCATGGGTCTGCACTCTGAAACTAATGCTTCAGCAGTGGGGTTTTAAAGGAACTGCTCCAGGAAGAGACCAGTGTGGAGAAGGACTATCAAGATTGACTGACTGAACCCCAGCTTTCATTTTGTCACCAGAGATTTTGTGCAGCTGGGGGAAAGGACTAAGTATTTCACATATGGTTATGGAAAATTCTTCTCTTGCCACATTACAAGGAAGACAAAGCATAAACACTTTCTGAATAATGAACCTGTTATCTCAACAGATTTCTCATGACCAACAAGTTGTCTTCTTTCCAGCAGATTCTGGAACTTTGCGAGATCTCTGGAGTTTTTCTTCTGCCATTTTCTTTCTTAAAAAAAAAGAGAATAAGCAGAATATACAGTTGGTGTCTTTTGGATGTAACATGTATTCAAAGATTCCCTCACAGCCTCTGGGGTTTTTTTTTCCATGTCTTCTTTCATTTCAGCTGTGAAGGGCTCTTTAAATCCATATTTCAATTGTGTACCCATTCCAGCCACTGTATATTCGTAACACCCCCATATTTAATGTATGCAGGTATATAAGTATGCACACATCTATGAGTATATATAGATACATGCATATATACATATATATGTGTGTACACATATGCATATATACACATACAATAATGCTAATATACATACACACATATAAACACACACTTTATCTTTTACAGAAATCTCAGTTTGGACATCAAAATATACATTAGTTAATTAGTTATAAAATATTTAAAAACTTTATTTCAGAGGCTGAAAAGAAACTACTACTGATAAAGCATTACTCAAACTCAAACTTTAGTAATATAGATTACAAAAACCTTCTAAAATTTGTTATTTTTGGTTTTTTTGATCAGCAATTACAGCTGTGGCAATGCTGTCAATATAATTTCAAAGAAAAGCCAATATAACAAGAAGTTTCAAACAACACACCTTTTCTTTTCAGTGAATATAATATTAAAATGATTGTTTTAAAGAGAGACTTTGTGCTACTAAACTTCAGACACATAGATAGAAATTTAAATATACAAAATATATGCCATAGATCTTTTCCCTACTCCACAGAAGTACAAGTTCCCCTTGTTCTCAACAGATCCTTTTGGAAGATATTTCATCGCATGGATTTCACCCTCATAATCAGTATAAGCCATCTCTTTCTCCCGTTAAAACCAGGAGGTCATAATTCTTTGGTCATGACATAATATTCTCTTAAAATGGGTGTAATATAATACAGGATTGCAAGCCAATTACAGAAGCAGCCAGGAAGAAGAAACAGCATAGCCAGGAGAACATGTTACGTGGGCCTCACAAAACCACCTGAAATCAAGAGGGATTTCCCTACTGGCTTTCAAGGGCTCTGAATTCCTGCCTTATAAACAACACAAGGAAATCTGACACAGCGTAAGTAAGGAGGTGTTGCTGGATTTAAAAACAATCAAAATGTAAACAGATTTTGTCGCCTTTATTTTTCTGGACCAAAGACAAATGTGGACAGAACGGTGGCTGCAGTGGCACCGCCTCAACCTGCTGAGCGACCGGCCCTCTCTGCCACGGGCTGTACAATGCTTAGTCACAGTGAACCATGGTCTCTGCTAATCAGCTGAAGGAAGAATTTCTGTTGCAGGCTTTGCTGCAGAAAATTTAGTTTCTTGGCCAAATAATTTTATCAACTGATTCATATAAAACCAAGGGCAATTTATCTGATTAACATTATGGGAAAACAGATGCAGAACAATCAATATTTTAAATGCAGCTTGGGTATCTACATCAAGCACTTTTACTTTCAGTGCTTGTAGTTTTGCTGTTTCCCACCAGAACTCTCTTCTTGGTCCCTCCTCCCCTGCCCCCTCAAGCTAAGGACATCTAACAAGTACAACTCTAGTTATCTTCTACAGCCCTAGCACCAAGTTGTTTTGTACATTGTCCTCTTTAACAAAACGTACAACCACATGCTTTGTACAGAGGCCACATCCAGGCGGGTCAGAGAAATAAAATGATGGTGGCAGGGTGGGGGTGAACAGTGGAATAAAACATAAAAAATAGGTAATAAAACAGTATAACAGTAACATTATATAGTAAAATTCTTCATAAATTTTTGATTTTTATATATATATATATTTAAACAGTGTATTAGTTTGTGTGTTTTCAATATATTGGCAGAATATTTACATTTTGATATCTTCTGGATCCAAAAAAAATCCTGGATAAATATGTATGCCTTAATCCAGTCGGAAACTTAAATCTCTCTCTTGATTGACAGGTCAGCACTGTATCGGTGTGTCTTTTTCCTAGGAAGTTCACCACCTGCAGATAAGTCTTAGGTTAGAGCCTTTGCCTTATTAAGAAAGCAGGCTACCTGTGCTTGGTGCAACACAGTGGAGAAGGCATCCTTCCCAGGCCTGTCAAATTGCAGTGTCCCAGAACACAGTTTGTTGTTTCGAGTAAGGAGGAGGGCTGTATTTCTTGGTCCCAGTATTCTTTTTCCAACTCGGCAAAATAGGCATGCTGTCCTGTTTGCAGAGTCCTTTCTCTGATTTCTGTCGAGCTTTGATTTCTTTGCAGAGGCAACGTTTTTTTTCAATCATATCCAGCATCGTGTGGTCCCCTTGTAACCACTGCATACACGTCACCTATTGGAGAGAGGAGTGGAGGGAGAAAGAGAAGAAAGAAGAAAAAAAAAGAGGAAAAAAGCATACAAATAACTATTTTTGTCATAGATTGAATACATTGTTTCTTTGCAAGGTCAACTTAATCTTATTTGAAACACCTTAATTTTTTTTATGAACAAAAAATCTCTATGCTAACAACAGAAACGTTAGTTTTTACTTCTAACTACTTCTTTAAGAAAAAAAAAAGGTAATAAAAGGTCCCTGTTTTACTTCTCCAGAGCACTGAAAGCTAATAAAGATAAATATTTTTGGCTAACTAGCACTGGTTGAATTTTAAATGACGGAATAGATCTTAAAAAGAAACATGGATTTTAACAACATTCCTAAGTTGTGGAAATAAAAAATTCTATACACTGAAACCCATGCTTCATATTGCTTTCCAAATCCAATCTGTCACATTAAAAGCAGGGTGTTAACACTTCTGAGCATCAAGCTAAATATAACTCTGTTTAATTTTATTAAAATGATTAGATGAACTCCATGTGAATTATATGGATTAACCTATCCTACTCTGTGATGATATTTCATTAACTGGAAGGCACCAAGAGTTTAGAAACTCTGTGTTTTCATGCATGTAGAATGTTTGAAAATGTGATCCTGATCCAAAAATGGAGGTTAGCATATGTTTAGCTGTAAGTACGTGTCACAGCCCCTCTGAAACCGAGAATGTGGCTTCATTTGAGTTCAGCAGGGTGTTCATGATTGAAAATGTGTGTGGCTTCAAAGGCTTTTGATTGGAACTGAAATCACTAATAGCAAACTATCCTGAAAGGGTTCATTAGTTTGGGATATCACACTGTATACCTGCAAATCAGAAAATTTCCTCTCTACACTTACTTTGCAAATTTGAAGGGATGTCTTGAGTATTCTGACAGATATTTCCCACACTAGTTATGAATTAAGGATTTGTGTGCCAGTAAATGCACACCATACGTTCACAGGGGCTGTCCAAGTACTTCTCTGCTCTTGTCGTGAAAATGCACATGTACAGTAACACTTTTGCAGCATTTAATGACTTATGAAGGAAATGTGTCTTTATTATTAAAGGCATTTGAGTACATTTAATAATGCATATGCCTTTTTCTCAGAAGTCTTAGAATGCCAGGTATGGGCATACACCATGTTCCTAGAACTGAGGTCTGGTTTGCTTAGAGGCTATTATAGAAACTTCTATTGACCTCAGTAGTTTTTGTGGTCAGCTTGAAACATATTTAGCATTTATTCATATAGATAATGTTCCGATTCATAGCAAGAAACAAGGCAAAAGAAATAAATGTGAGCAAGCCTATCAGACAAAGTAATAATAAATGATGCGCTCAAACAGAAAATAAATAAAGAAATGTGTGTATTATTTTGTAAAAGAATTTTTTTAAGGGGAAAAACAGGATAAAAGACTTTTAGATAGAATGCCCTTTCTTTATACTGAAACAAAACCATGCTTACCTTATACACCAGATAGTTCTCTGAGTAGAGTAAGTTTAAACCACAATATGAAGTTTGTTCCTGAATATTCTTATGAATTCTTAATTACTCGGGTACCTTATCTGCAACATGTCCTCCCAAATGATTGAGCGTTCTTCTGGAAGTCTGCTATGCCTGCTCTTCTAATTGAATACTTATCTTTCATTTCAGGAGTGATCTAATGTTTATTGTGGTGCAGACAGGCGTGAGGCACATCATCTGCCATGGCCAGGAGACTTTCTCTCTTTGTGTGCTCAGGCTTGGTCCCAAACTCACTGACCGCACCAGACATACTCCCCTCCCCACCCTTCGGCTCTGCTCCACAGATCTCTGGAGAAGGCTCTGCCTGGCACAGATCTCCTGCCACTCTGCTCATCAGTCATGTGTCAGTACTTACGCAGCAGTGTCTTCAGTTTGGCTGGGTCCTCCTCTGCAGGGAAGGACAGGGACACAGTCTGCACAAAATTCATTACACAAATATTCACCAGCACACCAGCTTCTGTGCTGGACTTCACGATAACAGTGCTTGAGTACGGGTTTCCTCTTCTAGGCAGCAGGAAACACCTCCTCTTTTATAGTCCACCACACAAGCAAACACAGGATGTGCCAATGCCAATCCCTATGGACCGTGGGGTGCTCTGGTCACCATGCACCAGACACAGTACACGTGACAGTCACCGTGAGGGTGTCACATCCACATCACCCCCACGCTCACCACTGTACTACACACAGTGCATTGCCAACACAGTGTCTTTTGGTAGCTGATCTCCTTCATGGGATTCAAGGGGACTGAAGCAGCATTTTGACATGCTAATTTCTAAAATACCAGTTGCAACTTCCCAAAGATAGAAATGGTGTTTTAGAACGTATCAGTTGCACAGCCACTCTGCCACCCACGGCAAAAGAACCCCTAAAATAAACCTGAGAATAGGCAGCTCCAAAATCCCTTTTTACACTGGCCACCGTATTTTGTTACAGTTAGGGAACCATATATTATGAAGATTTCGAGTTTTTACACGTTCCCAGACACAGGTTTTCAAGTCTATTTGTGATTTTTTTAACGCTATTTTTGTTCAGTGGCTAAGTCCTTCACACCAGCATCTTCTTAGATGTACCGTCCACATGGCACAATCCTTTCCTGTACCTGCATTCAGGTAATTGTGTGTGCAGGAAAAACATGCAGAGCTGCTACGTGCAAAGTCATTTGCTAAAACAGACCAAGTGAACACATACAATGTGGAAAGGCTTGGGGAAAAAAACCCTTAAATGTGAGAACAAATAGAAGGGGTTTAATTTGATAGTTTTGCCAGATTCTAGGGTTTAAGTGCAGCAAAATAAAAATGTTTGGAACAAGGGTGCACGCCCTCCTGAAGCTGCAAAACAGACCTGAGAGGAAATGCCCAGTTTGTAGATCAGTGAACTACAGATAGGACAATAACTGTGTTGATGATACAAAGGCCCAGAGTGTTAACTACATTTCCAGGGTGTCCTGGACAACTAATAGACATTCAGGCTCCCAAGCCAGGACTCAACCCAGCTGTTTAATCACAGCAAAAACCTTCAATGACTTCAAGTAGGGCTACCAAGGTGTTTCAAGCTAATGTGTTTAACACTGCAGACTTAGGCCTAATCCTTCCTGTGACTCAGCTGGTGGCACTCACACTTAGCTCCAGCACTGTTTTTTTCCATATACTCTCTTCTTTCTGGCTTCAGCCTACTCTGGTCGTGTACCAGGTTGTTAATATCCCTGCTAAATCATAACAAGGAATTTGTTCAGTGAGAAGCACAAAAATTAATGATGTTACAAGATAATTTATGGAGAAAAGTTGAGCATTCAAAACTTTTACAGCTATACAGCTCTCCTGGGAAAGATCCCATAGTGCTTGAGGAATGATACACATACTGCAACATGTCAGAGCTTGGCTGCAGATGTGGATGAGGGCAGACAGGCACAAAATGCATCAGCACTGAAGGGAACAGCCAACGGGACACTGCACAGGAGAGGCAAAGTTGGTTTTGACCAAAGAATCTTCGCCCAAAGCCTGTTCTTACTGAAGACGAAAGAAAGAGCCAACAACTAATGTTAGGATTGTAAGGAGGGGCCTCCTGGAGACTTCAAGATGTGTATCAGGTACTATGTCATATAATATCCTTTAGATTACAAAATTTGCTGATTGTACATCAATTTTTGTTTTGATGGAATTTTTACTCATTAGTTTAGCCAGGGCCTAAGACACCTTTTTTCTTTCTTTTGTTTTAAATCAGGCAGAGCAAGAGAATGAAGGAAAACACTGAGCAAAAGCCCCGAAGTTTGGACACTCATCAAGGGGGAATAGGCTGAGATCCCTGATCCTAAGCTGTCAATAAAAGCAACACGATACCCTGATGTTTAGGAAGCATACAGGAATGTAGAGGGGTTTGGATGAATTCTCTCACCTGAACATGACTGAGTGCAAGAGTAAATGAGGATGTCTGACAAGTTGCTGGTAAACACACTAGACCTTTGATTAGTCATCAGTCTCTAGTTTTCCTTCAAAAATCTTCTTAAAAACTTGTGCCAAACTTGAACATAAATGACAAAAAGTAAGAAAATTCTTCCACTATACAAAATTGAATTCTTCTATACTGTTTTAATCACCCACTTTCTTGAAGGCTTTAGGAGAAACCAGTCTGTGTTGCCACCTTATTTGACTATTTGCTTTCAGTTTTCTAATACTTTTATTCTGAAAACATTGGAAGTAAATTTTATTAAGAATTGTTATGTACTCTTGGGTTCTGTGTTGGCTGTGCCATGGAACAAGGAGTAATATTATAAACCCATCTTCAACTAAGAAAAATCAACTTTTCACATCCTCAAAAAAAAAAACCCAAAATCTTTTGCCTAAGAAAATCTTTCAAAGTAAAAAAAAGATCACTTCTGGTGAGTGTTTTAATGCTTCATGAAGGTCAGAGAAACAAACTGGACAAAGTAGTTCCCTTCTTTGCAAAGAGAAAATGGTGTTTTTCTGTGTGTAGGTGCCTCCATTTGCAGTGGGCCTGACTTAATACCTCAAAGGATTGAAATTTTGTATTATTCCAGAAAGGTAATTAGCAGTCCTGATGATTTACAAATACATGTATTGCTTAAATTAGATTGCCCTAAGCTAGACCACAGAATTGCCTTGGAAAAGAGGTTTGATGGACAGAACATGTCCAGTTCATTTGCTCTTAGAGGCTGGGACTTGAAGCCAGAGGTCAGTACATGCTGTAGCTCTTTGTCACATCAGCATCGACTGAGGAAAGCACATAATCCCAGGGAAAACTCTTTGGGGACCAGGCAATGACTCATGCTGTCAGGAACTCCCTGGTGTCACAGTAGCCTATTTCTGTTTTCTCTTGCCCTGGCACGGGCACCCCCACCACTGACCACAGAACGATGCCAGCACAGTTCCAGCCCACGCTGTGCCATGGCAGCCTGCACCAGCAGACTCACAAAACTGCTCAAAATATGGGTGCTTAAAGCAAGAAAGAGAAATGATCATAGTTCTTAACTAAGCAGGGTGGCCTGGTTTGGAAGTCATAGCTACAGATGGAAAAAGATAGAAGAAAATATCCAATAATACAATTAAGCAGCACAACTTTGCACCCTGGTTAGCTGAGGTCACCAGTGTAGATGTGTAGAAAGCATCTTTTGTGGGTGACTATTCACAATATGAGATCAGACTCTCTGGCTCTTCACTATCACTATAGGGAGCACCAGGCCAAGTGCACTGGTACAATGCACAAGCAGGTCTAGGGAGGTTTCTGAGCATATGGATGCTACTGAAAAAACTATGGTGATACCTGTGAGTTAAATGCAAATAAAACAATCCCAGGTAGCATAACCTTTCCAAATGAAAAATATGAGGGATGTGAAAAGAAAAATCTGTGAGCAGGACTGAAAATACAGTGAAACATCCTCAGCATCAGGCCTAGGACTCTCTTCCTTAGTTGTGAAAAATTTTACTTGCTCATGTGTGACATAAATAACTACATAAATACATGGACAGAGAATGCTTTCTTAGTAAAAAGACATTATGTGCTATGTAAGTGCCATTCCTATCCCCTTGTCTCAAACCGAGCCATGCATTACTTCAGTTCTGCACAGCAGGCAGGCAGGAGAGAAGAGCAAGTTCTGGGAGCAGTTCTGCTCCTCCAAAGTCAGGCCACTGGGGTGAAGTGTAGAGAGGAAAACTCTCGCTACTTCCCAGTGCTAAGAGGTGTTTCAGGAAACCTACAGTTGAAAGGTACACTCTAAGTTTTTACACCAGTGTCTCTGAAAATATGTGCTGCTAAAAAAATCATGTGGGAGAAGAAATACTTGCAATACTGTACACAGCTCTAATACTAGTCACCAAGTTAGAAAATGTTGCCAATTTTCATTCATTTTTGAGGAAACTTTACTATCATTTGAAGTGACCACATGATATTTCATACTCTGGACACTTCTATGTGCAGAGGGTTCTTTTGTGGAGTATGAACTTTTAATGACCTAAAAAAATATCTTCCACTATAGCTTACATGAGGACTTTAGACAACACCATATCCCCTTCAGCTGTTTCTCCTCATGACATCTTAGCTGTTAAGTTCTTGCCTCGCCTGGTTTTAATGCTGTTGGTTTGTTTGAGGTGAAATTGGAAGCTCTGGGTAATATGAGAGAGCCATAATTCAGTTGTGTTTCCATAATTTCTTCCTAATATTTGGGTTACCTCTTATTGTGCTGAAATTTCAGAGGTTATGGGGTTGAGGAGGATGCTGTTCACTTTTGATCCTCATGAACATTTCTCTTTCCTGCTGGATGGGCAGAGGGGCTGACCCTTGAAGAATGGGAAAAACTACATCACACATATGTGATCATGGATGTCACATACTAATATCCTTTTTTTTTGTCACAACTGCATATCATAGATCAAATTAAAGCCAGCTGATGTGAGGCTATAACAAAGTGATCTTAAACTAACACAAAATACAATGACATAAAAAAAGCAGCCACATTTGGAGGAGATTATTAGAAGTGTCTCCTGGACTGTAAACAAAGTGGTCTCTAATAGTGCAATCTGTGTGCAGTGCTACACACCATTCAGCAGAGCCAAGCATGCTGGTTTGTTTTGGCAGGCTACAGTAAGTGAAGAAGAAAGGCTTTCTGAAAGCCACTTACCATCCTCTGGGAGGTAAAGGTACTCCCTCCCTCATGCCTGTTCTGTTTCCAAACTCTCTTTCCCACTGAAACTCTTGACGGCACTTTCTCTGGAGCAGATGGTTCCCATCCCCCTGCCGGGTAAGGTATTTCCACCGGGAGGGTGTGAAATGCCACTCCTAGAAGGCAGGCGTGTGCCGCGGGTGCAAGCGCTGCAGGGCTATGTTAAGTAGCAACAGTTCACGATCTGCTATCTGATACTCGGGGCTTGACGTGGAGGTCCTCTTAGCACATGTTCACAAAAGGGGAGTTGTCCAAGGCAGGAAGGAGTTCAGCCAGCATCAGGTTTCAGAAAATCTGAGCAGCAAGATCCTCACCCAGTTGAAGCCAACAGGAATGTACCGGGTGACTTCATGGGTCCAAGAATTTGACTGCAGTTTGTTCAAACAAACACTAAAAGTAACCTCAATAAAAATGATTTTAAAAGACTTCAGAAGAAGCACTTGGAAAATTATGTTGGACAATATTTCTTTTGCTAACTGTGAGCTATAACCATTGCACTGCCGTTAAATGTTGTTACTTCCAATGGCTGCAAAAGTCAGTAAGTCAGGGTAGAACCACAGGCTAGAGCTGCAGTCACTTCTGTCTCTCTGACAGAGGGATTCTGGAGTAATGTTGCCAGGAAAGACAGCATAATTTGGCCCAGCATAGTTAGTTGTTCATATACCTCAGTACTGCTAACCCGTTCTCCTGTTACTGTCAAATTCAAAACAACAATTGATTATTAATACAAAGGTGATTAAAAGTAACACTATGTTCAGGAATACACAGGATGTGCAAGGTGAGCAGTGAAAGCAGACACTCTCCATGCAATTGGGAGTGCATGGCAACGCTCCCTGGGGACAGTGGGCAGCCTAACGGCAAGTTCTTCCCTTAGAGTGCCCCAGGTGGCTTCTGGAAGGTTTCCTATGATGGCAGCAACCAGATTGGACTTGATCCTGTGCATTTACGTACTCTCATCACAAGCACAAGTGCACACACAGGTGTTACGCACTACACAAACTGCCCTTTCCAATCTTTCACAAACTTTCCAAGGGACAGAAAGAAGTGAGATCACTATTTCTTCTCGAAGAACATGGGAAAGAATTTTCCCAGCACACTGATCTTAATTTTGAAAAAATGGGTGGTAAGAGTACTTTGTAATCTTTCCCTGCATGTTTAACATTAAAAGAATTCATTGGCACATTTCATTTCAACTTAGGAAACAGCATATGCAGCACATTTTAGGGCTATTGTAACTTTTGAATTGCTGCATTTAATGATTTGATTTACATTATTCTGAATTTCTAAACTTCTGGAAATATGTTTTATTTAAAATGAAACTACTACAGAAAAAACTGAAAGTAAGAGTCCCTTTAAAAACTGTAAGAACTTCACTTAATGTCATGACATGATGCAGTATCATAAAAAACTCTGAACACCTATTTTTCAAACATAAAACTAACTAGAAGACTTGACTATATTGTCTTACGGTCTATGACCTGGCTAATCCACCACTTAAAATGACTGGAATGACTCCAGGAATTCCCAAAGATTCAAGATTATGAGCAATTAATACTTCTCCTAAAATTTAATTAGCAAATGATTAGTAAACCTTCAACACCTCTGATTCCAGACCTCCAGCTTCATGATTCATTGCTTCCAATTACTAAATGTCACAGCTACTTTATACAGAACCAGCCCTGCACATACTCCTATACCTTGAGTTTTCCGGTAACCCTTGGATCATTGCTGAGGCTACCAACAAAGCAAATTTTAAATGATAAATTCACTGTTCTGCTTTCCATTTTTATGCTGGCAATCAGTTTCTCAGTAGATCTTCCTGACCTTGCATTACTATCTTCTTTGGAAGCATGTGTTCTTTTCGTCTAAGCCTTTTTTTTTTTACACCAAACAACTGCCTGAAATGTAGTGCTTGATCACTGTTAACACATTCTGTAAGTGATAGTACACTCAAAATAAGAGCCTGTAAAATAACTGATATTGGGGATATTGAGTAAAGTCATCTCATGCATCTTATTTAAGCAGTAGCTCATCACAAAGTGTATTCCTATTGAGATCATTAATGAAAAATAAAAGTTTCATCTATGCTTTTGCTAAACAATAAATGCAGAACTCAAGTAACCCACCATTATCCATCCTGCCATTCACTGTAAAATAGAAAGGAAAATTCAGAATTAGGTGAGTAACAGGAGGACAAAGGACAGATACTTTGCTGGAGTTCAGCCGTTTGGAGATCTCCTGTGTACTGCATTTTGCGGTGCAGCAAATACAGGCTAACACTGTCATGTTCCAGATGTCCTTGGAGGGTTACTAACTCTGTTCCTTCAGCATTTCCCCTTGCTGCAGGTTGCTGGTTAAGGCATGTGTGCCTCAACTGCTCCTGAACCAGACTTCCAACAGCAGGATGATTTGAGCAGTGACCTCCATGACCACAGCAGCTGGCCCTGCCTACTGCTGAATAACCATGTCCACAGTACAACTCACCCGGCGTTAGGGTTTCTTACTCTCAATCATGAGTTTGGAAAAACTACCAAATTCCAAATCTAATGCGGAGAACAGCTCACCCCCCTTTGCACTGAGAGATGGCATGAAGAAGTGAGAGCTGCTGGTGGGCAAGATCCTTTCCTCCTCTGCACCCAAACTCTGCAGACTGCAAAAGCTCTCATGTACAGGTGCTGAAGGCAGCAGGGCGCATTCTTGAGAAATTGCTTCTACCAAGAAGGGCCCAAAAATGGAATATGGAAGAATGAAAATGAGTGGAAACAAGACCATGACTTTGGAAGAACTAAGAAACGCAAAAAAGTTGACAACAAGGCCAATCCTAAAGTTACAAAAATGGGACATGCGGGGACACCACAAAATCCATTAGTTTCCCCATTTCACTGGATCTCATTTTTCCAAGCTCAAACATGTACATGAGCTTCAGTGCTATTCCTACTCCACTCAGAATCCAATATTTAACTAACTTTTATTGCTGGGACAATAACCTATAGACACAGGTCACCCATAACATAAGCAAACAAACTGTCAACCAGCAAACAAGTGCTGCTTTTCTCCAATTGTAGCTGTGTTTTCAAGTTTGGGGCAGAAATCAAGCAAGACCCATCATCTCACCAATGTCCATTTTAAAAATGCATATTGCTATTGTCTTTTCTCATTTCTCATTTCTTTTCTACTGTGAATTATACAATTGTGATTAGAAGTCCTAGATACCATCTTACTTTTCCACACTGTAAGAAAAGAGATGGGCCAAGTGAATCCAAGTGTCTACTAATTGCCACTATCTTGCCAAGACTTAAGATCAGGCTGCTGGCCCATAAAGTCCAAGCTCAATAAGTGGATTATGTCCATTCTCCATCCTACATTTTGTTAAGGAAAAGCATTCCTTGGACAGTCCAGTTAGAGCTTGTGAGTGAAATGGGAATTTGCTGTTGACATGAGTGAGGTCAGAATTTAACCCTGTAACTTTAAATTAAAAAATGAAAAGCATTTTCTATTATGCAATTTCAGTTGGGGTGAAGGCTCTTCATAACAGTGTCTCCATCATCCTACAACTTTCTCAGTATTTTCTGCATAAAGATCTGTCTTCTGAGACTTTTCTGAGTAGCTGCTGCCACTTTGGTGCAGTAACTTACTCCACACTGAGACTGGTCCAGCTGGACAAGTTAATGATAAAATTAACTGTAAAGGGAGCAAATTTATCACTCCTAGGTCTCATAGAGAAACACAGATGATTATCATTTAAGCCCCAATTCAATGAATAACTTAAAGACATGCTTAACTAGAAAATATGTATCAGCTGTCCCCTTGACTTCCAGAGATATTTTGCTATTTAAGATAAACCAGTGCTTTGCTGCCTCAAGGCCAGATAACTGAGCCTACATACAGCTATTTGGTGATTGATTTTTCAAAGGGCTAAGAAATTATTGTAAGCTGTTTTAATAAATGCCTAATCAATTGGCAATTATATGTTACTGTGGACTGCAAAGCATAAGAGGTCTGACAAATAGCATCTGTAATGCTCCCATAAATTTGACTATTAAATTTGGGTATTTTATCCATTCCTAAGGCTCACCTGTACTGGAGAAACATTCCTTCCAGCCTCAGGCCCTTCTATATCCAGTATTTATTCATGCAAGATATTACAGACATGAGTCATCCCTAGACTGAGGCAAATCCCTCATGTGAATAGAATTGGGATTTGCAGCACAAAAGTCCATCTGGTTTAGGGCATTTCTGAACCTCAAAGCACTTGACCAGCACAAGATACAGAGAACCAAACCTACACAGAGTGGGCTGTTACCAAATATTTTTCAACTACAGAAGATTGTCAGGAGAAACATCCATATATTTAGTTTTTGGATCTGTTCAAACAATTTTTCTGAGAAACTAGAAACCTTAAAAATTAGTAAAAATAATAATCTTTTAAGGCTCTCATTTAAAATACATGACATTTTTATTTTCATTGTTTAACAAGACAAAATGAGAATAAAAGTAGGTTATCAAAAGTGAATGCTGGCATTCATACCTTTTTTATAATTGACATACACGTAATGTATATGAATTGCCACACATTTCTAGTGAAAGACTATGAACAAACACACATATACAGAGATATAGAAACTTGCTATACATACATACATGAGTGAATATACATATTTATGTGCATACAGTATACAGACAAGATACTATACAGGTACAGTAAGTGCAATATACTGTATAAGGCTACACAAACACTGAGAGTCTGGTGAAGTGTGACAACCATGAGGACACAGCTTTGATGGCTTGTAACTGAACGCAGACAGTGGGGACAGCCTGGCCCTTCCGTGCCATGTTAGATGCATCAGGCACACGCAGGTCAAACAGAAACACGGTACAATACATTCATATACAAAAAAGGGAGGACAAGGGGGAGTGTGGAGGTAACTGAAATGCGTATGAGGAGACAAATAAGGTTGTTCTACCTAGGATACAGAATGTTTGGTTCATTTACAGAGAATGCCTATATATAAACCCATGCTTTCATGAATTCATGCCATTTTTATTTCTATCTTTTCATTTAAGAATATTATAAAATTCTTGCCCTGAGTTAAACATAAATACACACAGAAAAGGGTGGGGGGGGGGGAGGGAAAGGAAATTGCATGCTTCTGGGGTTTTTAAAATAATTTTTAACCAAGGCACAATGTCTTCAATAGTGGTTACAAGACCATTCGAAATAAATTTAGCAATTGCTATTGTTCTGGTACTGTGACTAAACTAATTGTTTGCACACAAAAGTCTCAGAACAAGTTTTGAAGTGAATTTACAAGTTCTAGAAGAGAATAAGCAAATTTATGAGAAATGCCTTAAAGAGAGATTCCCTGAAGAGGAAGGAATGCTACTGAATTAAATTCCTTTATAGGCAACTTATTCATGTTCGGACTGACGTTAATTCACATAAATGACATTATATATTTGTTTAGCATTACTGCAAGTTGCAACTTATTATTAGTAGAACTGCACGTAATGCTGTAACATCAGCTAAAAATGAGATTAGGAAGTTCCAAATAATTTCTACTTTCTGGTAGTAGGCGGGACAGTGATCTCACGGATTCAGTAAAAGCTGCAAGAGCCACAGCTCAGGCACACTTGCTCACTGATCATGCAAGATTTTCAAGGCTTGTATTTCTCCATCTCATTGACCTGCATAAGGATTTTATTGGAAATATTAATTACTAGTTTCTATGTATGCCACTCTACATGCCCATGCTCAAGTCTGACCATCAGAAGAAAGGTCTGGGTGCAGAAGTCATGCTTGGTTGTTGCCCCATATTCGAGCCCTCAGGCTCCAGAGGCACACAGTTCTCACCAACCTCCAGGGGTTCTGGAGGGTATGTCACCTTCCAGGGAATAACCACCTACATTGTGCTGCACTGGCTGCAGCACCTGTCCCCATAAATCTCTCTGTTGTTGTTTTCAAAGTGCTGAAACACATAATCTCAACTCTATCAAAACCAGGCACAACATAAAAACCCCTTGAAATCACAGACCACATAGGTGAGATCTTCTGGTTCCTGTCCTGTGCCCTTTGAAGTAACTGTAACTCCCAATCTGAGAAACAACTAGGTAAAAAAATGTTTAGCAGGAAGTGAAAATCTCATAAATGCTGTATTTCCTTCTTTGTTAGAACAATGTTATATTTGAAAGGTTTCAACAAGTTCTGTGAGGGATCTTGCCTCTTTCTTTACCCTGCTGGCAAGCTTACAAAGCTTGAGCAAGAATTAGAAGAGATCAGAGTAAAGGAATGGAATACTCTTCCTCCCCCCTCTTCCATCACAGCTGAAAGAGTGGCAGCCATGCCAGTACTTGAGGGCAAGGAAAGGCATGAAGGCAGAGTGTTCCTCTGGTGCTCAGAGACCAGTCACTCTGCTGCCATGTCTGCCACCCTCTTGCTGTGGCAATACTTTTTCTACAGCTGACCTGCTTTCACCCATTCCTGCTTCTTTCCAATACATCAATTTTGTACCTAAAGGCCATGCTACTGAGCCCAATGGAGAAGGAGAGCCACCAAAGCCAAGCTTGGGCCTTGGGACCTGCCATGACAGCAGCACCTGTCCAGATCCACCTCTGCCTGGTGTCTCCTGTGCTGTGAACCAGGGGCTGCTTTGGCAGTGCTGGGCAGGCACTTAAATCAGTCCTGGCAAAGTACGACCCAGCAGTGCACTGACCTGCCTCTGCTGCAGGACCAGCCCAGCTGAATGGGAAGATGTTGGGACAGCAACAGCAGACTTGTCTGCCAGCTGAAGACAGCTTTGACACGTTTGCTTCTTGTGCCAATCAGTCAGGCATGCCTTGGAGGTGAGGGATGATGGATGTGGCAATTCCATCCACTTCAAGTACTTCAAGTTTTGCATTTTCTTTTCACTCTTTCTTTTTTACCTTATTTTTTTCCTTTCTTTCTTTTTTTTTCCTTAATAAGCTTTCTCTATTTGCAGTTTGCATATTTAGAAACCCTTTGCAATGCTCTGGACCCCTGCACTGATTATGTAGGACCAGAGTCAAGCTGAAACTCAACACAATGCTATGTCGAGCCTTCCCTAAAGCATTCATATTCTTGTTGTTTCTCTCATCCAAAATGTTGACAGCATATTTAGCTGCACTGACGACAGCAGAATTTTGCTTTTGTGTGCAAGAGATTTGTCTTTGCAGGAAAAAAAAAAAACCCGGAACTGTGTAAACTAATCCAACGGCGCCCTCTCGTGGGCACGGCGCTCTGCTGCGCTTTAGAAAGGCACAAAAGCACACTTGAAGTCCAAACTTTCACGGATTAATCTTAGCAGTGCAATTTCTCCAGACGGCTGCGTGACGCTGCAGGACACAGCTCATGTCTCATGCCCTGGCACTTCTTTCGAGGTCGTGGCAGTCAGTGTGACTCATCCCCGACTCTTAGGAACATTCAGCCTGAATAAGAAAGTAAAATCCTATGGCTTTGGATGATTCAGGTTTTCAAATACGCTCAGGCCACACACTGAGTCAAATCCAGACATCATCTCAAGGTAGAAGTTGACCCCTATCCCATCAGTGAAGTGCCTGTGCTTCTCTCTGTACCCCATTGTGGGTTCTTCCATGCCTGTCCATCCTTCCAGGTAGGACCCAGAGGAGTTGTCTTATCCCAGCTATCCGCAAAACTTGCATCACGAATTTCAGTCTATGCTTACACTCCTTTTTCTTCATCTAACAGACACCAAAGACTTCTCCACTGGAGGAGCAGAACTGCTCCATGAGAGGGCCATTCGAGAGATATAGTTTGTAAAGTACTCCCTAAAATGTACCTAGTTCTCGGCTTTTTAGACATTCAAATGCATTTCATTGTATCAGTGACATATGTCACAGATACAGTAGATTGCACTTTCTCATTTCACAAAAACCAAACCTTAAATAATTCCTGACAGTCACACACTTACCAATCTACTCCCATCTGCAACCACTTTCTCATCTATTACACTGACCTGACAAATCCTTGGGGTTAGAACAGTCTTGGTTCTACACTTATTTTTACCAAGAGGACCTTATTTATGACTATAACTCTTAGACACCACTGCAGTCATTATTTTGGTAGACCCTACTGGCCAACATTAGGCAGGTTTTGGATCCAGTGACTACCCCAAGTGTTATTAAATGTGATAGTTAAACATAAGGACTCATTAGGTCCCTTTAAGTGAATAGCTTCTCAGGCAAAAATAGAAGCTACTATCCAAAGTAATAAAGAGTGTATAGAAAGTCCAAACCAAAACCCCACAGGGCTCTGATTACAGAGTGAGTGGTATGGGACTCTTCCCACATGTGGATGCATATTTTGAATAAAGGAAAAGATCAAGTATCAAAAAAGGAACAACCATAACCTTGGCTCCAGGAGCACAGAGGCAGACATCTCAGAGGCATTGCACTGGCTTCTAGGGGAACACTTGGCATTTACACACAGGGAGAAGAAAATTATTGCCACTGTCCCATAAATTGTTTCATATATTTTGCTATTCTATGTCCAAAGTACACAATTGGCTTTTGGAACTTTGCAAAATTAGAGGAGAAAAGGGGGACAGAGAAAGTCATACCAGAGTGACAGGACAGTAGTTAGATATTTCTTTTGAAAACAAAATTGGGTCTGCATGCCCCCTGAGATCTTTAACCAGCAGCCCACAGGGATCTTTTTTCCCTTTGGTCCAAAGAGCAAATACGACAGAAGTAGTTTCTTTCATTGCAAATCCTTGTGCATTACAAGAACCACAATAGCAGAATCACTAGTTTGATGCTAGTTCCAGTCTGAGATTCATCAAGGAGTGCATCTAGCAAAGATTTACAGTACTGAGCACTGACATGGGTTCATGGTATGTAACATATAAAAATTGTCTTACTAAACATTTTATTTTTTATGCTACCATTTCCCTAATATTCAAGCTGGATGGAGTACTTCAGTCCACAGAGTTCTCCATCTACCTGCAATGATTGTATTTGTTTTGTGTAATGGCAGTTAAAAAAAGACTGCTGTGATTAGAAACAGAACCATGGATCTTGATTTATAGGTGCTCACTTTTCAGCAGCAGAATTCATTAGCTGCAGCAGTCAGGAACCCAGCCCTACTACAGTGCCCGACAACTGCAGAGTGTTTGCTGACTCTTTGAACTCTGCCAGGAAAAATGGCAACTTTAAGCTGAGAATAATAGAAGAGCACAGATGCTTTGTTTATGCTCACAGAGAATTTGCTTTCAGATGCACATTTGCCAACTAAAGCATGATAATGTCAATTCGTTGGGGAAGTACTTTGTCTAGGTGCCTTCAAAAGTAATTATAGCCATAATGGTAACAATTTACCCTCCTTGCATTCATTAATTACAGCGTGACCACAATGCTTACAAGGCATACAAAGACTGTAATATGCTTTGTATACACAACTAAGGCTAGAGACATTAGAAGCTGGGCTTGTGATATTTAGTTGACCCAATACAGAGTTATTAATTAACTTAGACATGAGACAAATACATAGCTGTGCCACTGAAGAATACGCAGTACTTGTCAAAATTCAATTCTAAATTATTCCTCTAAAGTTTTATGTATTTCTTACAATGAGCTTATACTGCACTTAAACTACAAGGTATTCTCTACTGATGTATATGTGGAAGGCTGCCAAATATGTATCTCAGCTTTGTCTTTGTTGTATTTCCCTTCCATCATGTTTTTGTTTTAAAATGGAACAATTCAAATAGGTGTTTGGGATTTTTCATGTGAAGTACAAAATTAAATAATAGTTGCCTTGAAGACCTCACATCAGTTTTAATGCTAGATTTTTTTTCACAATACAGTGTGTGCATTTTGATTGCACTTCAGTCAGCACCAAAACACTGAGTCTTAAACAAAACATTATCTAAAGTGTGGAAGAATAGAGATCTAACAGCCGAGGCTGGAGCAAGCCTCCTCCTCCTCCTTCCCTCCCTCCCTCCTGGCACAGGACAGGGACTGTGCAGGGTGGCCCTGGCAGTTGCCGTTGCCGGCCTTGTGGGTATCTGGGCTGCGGGTTGCAGGGTGCAGGATGAGGAATACAAGATGCAGGATGTGGGTGGCACTGGCGGGATGGGGTGGGCTGGGCAGGGAGGCTGGGCCCAGCTCGCTCTCATCCAGGGCTGAATCCACCTGCCCGCAGCAGGATGGGATTCAAACCTGTGGCAGCACCCTACTTCACTTCCCTGGCTCAAGGAAAAGAAAACTTTCCCTAATCCTTTTGGATAAGCCAAACTGTTAATTTTGAACAGTTGCTAAAGGACATTTTTGCCCAGGCCTCCTCCAGCACAGACTCAAACAATATCCAGGGGCTTCCCTCCCATCCTGCCATCCCTACATACACACTGGTGTGTGTGACACCTGTCCCAGGCCACTGGAGCATAAACACAATGACAAACGCTCCCAGCTGCATATACAAAGCAGAAAATCTGCTTCTTACATTTCTACCTACATTAATACTTTGGAAAACTGTGCTAGAGAACTCCTAGCCTCTTGCTTCTCAACTTTGCACAACTTGGATTTCCATGTCTTTAGCACAGCTCTCTCAGTGAGGTCACACAGCAATCCCAGACACCAGGTTCCCCCAGCACCGCTGCCACAGCTGCTCCTCTGAGCAGCAGGAAATGTGCCAAAAGTGCATCATTTCAGAGTACCTTTTGGCAGGACTTGGCCACCTCATCCATAGAGCTCCTTCCTAATACTCAGTGCCCATGGATGGAGTGTGAAAACATATAAATGTCTACAGCCCAGGAATGAAAGTCATAGTGACTGTTATCTGTCCAGGAGCCTCTAACACAGAGAAGGAATGATCCCAACGAGCTTTCCAGATTAACTGAATTACCAAGTTGTCCAAGGGAGCAGACATGCAGCTCTACATGCTCACTGAGAGTTTAGCTGGGTGAATTCCCTCTGCAGGCACCTCTCTTCATACTGCCCATGGGGAAGCTGTACTATACCCCTGATTTAGGCTTCTCAGAGGTAGTTAGATCATATGGGGAAAGAAAACTGCCATCTCAACTTGCTGAGGGCTAAGGCAAATACCAGGGAAGTAATGAACTTTTTTTTTTGTAAAAATGAACATTTTTTTTGTAAATAAGCCACAAAAAAATTCATTGTTGATACTGATATATTTTCTAGCTTTTTCTTAATTCCTCCAATGCATGTTGACACTCCTTAATTCATAGCTGTTCATGTATCTTCATTCCCTCCTCTGAATTATTCCTTCTAATCTCAGCATGGCTTCTGGATTTTACTTTGATCATCACTGTGAAGTTTAAATCTTCTTTCCTTGCTTAAATTGGAGCTAGATACCACTGCCTGGTCCTCCCCACATGAACACACCAGACCTTAAGATGTACACAAGCCCTCAGAATTAAGATAGCATACCTTGAGGAGGCACCAGGAAAGGATAGTGCTGTCTGGCCACTGAAAAGTAAGTAATAGGCAGCATGAAGAGAGGCTGTACCTTTGCAGATAAAGAACATGATTTTTGGAAATCTGTCTGAAAATATGCTCTGCTTTTTAGACAAGCTTAAATACCAAACTCTAGCTATCAGCAGTTTTATTTTCAAAGAGTGTGTTTTCCTTCAGACCATGGATCTTATAAACATGCACTGCTCTGCTGCTATGCAGCTTAGGACATGGGATTTTCCAATTGCTGTCTACATCTTGATGAAAATGAACCTCACTTTGCAAAATTCCTTTGCAGAAAAAATCCAGATAGTTATATCATCTCTTCTTTCTTAAAATGGAAGTCAGTGGGTTTTGCTGCGCTGAAGACTGTTTCAGAGAAGCATAGCAGTGACCTAGGGATGATTCTACGTACGCTAAAACTCTGGATGTGAGATGCTCTACTCTCCAGCAGAGGGACTTCCAGACCCCAGCTTGCTTGAATTGTTTTCTTCTTTTGTGACAGACATGCTCAGTGCACACACATCCTCTAAGTGACAGGGATGTCTGAGCCCATCGATAGAATGTCACCCTTTGTTACCCTGAGGTGAAGATGTGGAGAATGATAGGATGGCAGGGAAACCTCACTGTATTGCAGTGACACCTGTGACCCCAAATCCTGCTTGCTTCACATGAGTGAACAGTTTTGGGTGGGTGGGGGTGCTGACGGGACTGAGCATTTACCACTGCAGGGGGAAACACCTGACCATGCCTGGTACAGAAGTCTCAGGCACCAAGACAGAGGCTCCAGCAATATGGGTGAGGAGTTATTTGTTGGGGCATCTGTGGCCCATGTTTGTTGTACTTTATAAACCTCACATGGTGGTTAAATTCTACTGTTCCCTGTCCACTTAGATGCTAGATGGCTACAAAAGACTATTACTTGTTTTCATTTCCATATAAAGTCCAGACACAGATGGACTTTTACTGTCTCTAATGTTATTCAGACATTCCTTATCTCTAAGGTACAACTTGTACTTTCTAAAACATTTTTGCATTCCCTGAAAGCTTTCAGCGAACAGCAGAGAAGCTTTATAGAATGATAGACTCATTTAGGCTATAAAAAGCCTTAAGATAATGATGTCCAACCAGTAACCCATCATTGCCAAGTCCACCACTAAGCCATGTCCCCTGCCACATCTACACATCTGTTAAATACTCCAGAGGTGGTAGGATGGACTCAGCCACTTCCCTGGGTAGCCTGTTCCATTGCTTGGCAACCCTCTCTGTGAAGAAATTTTTCCTCATATAAATGCACTATATCCTAACATATGTGTCTTAAGTAGTGTAGCAGTTCACTGGCCATTTTCCTATGGATTATGGGGGCTCCATTCTGCTTCCCATCCCCTTTTCCACCTCAGGGGGCTGGTACCTAGAAAGCAGCTGGTCTTACTATTGAACACTGAGGTAAAGAAGGCATTAAGTACCTGAGCCTTTTCCTCATCCTTTGTCACTAAGTTTCCCTTCCCATCCAACAAAGGATGGACATTCTTCTCCGCCTTACTTTCGTTGCCAATGTATTTACAGAAACATTTTTTATTGTCTTTTATAGCAGTAGAGAGATTAAATCCTAGTCAGGCCTTGGCCCTTCTAATTTGCTCCCTGCATAACCTCTGACACCTTTGTCCTCCTGAGTTGCCTATCCCTTCTTCCAAACTTCATAAACTCCTCTATTTTCCTGAATTCCAGGTTACATTCTCTTCTGACAGGCAGGTCATCTTCCCTGCTGGCTCATCATTTGGCACATGAAGATGGCCTGCTCCTGCACCTTTAAGATTTTCTTTTTCTTTCTTCTTTCCTTTCTTTACAAGACAATATGTGATATCTAGAATGCTTCTCTGCTACTTACACTCCTCTCTTTAGGATATTTGTATTACAATATACATTTAAGAAATACAGCCATATGCTGCTTGCTCAAAAATATTTCCTGCTTGTGTCATATTACACTTCCACGTTCCCCACCGGACTTCCTCTGTTACTTCTTTAATTTCTTAAACTTTGTCCTTTGACCATCAATAAACTGAGTTTCAAGATAAACTTATGTTTATCTTTCAGTTTAAATTGAGACAAGTCATGATTTCATCCAAGGCTGCTTCCTGTAACCAGTTCTTTCCAAATGCTCTCCCAGTTTCCAAGAACTAAGGACAGAAAGGCAGGCTCTCTGTCTGGCTCAGCAGGTGGGTAACTGCCATCTACAGGGCTCATAAGCACTTTTTTTATTTATAAGTAATCCTTCTCATGCTTACCATTAATACACCATAAATATGTTCTGTGAATACCAACTGGTTACTCCTCACAATCCCTGCACAATAAGCAAACATGAACTAAGAAAAGAAGCCATAGGGGATTTAAATGTCAATAGTTACATAGCTAGCCAGTATTTGATTGGAATTATAATATAGGTTTCCTTAGATCAGACCTATTTTTAAGCATCCTCACCACTTCCTTCAATTACTGTTTTAAAAACAATGGTCTTTGAGAGCTGTTGCAAATCTGTCTTTTCCTGCAAATTAAACATTTGGAAAAACATCAGTTTGGTATCCATGAAGGTTTGAGAAAACCAATTAACAGTAATCTGCCCTTTCCTAGAGCTTGTGTGCCTGTATGAATGTTAGCTGTGCCCACCTGATCAGCAAAGAGGTGGATAACACAAGGCATCCTCTTCATCTTTTGGAAAGTCTAACTGCTCATTACAGTGTGGTTAAGGAAACCAGTATCAATACAATCAATAGCCCCAGCACACAAAAATAGATACTCTGTATGTCACAATCTGTCAGATTGAGGATGGGCTAACAACCCAGCCATTCGAAACACATTTCACCCTCACAGATTATTTGCACATTAAGACAGAATAGGTGTTGAAAGAACACAATCAAAGCAACATTTGTGTCTGCCACGGAGACAATCAGACCTCTGTCATTCCACTGAAATCAGGGTCAAATCCACACCATTAAAAATCATGTTTTTATAATAATAAATGGCAACCTAGGCAGTAAGTTATTGTCAGCTTGAAGGAAAGACTTTAGAAGAGAATACTTGCACTAGTTTTTCTTGTTTTTCATGAAGTCATGACCATACCATACATTATTCAATTAACAAGATCACCCTCCTACAGTCACTTGAAAATTCCTCTTATCATCTTTGTTCCTTTCTTCTGTATGAATTGAGGTGGATTTTTCCTCCACAGTTTCAATGAACCTTGGCCACAGCTTCTAAGATACTCATTATCTCTTCCATCACATCAGCTTCTGCTTTCAAGGTTTATTGTTTAGTTCTCAGTATAAACTGGGAGACTAAAATCCCTTCAAAACACCCAAGGTGCCTTTGCCACTAAGTGAACAGCAAAGCATCATCTGCACTGTAAGACCCATTTAATCAAAAATATATACTACATGAACACTAGGACACTCAAAACCTTTGGAAGTACAATTACCCTAATTTCTTCCTTAGATGAAGGAACACTTGACGTGTTATTTAAACGGGCCATCATTTTGAATCTTCATTATGGATTTGCTTTGCTTGTGTAAAATACGCTTTAGAAACGTGCAGGGTTCTGTCAAGCTTCGTGACCAGCAGGGCTCAGAAGTAACACAAGAGCATCAGTTCATACAAATTACAGGATTGTAACCTCTATGGACTAGGCTATTCAAATATAACCTTCCTAACAGGCTGTCTGGAGTGAATAAATCAACCTTACTCTTCTGGTCTTTACTGTGGTCAAGATCCTGTAGAAGCAACTCGCTGAGATACAAACAACAAAAATATGTGATTATTGCCAAGCAGTCCTCAGGGACTTTTTCACTCAGACCTCACTGACATTCAGTAGGATTTTGGGAATAATTCCCTGAAAAGTCACCATCTAAATAAGGATTCCTCTGTGTGTGCATACATATATACATGTGCACAGAAATACATATATGTTTATGTGTCCTTGTGCACACATACCCAGTGATGTGCAGGCCCTCACACGCACACACAAGTGATGTGGTACCAGAGTGCTTTGACAGAAGGCATTCACGTTATGTTTAAGTGAAACCTCTCCTCTCAATTACTACTCTCAGTTAGTTCTGTCAAACTAATAATACGGGTCTGTGCAACAAAATGTTACAATATCAGTATTAGCATATAAAATAAAGGTAAGTATAGGTTTCCCGTGTCTTTATTTCTTTTCCATTTTCCCTCTATTGGAGAAATTTGCCAAACTCAAACACTTTCATTTCTTTCTATGTGGCAGTTTTGGTTTTGATGAGGAAAAAAAAGAAGATAAAAAGAGATGTCCCTTTGATTAGTTTTTTTCTGATTCCTAACAATATACAATAAATATAACTACTGTAGACTATTTAATAGTCCTGTAAGCATTACACAGTCTATAGCTGAAGAGAGTCTAGCTGCCTTAACTAAACAAAATCACTTGCTGTAAGAGCAGTTTTCAGGACAGTGATAAATCACAGTGTAATACAATCATGCATTAAGGTCCAACCAAATGTGAGACTGGCACAAATATTAAAGTACAACTGAGCAGAAGTCAAGTATGTACAAGTCATTGACAAACATTGGTGTAAGTGCTTTAGACAAGACATTTAAAAGAAATTTACATAAAAGACATAGATTAAATTTATCAAAGTTTGATAAATTTCAAGACAGTACAAAAGTACAGAAAACATGAAAAAATAAAAAGCCCAGCCAGTTCATACAGTACAGTTTTACTACATTTACATTACAGAATGAAGACAGAAAAAGATACAAGGAATTAAGAGCAAAGAAAATTCTGCTGGCTGTGGCTGCTAATGGAATTTCATTGCCAATGAGAGATGTGCACACACAGATGCACGCACACGCACAGAAAACAAAGACAAAACCCAAAAAAATCATTTACTTAACAAATGACAGACACAGAGGTGAGAAACATTTGGCATGTTGCAGCACATGAAGTCATTCACGATTGGCTAACGATGGTACCTGGCTCGGCTGAAGGTCACCGGGTTGCCTGAGCGGTGTAACGGAGGGAGGAGGCACACCTGACGTGGATGCAGAACGACCCAGCCTGCAACTTGCTTTAGACTCTGGAAAGGAAGAGGGCAGAACCAGTGAACAGGAGGTGGGTTACTGTTGCAGTAAACTGAAACACACTGGACCCAGGACTCCCTGGAAATGGAGACTGCTGGCTTGATTACTAGGTAAAGTCGGGCATTTGGCTGAGTCATGAACAGAAGTTGAGATCAGAAGAAGAGGGATTAAGACAGAATCCATCCCTTGTCCTGGCCTCTCTGCTCTTGCACTGCTGAAGCTGAAGTATAGAGCATAAACCAGCAGACAGACAGGAATAATATAAAAGAAACATTCTTCTTGCCTCACCCCCCACTCCCCACTGCCTTTTCTACTCCTCTAAAACAGCAGTGATTAAGAGAGTTACAGTGGCTTCTGGTTTCATCTCTCCATCCCAGAGCTGAGGGATGTGGCAGCCCAAAGACTAACTGTGCTGAGGGAAAGCAGGAAATGGCAGAAAATGAAGGAGGCAGTGTACAATAGCATTGAGGATACTGTGACACTTGGGGATTTTGAATGACACCATAAATACTTGGAAATCTGATGTCAGTGGCAGTAAATTGAGAGACATAAAGTAGGAAAAGAGGAGACAAATCAGAAAATCAGCAGTAGCAAAGTCAGTTGCCCGGAATCAAAGTGATAACAGAAGTAGAGGCATTCCTTGAGAGAAATCTCCATTTCTAGAAGAACTACACAGAAATTACAGTTACTTCATTTTACTTCTGCTGTTTTATATGGAGGAATTTCTCCACTGAATTCCAGCACAGATTACTGTTGTACACACTGACATGAGGTTACCATGCAGCTCAGGAGGCCAGGATGAAGGTTTTTATATCTAAACCATATCTAACCCATGTGTTACCCCAGCGTTCAACCCCCCACATCTGATCTAGAGGAAGCTGTCTTTTCCAGAGAAAAGGGTCTGCCTGTTTCTGCCCAAGGAAGTTTTTTGTCCCTACATTTCCTTTATATGGCTGAGGAAACACCACTCAAGCCATGACTTGTCTCAGATCAACGTGTTTATTCTCCTCATGTTCCATAAGCCTTCGTCCCAACTCTGCACTTGTTTTTTCTATTTAGTGGGAAAACACTGAGACCAAGAACATGTACGCTCTCCAGATACGCTTTGTACAGTAACAGACTCTCACTTTTAGCATTGAAAGTATTGTTCTACCATGAAAAACAAGTAATTATAATACCATCCTCATTATAATTTAATGAATTTTTAATTTTTTAAGTAAGGTTTAAAGAATTTCTCCCATTCAATTTCCTGTTTTCAAGAAGAGAGGAAGGACCTATGCCTTGTGCAAGTTCATTTCAGAAACACATATTTTCTCACATCTTATGCTTGCATCTGCCAGAAATTTATTTTCTCATACCTCATTTACACTGCTGCTTTGAGCAGTGAGCTAATTTCTCTTTTTCCCACATGGATCTCTAGTATCATCACCAGCCACTGGACGAGCCATGGCTTGAAAGGGAGAAGATTTCTATCACCAGCACGTCCTCAAGGTCACTTGACACTCCTTGGGAACTTGAGGACAGCGGCACATTACTCCACACACCAGCAACATGCCTAAATGGGTTCTTAAAATCTCACTGGTGTGTTCTCATTGTCACCTTTAATGCTTATTTTCTTCAGACGTTTCAGAATTCAATAGGGTGTGGAGAAGAGGTACCCACTTATGCCGGAGCACTTAGACCAATGAAAGCATCTGTATGGGTGAATATTCATCACGTAAATATTAATAGGTTGGTTAACATCCAGCTGGCTGAGCAGCAAAAATATTTATGCTGTTCTGCGAATGCATTATTCAATTCACTCACTCCTAGGCAGTCTGTAAACATCCCACGAGTCAACACAGCAATAGGCACAGGAAGGAGCAGACTGCTCTCGTCTGTAACCTTGCCTTTTGTACATAATCTGTCAGTTTGCTTTTTTTGGACTTGGGCAGTTATTCTGAAGGTTGATTAGATTTGTTTTTGTTCTGATTTCACACTGTCTGTGTGCCAGACTTCTGACTGTTCCTTTCTGTAATATAGGTATAAAAATGGATCTCATTATTATATCTCATCTCTCATCTCCTGGAATTTTGGTGGGGTTTCAGAGAGGACAAGAATGGAGTCTTTTTTCAGTTGTTTTTCTGTACTGCTAAATAGAGATTCTGTTTCTGCTGTGACAAGCAGAATCAGACACCCAGCACATAAAAAACTCCAAGGCACTGTCGGCCTATGCTTCTGAATTATTTTCTTTGCTTTAAGAAGGCAGAGAGAAGTGTCATAATTTCCAATTTGGACCTATGAGCAACAACAAGAGATTACCATTTCTTTGCCAAAGAGACTCCTTTCATCTGGTATCAAAGAAATAAAACCTATCACATACAGATGAAGTATAACTTTCCTTATGTCCCTGTAATATATGTTATAGTATTAAGGAAACTATTGTGATTTCCATAGTGATTCTCACCAAAAGGTGTTTCAGAGATGGCTCCATCTAGCTTTTTTTTTTTTTTAAGTTCAGAAGTCGGGTTATGTAGTGGGAGGAATTTTTTAATATCCATTGGTCTTAGTGGCAATATTTTTAGATCAAATAAATACTATGTTATACTGTAATTAGTGGTCTGTGTAACATCTTCACATTGCACACTACTGTGGGGAAAAACTTCATCTATAAATGGTCTGTTGCATAAGTGATGCCCAACTCACTGCTCTGTATTCTGTAGCATATTCTTCAGCTATGGACACCTTATTTACCGTATTGGGGCCATCTGGGTTTTGATCACTTCTAAATTAAGGTCACTTCAAATAAATACTTCTGCTTTAGACTATCTAACAACTAGCAAGAATTCTTCCAGCATAAGTATGCACACCATCCCATCACATTCAGTACCCTTATCTCTTGGGTTTCATGCTTTCAATGGTCATTTCAGTTTGTCTGCAAGGCCTGAATATCGACACCAGTTCTGGGTCTGGAATGAAAATGGGTTTTTCTATTTACTCCTGAGAATCTTAAAGGAAGAACAACTACTGCCAGCAAATCTCAGGGATGGTTTCTAGTCGTTAATTCATGCTTATCTCTTGTGGATGATATTGAGACAGCTCACTATTAACATCTGAAATGAGTAGTCTTGAGAAGTCCCGTTTGTGACAGTAATTCATGGTGTGGAGCTGAGTTCTATTAGCCATCCTATTAAGCACAGAGGGAAGGCTCTGTAGATATTTGTTCTCTGAAGAGTCCATGGAAACTCAAGTTAAAATCCATCTAGCTCCATACTGATAAAGTTAGCATGGCACCCCATCTCTGCACTGAGCTTCACCGTGGGAGAGGGTCCTCTGTTTCTAACAAAACCTGCCAGAAAAAGGGCTTTCCCAACACTGCTGTAAGTGACTCCAATGCAGACAAGGGCTAACAGCTCACTGCCAAGGCAGGGAACTCACAGGAGTGTGTCCAAGTGCCTCTCAGGAGCAGAGTCAGGGGATTCAGGGCACAAGAACAATCATTACAGATGCCCATTGCAATCAAAGTGCAGCATGAGGTTTGAATTCAGCAGATTACTGAGGGTAGCCAGAAAACTGCAAATTGTTATGTTTTGCACAAAAATGTTCATAAAATTCAGTTGCTCTGTTTAACTGATGGAACTTTGGTGGTATTGCTGTGCACAGCTTCAGGTGACATATCTCTCATGCTGTTATATGATAGGAAAAATGTACTGCTCACTTCTGGGAGCCAGGTGCAGATGCAGAGCAGTGCTAGGAGGAGATGGTGGGCCACAGTCCCCCTTGTGTCACCCACAGTAGCCACAACACTCCCGACATGGCTGGGGGCTGGCACCACAGCCACCTCCCATATTCAGCTGCAATGGGACGGGCATTACTGCACTCTCAGGTTTAAATGAGTCCCAACAATGGCAGTAGCATTACACATAGACATGACGAAGTGGACAGACCCAAAGGGAACCATTAAGGATGAGAATTTCAGGAGGGACTGTCCAATGCAGAAATACAGGCTTTCCAGTCACAAATAGGATTGCCTTAAAGATGTGTACTTAATCATGTATTTAAGCACTCACATAAACAGCCTGTTCTCCAAAGGTGCAAGTGCTGTCATCATTACTAAAAATATAGAGGCTTGGCTGGTTGCATTTGGGACAGGGGGTGTTGTAGGATTTTCCTCAATAAAGCCCAGTGCTGAAATGCAACATGATTTTATGGAAATATTTTCAGTCAGTTTTATACCAATGTGCTATGGTTTTCTATATTCTCCAGAAGTACAACAACTCTGCATGATTTTTATTTTTGGATCTTAATGGGAAGAGTTCTTTTTCATCCAAGGAAGCCTTCATTCTGCCTATCCTAATCTTAATTCAAAAAAATACTCTGGCTGTCACTTACATTGGAGAAGCTTCTTATCCTGTCACAGTCTCTTCTTTGCACATGAAAAGAGAAATATTGCTTATTTGCTACAGCTGCCAAGAAACGGGTTTTGAATTAAACAAGGCGATGTGACAGGCTGAGAGCAATCACATGTGAAAAAAAAGAAAAAAGAAGAAGAAAAAGAAAACATGCACACTGGAAAAGTGAGTCACACTAGCATCTTCATACTGGCCTAGCCATGTTGGTCTTCTAAAAGGAGACAGAGTAAGCTGAAACATAATGTGAAATTATGAAACATTAAGGTGGAATACACCATACAGTATTCTGTTACTTAAAAAACAAGTATTTAGGACTTCACCTGCAGAACCAATTAGTGCTGAAATAGAAGAGAAGCACTGTTTTCCCAAAGGGAGCACTGAACCTGTGGAATTCAGTGTTACCAGATATCCATAGGTCAAAAGCTTAACAAGTCTCAAAACCAAGTCAGGTAATAACTAAAACTGTGCCTGAAAGTAACCTTCTGTTTAGGTTTAGGGGATACTTTGCCCACAGTGAAAAGCTGTTAGTGAAATAAATATACTTTGTATCCTGAATATGAGACTTTATTTTCTTTGTAAAGCTTTTGTTGCAGGATTTGGCTGTGTTCGTTTGCTATTTTCCACCTTCTTTGTAACAGAAGTAAGTGTTTGGTATTTTTGTTCAGGATTTTGTGTATTTTTCTCACATCTAGACAATATTTTTACTCCAGTCAGGATCCCAGAGTCTGGAGGTCACACACCTGGATCATGGCACTGCTTGGATGCCCTCAGTGTACAGCTCTCATACTACTAATTCCATTTTAGGTGACAGGCCCTGCTTGGGAAGAGCTTCTGTGCAGAGAACATGAATGACCAGTGCAGGCAAGGCCTGGATCTCACTGGGCAGGCTGCCCAGTAACACAGACCTCCAGCATTATGATGCCTTCACTTGGAGAATCCTTGTGGATTTAGGAGCACAGTGATACTCTGATATTGCCTGTGGGGAAAAAATTTAGGCTTTGGTGGGAATACTCAGTTATCTCTGTGTGAAGCAGACCCTGGTGGCATGAACTGGTACTTTGCTGCTACTCCCTTCTTGTATCAATGGACACATCTTTCACCGTGGGCTTCCCAGGCATTGCCCCATTCTCAAACAGCTGAACTTAAATATTCATTACTTTTGCAAATCCACAATGATAGCCAGTAATTCTGGTGCAGGGTGGGCATTTACTCCCTTCCTGAGTATCTACAATATTTTCAGCTGAAATACTAATGGCTGGCTGAGTGACAAGCTGGTGGTGATTCAAAACCAGGATGCAATAGAGGATCTGAGATTTCAAAGGCAGGGCAGTGCCTGTCTCCAACAGCAGGTGGCAATGCAAAATGCTTCATCGTTCAGTTAAAAAAGCAACATTCCAGAAAATACTCTTAACTCTCCTGGAGTGAAGCTACACAGCCTTCTGCTTTACAGAACCCATTTAGATGTTCACTACAATTGCACTGACTTTCCTAAATGTCAGTGTGCCCCCAAATCACACTGCTTTCCATAGGAAATTACAGATTGCCAAGAAACAGAAAGTGGTCTTGACAAATTATGTCACAGAACTACCAGCCATTAGAGACAGTAATAATCTGTGTGCAGCTGACAGTCCACGCTCTTTGAACAAAATGGACAGAAAGTTCAAGATTCTGTTTGGAGAGGGCTCATTCCACCTCTGATCTTACTAGCAGTTTCAGAGATGGGGAGAACACACCAAAAATCAGTATTGTCACTGAGGTAATATTTAGTCAGGCCACCCCAATTCCCAGTTCACCTGTGCCTCAGCAGAGCAGCCTGATGAGAACAGGTGAGAAGGCCTTTCCCACTCTGTTTTACAGCAGAGCAATTCAACCCCATTTTCTGTAATTTATTCCGGCACTGCCCAAATACATGCCTGTACCAGTGTGAACCAGGAGGCAGGCAGCAAACTGTAGTGTTTCAAGGACATGTCTGCACAAAAACAAGTAACCTTTTTTCCTGTTATCTATGATGGTGAAAAGAAAGCAACAGCAAAGATGACTGTACTGGGGACTGCCTTGATTTTACTTGGTCCTGTGGTAAATCTAAGTTCTAATTCCTGGCACAGAATTACTTTATCTCCTTGACTCCAGAAAGCATTTGTATCTATACAGATGTATTAAATCTCTCTTCTCTCATTCTGTTACAGTTCTAATTTAATTGCAAAGAATGAACTGTTGCAGCTCATGTACAAGTTCATTGAGGAGAACTGTACACATTTTGAATGCAATGCCCCACCGATTAAAGGTAAAACATGTTGCTCAGGCAACAGCAAGAGACACAGGGGGAAAAATATTCAGGGCAGATAAGAAGCAATATTCATCAAATGTAATATCATAAAACTGCAGGCAAAGAAAAGTCACAATCAACTCTCAGATTTTAATCATAAAAAGGAGTCAAAATTGAGCCAAGCAAAAATATTTTTTCTTTGACAGTCCTAGCAATGTAAGACAAAGACACAGTTAACTAAATCAAGGCATGATTCAACAACTATTATAGTTTGCTGATGCCAAATGAAAACTGAGGCCAACATGTTTTGTTTGTTTTTGGAAATCAACCAACTCTTTGAAATGAAACTACTGCAGAAAGGTTGGACAGTAGTGTTATATTTTAAGAACATACTCTTTAATTTTAACTTCTTTACTACTCTGGTCCATACTGTCATCTTGTAGAACTGAAAAGGTTGGTATATACCTTTGATCTAATTATCAGATGTCCCAATACTTTGATGTGGTAGCTCTAACCTCACCCTTTTACCTGCATTAGCACAGGTGATGCTCTAATACACTGGGAACAGAATTTTTCCTGAAAGCTATGAGCTAATCTGGAAAATTCCTACTTAACAGAAGACTTTGTGAGAACATACAAGTAAGCAAATGGCAGTAACCCAAATAACGTGTGCTAGAGTCATAAGATTTGCAGAAAAGTCACATTTGCTGCCCCAGAAAGGACTATCTTGGGAGTCTACAGCAAGAAAAGCTGGACTACATGATTGCTGCAAATGATAATGTCACTAAAGGCTATTTAGTTTCAGGTATCATTTTCAGTGATTCAGGGACAATGTGAGTCCCATTATCACATGGGGAAGCAATGCCCTGGGAAAGGCATGAGCATCTCCACTAGCTCAGCAGTTTAAAGACTCATCTCTGCCACTCACTGCCCAGCAGATCCCCCTTGCAGGAATGATTTCTTGTTTGAGTAGCTCATTCATGCCCTTATGCTTACTGAGCATTGGCCATGAGGTTTCAGCACTGTATATGCCAACTGTTTTTAAAGTGGATATTTTTCATAATCCAACTAATAAGCAATGAAGTTACTCTTTTATGAAGGCTGTCAAATCTCAAAAGTAACAAAGCACTACTTATGCAAGAGCCATAGAAATCTGTTTATAGATGTCCATTCATGTATCAGTTCTGGTTTTTGTAGTCAATTCATAAAAAGGATTGCATTATAATGCCATAGTTTATGGCAATTTACTATTTAATATACACAAAATTTTGGTGAATGAAATGGATGGATGTGAATCTGAGACTTCTGAAATCCATAGTCACTTTTCTAGAATATTTTTATACAAGCATAAAGCAAAGGCTGCCTGTGTCCACTCACTGTGCCCATCACTAAGACAGCCTTGCTCCTGCACAGTGTATTTTTGTTATTCTCTGTGATACCTGAATTTATGAGGTGCCACGCTGGGGTGCTTTTGCCATGGTGTCCTTTTTCAGTGTCATGTGGAATTCCTCACTTCTTTCAAAAGAGATGAACAGCATGTTTATATGCTTATATTACCTGCCACCATGGCAGTCTGTTCCAGCACAGAGCACAGGCAGACAGCACAAGACTTAGGGCAACAGGCATTAGGCAGGGCAGATTCTAGAGGATATTTGGAAGTCTAAATAATCTGGATGCTTACCCACTTCTGGATGTCTTTAGACATCTCCCAAGGAGATTCATTGAAATCTTCCTGGATCTGCTATTTGACTTACCTGAGCTGTTGCTTCCAGCCAACATGGTTGGGCTGACAGAGGACCTCCCCAGCCTGCTGGACACCACAGGCGGGCCTGGCGTCCCATCCCATTCCTGAGCTTTCCCTGGCTCCCTGGAGGATGCTGTCCCATGATGTCCTCTCTCTTTGTTTTCCAGCTTTGGTAGTGGTTCAGTGCTGTGACTTCTGATCTTAAGCTCATCTAGTGGTTCTACAAAATACACAAGTGCACATTTCATTAGAGAGTGTCTACTAATCACCCACACCATGTAACCATCTTTTGCACAATACTCCATACATACCAATCATAAATATTTTAAGGACAATTTACAACATGATTTTACAATCTAGGGCAAACCCCAGTAGTTTATGTAGGTTTCAATACAGTTTTCAATTATTAAAACCATACCCATGCAGCAGATGGATAAAATGTAACTTTTTTGTTGCAACTTTTATACGCCAGGGCAATAATACTGAAAACGGTCTCCTACAAAATTGTGGTTTATTAAAAATTTATAGAAATACTTGGATTCTTTTCAACTGTCATTTCTTTGGGAACAAGTTCTTCTTCAGGCACTTTCTGAGGAAGCTCTCTCCTAAGGCAATATTGTGCAAGCAACATATCTGTACTCATAAATTCTAAGAAAAGCACACAATCCAAAAAACAAAACAGCAAAAATCCGTTTAGGGTGTGCCCAGCACCATAACCTAAGAAATGAAATTTCACTTGTTTGGAAAATCCTTGGAGTTAGAAAATTACTGTCTGCTTATAACTCCATGAGCCAATGTAAAAAGGAGAAATTCAAAATACAATTGAATGATTTTTCAAGTGAAGCACTGATGTCTGCTTTCTTCATGGCTGGTGATTTTCTGCTCTCCTCTCAAGACCCTAATTTCTTTTCTTGCACGTTGAGCAATGCACAGAGAAACAATTCATTCCTGTTCGTTTCCATCTGTAGCTGTGAAAAATTCACAAGGAAAACCAGATACAGAAGAAACATTAGATTGCTCTTTAGTTATAAGAGCTAATTATTACTGTGCTAGGCAGTTATTCAAAGCTTGCCATTTACCTCTTTTTGAAAAAAAAAATCCTAATATCGGATTTTTATATCTTGTATTCAAACCCAAAGGCAGCCTTATATGATATTCTTATGTAAGTTCTGGTCACACAAGTTTTATTAATCCTGATGTACCTTGATTTCTGTATTTATCTAGAGTCTTGGAATCCATATTTGATATAGGTAACAACCTTCCCTTGAGCCCTACCTCAAAAACGTTTTGTGGCTACATGGGACATAAGCAGATTTGAGAGAGCCAAGCAAAGAGAAAAGACCAGGAGCCATTCCCAAGGAGATGCCAACAGTTCCCCAGGGGACCTGTGTCACATGGCAGGGGTTTGGCTGTGCAGGATGACAGTCTGAGCAACCACTTCCTCTCCCAGTTATCCGCATGGTCAGGGACTGGGACTGTCCAACAGGAATTGCCACTCAGATGGTACAGATACAGAAGAAGAACCACATTCAAACAACTTTGATTTGCCTGTGGTTCAAAACCTCACAAACTGTTGCTTGTGCTACACTACTAGATTCACTATTAGATATTTATGGTCAGTAGAGATCTCACCTGTGCACAACAATGAGAAAATCTCAGGTTGTTTTAGATTCTAGTCTGCAGATGAAACACAGTCAGCCTGGGGTTTCCTCAATGAAACATCATATAGAAAACATGTAAAAATATCCAATAGGACATGCAGTGCAATATGTAATCATTAGTGTATTTTGCGAATGACTATCAGTTAATAGTAAAAATGAATGTTAAGGATATCTTACCACAACCTTCAAGTAGTAACACTTCATGAGAAAATGATCAAACAACCCTGATTTAGGAATCACAAATAGAATTAAGTGACATGTTATGTGACAAAGGCCTTCAAAAATCAAACCTCTTCCATGAACTTCTAGGTCACTTACATACTTTAATGTATGCAAAAAGACACTGCAATGAAAATCCAGACTGTTTGTTTTTCTTAGCTGGTAACTCCAGCAGGGTACAAGGTCAAATAACAGTCTGTATCAATATAACATGACATCTGCCTTTCAGGGACCTTTGCTACAAGATGTCTGTAACAGAGCTCTGCCTGTGACTGCGTAGAGACTTGCTAATACAAAGAGCTGTGCTGTGTAAAGAGATGGAGAGCCCAAATTATTACTAGATTTGAACTGTTTCAGTTATCAACAAAAAGGCTCTTACATTTTTGTCTGAGCACTGAGGTACCAAAAATAGTGATGTACTTTTTCACATAACAGATACATACAATCATGTACGATTCTTTTCTTTACACCAGTAACATTCACTTCTTTAAGATACTGCTTACCTGGTAAAAGGAACTAAAGCTTAAAAACTCTCTGGAAATGCACACAAATCTATATCCCAACAATACAGGATGCCCTCTGGATTGTAGTTATTCTTTACAGCAAAACAAAGGAAAAGACAAGACAAGAATATGTTTTTAAAAGTCAGAAGTGGGCCCTGCAAGTGCCCTACCCACTTAATGCATCATTCAACAGAGCTAATTCCTATGTCATTCAGCTGCTCCTGGAAATGCTGTGATTACCTGAGTGAAAACCTTCTCAGTGTGTGTCTCATTAAACACCACCCCTTGAAATTTCTCACACTCATGCAGTCAGCCCTTGTTACAGTGGAAATTTTCTGGCTGAGTGTGGAGCTAAGGATTTCTCCACTTCAGTTTACTTAACAGAGAAGCATTTGTACTTGTTGCCTGATAAAAATGATTTGTGCATTCTTAGTTTTATTATCGGCTGAATCAAAGCACAGCAGTTCTCTGAAACCAGCTGGAAACTATGGAAATCTTCAGACTAAATAAAGATTTGGTTTACAGTCTTGTTCTTTATAAGGTGTAGAAAATCAGTTTTCAGCTGACTGTCTAGACTTTATAAATTTACATTCCACTATCCTTTCTTGGGGATTTTCAGTTCACAGTTTATCTGAAAAGTAATATATCCTAAAAATGAAAAGCAGATTGAATCAGATTATAGCGTCTTGTAACCCATCACAGACCTTGAATCATTATTATTTGCTGATCACTATCAGTAACATTGATACACAGACAGAAAAACAACATGTTAGTGTTTTATATAGTTTTCTGTAATACTACTTTCCTGCTCACTAGTGAATACATAAAAATGAAAAAATTAATGCCTTGCTTTTACTCAAGTATTTTGGAGGGCTTTTTTTATAATAATTTCAGCATTCTTAACATATGTCATTGGGTATCATACTCCAATCAATTAAAAAAAAATCACTGTGCAAGTTCTTGCTTAAGTGAAAGAGCACCTCAGTTCTAATGTGCCCAGGACAGCTCCAGGATTGCAGAATGCTCCCCTCCCAGGCCTCAGCCTGTTACTGCTGGCACATCTGTTCACTGTCCCAGCCACTTGGTTGATTTTATACTGTCAGCTACTCCCTGCTGCAAACGAAGCTTCACGGAGCAAGCTCAGGGGCACAAATTGCTGTGTCTCATAGCCCCACATTCACTGCTCCACATTTTTGCTCCTGTAGCCTGACACAAGACATTCGGAGAGAGCAGAACACGAGTGTAGCTGCTGGCTATAGTTACCTATAGGGCGGTGACCATCTCAGTAATTGAAAAACAACCAGTGTATTTTAAACAGAGTAACCCTTTATAACATCTACAGCAGGATTTAAATGGCTGGTTTATCCGCATGGATCCCATACTGAAAGCACAAACCCTTACCTGTCAGGTATATACATACACACACACACACACACTGCTGAAAGGTAACAGTAGCTGCTGCACAGCTCTTGTTTGTTTTTTTTTACTTGGGAAGTGCAGAAATGCAGGTGGGATCTACGCTACCTAGTGCTGCGACAAAGCCCAATTTGGAGTTAGGAATTATTGAAGCTCAGTATTATGCAGGGAGCTCAGTGAATCATACGATGGCCACCGGCAAATCTTTTTGCAGTCAAGTGCTATATTTTGAAAGCTAAGATTATTATGGAAAGCATCTTTATTGTTCAATACTTCTTCCACCAAAATGGTACATAAAAATGTAAATTTCAAGAAATAATTCACTGCTTTAAATATTTATGGACACAGTTGGTTAAACTGCCATAAAGGCATTCAAATGTTTCAAGCACTTCCAGCTGTCATTGTATTTCAATATTCAAAGGTATGCTTTTTTCTTATTTATTTCACCTGAATCTCAGGCTTTTCCATTTAAAGAGTAAGATGGTGGCTAAAATCTCTTATGAAGTACATATTTTACAAATAATTGACATACAATTTCCCTTCTATGAAATGTTCTATAATTGCTGCACACTTGGCAAGGCTGGCACGTGAGCCGTAGTACCAGAAAACTTGGAAATGATGAAGAAAGTGAGAAACAAACTGAGCCAGTTGTGACTTGGATCAAAGAAAACTAAAATTCAGCTACAGAAAACATCTTACCTAAAGAGCTATCATTCAAATGAATGTAAATCTGTGGCCAGTCTACCACTTTGTCTTAAACACAAATTAATTTCAGGTCCAAGTGGCTAAGTGATAAATTGCAGAAACTTTATGACTGCTTGGGGTTTTGGGGGAAGAAAGAAAAGCAATTGTCTTAAGGAACTTAAAATGAGGGTTGCCGTCTGCCATCTCTCTCAGCTGTGAGCTGAAATGTTTAAAATAATCCATACATTATTAATTTATTCCTTTTTTTTTCCTGAGTGTTTGTTATAGACCTAAATAAATAATACATCACTCTAGGCAGAACTTGCATACTGGGGGAATTAAATGGTACTACTCATAGAGTGTAAAATGCAGCATATACATACAGGTATAAAGCAAAGTAAGTACTTTTGGATGGAATTTAGATGCGAGTCAGAACTCCAGATCTCCTCCAGCCTCAACATGTCTGACCTCACCTCATCCAGCTTCAAGGTGGATATGGACCTGGCTGAGGGAGCAGAAGCACAGAGAATTCCCACGGGCACAGCCAGTGTCCCTCTGACACTGCCAACATGACAGCAGTCTGCACCCTCTGGCTGACCACTTCCACACACACTGAATGGAGAGCAGTACTGAGCCCTTCAGAGAATCCCAGAGTTTCTTCTTTCTGCACACCTGGACTTCTTAGTTACCTTTATTGCAAATTTAAAAATTAGAGCTGCCTTTTAATGGGTTTCTTGATGTGTGGTGCTTTGTCTGATCTGCTCAGCTGTATATTTATCCCAACCTCTCCCAAAGAAAAATAATCAGCTATTAATACCACATGCAAGAAACATGGATAATGCTCAGTTATATTATACTGTCAGTGAAACCCATATCCTTATCTTAACTATGGTGGTTTGTCTATTCTGACTTCATCCGCCTGCTAATTAAGCAGAAGTTTGTTTTGCATATCAATTTTTAATACCCATTTTTTACAGTTAAGTGAGAGTTGCAGCAGCCAACTTGTTCAATTAAAAGCAGCTCTGACCTAGTTCCATGTAAAATCAATATAAAGCCTGAAAAAGTCTCACAAACCATCTAACATTTAAGAAGACATGGCTGAAATGCTTCTTGGTGTTCACGGAGCACATGTTTCTGTGAGCAGGGCGGGGTTTTTTTGTTTTATCCAGCAGAGATCACATTTGCCTGCTGCAGACAGCAAAGGGAGGGGAAGAGGGATTGCTGAAGAAATGCATTTAGGTACCTAGATTTTTCTATGGCTGTCTCAAATCTGCTAACTGTGCAATCCTGGATGGAAAAAAAGACAGGAAAAGAAAAAGTGACAATATAATTAACTGAAGACTAACAAAAGAAAGGATAGATTTATACCAAGAAATCAACAAAGGGTTTAGAATAAAAATATTCAATGAAAGTTATGACTGCTACAATCCAGTTGAAAAAACACAACAGAATTCTTTACATTTCAAAAAACTCTAGCTGAGACTATTAGTCATTTAAAAGATTAAGTTTTAAAAATTATGATAAGACATACATTAAACCTTGTTTGATGTCTTAGTGTTAAGAGGAAAAATTCTCTTGTATATTGACCAAAATAAAGGAAAACCTGCATTTAATATTATTTAAGGAGAGCCATTTTCTATCCCTAGAAGTGTTCAAAAAATGTGTGCATATGTCACCTGAGGACATGGTTTAATAGTGAATGTGGTGGTGGTGTTGGGTTGGCAGTTGGACTTGATGGTCTTAGAGGTCTTTTCCAGTATTAACAATTCTATGATTCTATGATTGATCCAAGATGATCATATTTTGGCACATATTTCGGAAGTGATGACAATATAATATGTTGTGTTTCCAATAGGACCATTGTTATTGCTTAATGATTTCTTCCAGTACTGTTCCAGTTTGCCTGTTCTGCTGCAAATCACCTCACGTCCTCATCATCTTACTGAAAAGGCCACATTTGGAAGGTATGCATTGTACAGACATACTATGAAAGCAAATAAATGCAATGTCCTGGGCCTCTCAACATTAAACCAAGCAACACTCTTGGCAAGGATGGTCTATTGGCACTCTGTAAACAAGTTTTCTATTTAACTCAGACTTGTCACCGTTATGTAATTAAGCAGAACACTTTCTTCTCTGACATTTACTGCATTTTTTTTTAATTTTGTTTTCCTTTCAGAGCTGGGAATCCTGGAAATTAGTGACTTACACTTAGAAGAACCTCAGTAGAAGCCTGTGTTCTCCAGTGCCTGTTTGGGCAAAAGCCTAATTACAACAAGTCAAAGGTAATTCTGCCATTGACTTCGACAGAGTAAGGATTTTCCAGCCAGCAGCTATTACTAGGGGCTAGCCAGCCATGCTGATTCATATGAATGTACAGTATAGCTGATCTTGGTGAGCTGCAAACATTTCGCTTCCATAGTTTGTGCACCCAGATGTACTGCTGATTATGCAGTCTGCCCTTTCAGTCAAACAGCTAAACATGTGCACATACATTTCATACCTGTAGATGAGTACGAATGTGGTCTATGAATGAAGCAAATATAATTGAAGTAGGAGAAGGAAGAAGACTGGTTTGAAAGTCTGAATCTGGCAGTCTTGTGAAACTTTGTTATTAGTGACACTAGCCTTGGACTTCTTAGCAACACAGGTATGCACACAAGCACATCCTGCCACCCTAAACTCCACACTGATGAGAGAAAACACTCTTAGATGAAACATGCAATGAAACTGCAGAAATCAGTCACTGCAGAAAGTTGCCCAACTGTTATTAGACATTCAATATGAAGAGAAGATGGTGCCTACTCTTACTTAAAGGCTTCCCTTCTCAGCCCTGTTCATTTTGCAGTACACTCATTCTGTTATGCAGATTCTTAAAATACACCCTTCATGTTTGGATGAGGACACAGTGGTTTGATAGGTCCTGCACATACCCATGCACAGTATGGCAAGAAATCAGAAGGCAAGGGTGAGACAAAAGAGCTGAAGTACATAGACAGTTCAAGAAAAATGTTCTTGTACAAAGTTCATGACCTTATGTTTCAAAGCTTCACTTCAAAAACATCAATCTTTCATAAAGTCCTGACTATATTAAACTTGTCAACATTTTTTTTCAAGTTTTCTGCTGAAAAACAGCCTTTGAACTATTTCAGCGGTTTCAACGCATAGTTTTTCCATTGTCTGACCACTGTCATTTCTTCTGAAGTGTATGTCTTCCTCCAGGTAGAGTAGTAAATGTTAGTCAGAACATGCAGAGATAGTAATGGATACTGGTTGCGAAAAATGGAGATAGAAACCCTTACTTTCATATGTTCACATAAAAAAACAATGACAAAGTTGGAGAGAAAATTAATTCTTTTCTTGCTATTTCATTTATATTTTAACTCATATTATGAAAAAAGATTGTTATTAATGCATTTTCTTTATTTGCTTACATAATGAATTAGAAAATTTGCCTTTCATTATTAGAACACACATCCCATTTGTACAACTCCCCTTCTACTGCAGTGCATTACCTGTAAAAGAGAATGCTGACATTGTCTTAACACTGGCCTCATCTGAATTTTCTCTCTGCTTTACAGAGCCAGGCACAAGCACACAAAATTTTCTGTGCAGCCTCTGTGCCAAGCTTAGCTGGGTCAGGGTCCCAGGACATTTTGCTCTGTAAGTTAATGCTCAGGGTTCCTCCTAGTTACAGAATAAAACTTTTATGTCATTCTGTATTTCTATGCCTTTTAACAAAGTTAATTATTTTAGGCTCTTCCCACCTTCTAATTAGAGGTTTCATTTTGTGAAGTGGTTTTACTCTTGCTAGCAAAACAACTGTGGAGCTATGCCAGCAGAGACTTCTGCTCCTGAGGAAGTAAGTAGAATTACAGATGGCCTCGTGCAGCTCTGGCCGATGCCTGTGCTCGTAAGGCCTCACCAGTGCTGCCTTCCCAAGTGAGCAGAGCAGCTCGTGGGCCTGGCACAAGGGGCTCTGTTGTGTTACAGCACACACAAACTGCATACAAATTGCATGAACATTGCCAGAGCAGGAAAATAGCTACAGATTTCCTGGAAGGAGGTACTTTTTGAGTCATGAACTTGAAGTCACAGACAAAAATAAAGTAATTGCCATCTCCAGCAAAATTAAACACACAGCTTCTCTCTTTCAGATGGGTAGTTACAAGAACAATAGTTCTCCTTACTCATTCTTAAATGCTAGATAAAGTGCTAATTGCATGTTACTGTTTCAACAATAAAATAATTATTAGGGATGGATAATTCTGTTCAGAGAAGGAATGCAAACCTTCACATCAAACTGAATGTAAAGGAACCTAATTTTTTAATATGCATGATTATCCTGACAATTGTTTCCTCAACATCTCTGTACTTTTCACCTTTTCTATACTGTGCATGTTTGTACATCTCAACAATGTCATGGTTTGATATTTGAATAATTTGCATGTATAACCCAAATAAAGTTATGTCTAACTGTTTGATTTCTGCTGTTACTAATAGAGTTCCAGAAGGTTCAGAGAAAATTTAAGGAGAAGCATATTCACTTTTCTTTATCAGGAGTCCTAACACTGTTTATCAGAGTATTATTTCTTCTCCCAGACAACTGCAAAAGGAAAAGAGGAAATGGCCTCAAGCTGCACCAGAGGAGGTTCAGGTTGGACATGAGAAAAGATTTCTTCACTGAAATAGTTGTCAGGCACTGGCACAGACTGCCCAGGGAAGTGATGGAGTCACCATCCCTGGAAGGGTTCAAGAAATAACTGGACATGACATTTAGTGCTCTGGTTTAGTCAACAAGGTGGTGTTTGGTCAAAGGTGGAACTCAACGATCTTGAAGGTCTTTTCCAACCTTAATGACTCTATGGGTAGACTAGACAACACTCTGACAAAAACGTGTAGCATCTCATGCGGTCATTCATTACTTAGTCTTTGTATTACTCACTGCTGCATTCTAGAGACTAAGCGTAGAGTGATTTTGTAAGGAACTGCAGCCTATAACAAGGAGAGAGTCCCTCTTGCCATCATTTACATTGGGATTCCCTGAAATATATCTTATACCTCGAGGACTTTGGGATTGGGTCTTTAATGATGGGGTTTAAAAGTTAAGTTTGCTTGGCCAGGAATCAAATAATTCAGGTCAAAAAGTCGTATGTTCTTTAAAAATGAATATATAAACCACTTAGATCAAGAAATTGCCAGTAAGATAAAGGCATTTTAAGAAATATCAAGAGGACAAGTAGCAGTCAGAAATACTGGTGGTTTTTGGAATTATGGGAAGAAACCTTGTTGTTTCCTTTATTTCCCCAAAGTTCCCACCATCTTCTCTTCAATCACAGAGGTTCTACAGCTGGAGCTGTGTCACTGTAAGTGTAGATAAGGCATTTAATTAAAATCCATCTCTTGTAAATATGCAATCACAACAGCTCAAGAAATCATTGAATCAGGGTTTGGATCTGGCTTGCAAAACTGTTCCATTTAGCTGAACTCCAGCAGCTCCTCTAGCTATGATGCAGATATTCCAGTTCCTGGAGAAAAAGCCTGTGAGTTTTGTTTGCAAAACTGTTTTTTTATTCTCATGATTGATTTGGGGGAAACTATTATGTTCTGCTCTGTTTGAACCAAGCACAGTATTTCACCATCTTAAAGATCACAATCCTAAGTCTCATGGTGGGGGTGTGGTTTCAGGGATTTTGATTATTTTCCCTCAACAACACTGTGATCTCCTCCCCTGTGATTTGTTTTAAGCAGAGACTTAAGTACTGTCTCTATATACCTGCCTGTGGACCATGTCCAATGGGGTTCAAAGTGTATCAACATGCTGCTTCTTAAAAACAAACACAGGCCTTCCTACTAATAATCTCTAGTTTTACTTTCAGGATTTAACAAACAAAAATGTACTTGAATCCTAATGCAAAGAGAACCTGACTCTTAATTCAGAAGAAGATTCATTTCAGGGTCCAGTGTTTGGTTATAAAGACAAGTTCTGAAACACTGAGCAGCCTGTCTTCTCAAACCACTGGCAGTGCCAGCCTGGCCACCTTCATCCAGTGCATGTGCAGCAACATCCTCAGTGGAAGCTCCATAAGTAACCCTGCACCATTCTATTAAATCAAAAGAGTTCCATTCCTATCCTCTTTTCCTTTTTTGCCTTAGTTCTTTCCCAACAGGAGGCCCTGATACCCTACACTGACACCACCTCCCCTAAAAGCCACAGTGGGAAAATTCGAGGAATTGTATTTAGCAGTTTTGCTGAAGTTAATATATGTTTATGGAAAGCATCACCAGATTAAACACTTCTTACCATTAGGACTGAGCACTCATAAGTTGGTCATAAATTGTGTGGTCCTGTTTGAAACAGAAAGGCAATAAACTCTCTGATTCCCTGTCCTGCTGTATCACTACACCATTTTGAATACAAGCTGTTCTAGTCACAAAGGATGCATTTATTTTCTCGAAGCCAGAGACACAGATGGTTGAACTGGAGTACCTCTTACGATTTCAAATAAAAAGCGATGATTTATAAGTGCTGAGGATTTGGTCTAAAGGTCAAGATATTTCTCTGGCTTAGAAAGCTCTGTTCAGGGGAGGGGGGAAAATCAATGGCACTTAAAACTGAGAACCTATTATCATTATCCACCTCCATAAGTGCAGCACATGTTACTTTCCTTATTCACAACACAGTGAAGTAGGTTCCAGTAAGTGAATTTAAGACATTTTCCCCCTCTATTTTAAACAACTTTCAGACATCTCACATCTTGCTGTACATTAAACCTAAAGAGAAAATTTCTTTGTCAGTTCTTTTCCTGAAAGCACCTTTTACCAGAAATATAACAAAAAGACAATAGCTTTACCCCTATTAATTTTTTCTTTTTCTGCCCTTACAATTTTATTTCTTAATCAGAAAAAGAAATTTTATCAAGCAGTCAAGTACTATAAACAGAAGGAATAAAGAAATCTCTATACATAAATCAGAAACAGCAGCTGTTTCCAGAAAAACCTGAGCAATTATTTATGAAATTATGTCTTCTTCAATGCTTCTGTATACTGTCACAATCCCAGGAGGACTTGATTTCCTGATAAGCCTAAATTGCTGAATTAGAAGAGGAGACAATGTCATGGTACCAATTAACAAAAGTATTGCATATAATCTCGAAACGCTTGTTTTCTATTTTAATAACTGCATCTAACAAAGACACTCCATCTTAAAAATGGAGGGAACATCCCACCACCAGTGACTTGAATGACTAAAAGCCCTTAAAGTAGACATACTGGCTTTTGTGTGAAAGCAGCAAGACAACAAAACAACACAGTGTGTGTTTCAAGCAAGGAGCAGGTTTCTATGGATTTATCCACTGGAAACAAGTTCTTAAACCTGGCATTATCCTTGGTGCCAAGAAAGAAGGGAATTACTGGTGTGCAATGCAAAATGGGGCAGCAATGGTGTAGCTACAGCATGGAATTAGCACCTAGGGATGTGCAAGCTGCCTTGGAGCCACTGTGAATGGTTTCACACATCTCCTTGTTGAACCTTTTCTGCACAGCTCACTCCTTCTCACTTAGAGTAAACCAAGGGGAAATGTTGGTTTCCTGCCTTTTGTGGACTTAGCTGAAAGACCTTGCTGACAAATTATGATTTTTCTTTCCAGTTATTTCCTGGGATTGTTAATTGGGGAACACATCTCAGATTCAACAAGAGGCTCCAGGTGGCCAGGCTACATGATCCAGACCAAAATACTTAGTCCAGAGCACACCTCCTCTTGCTAGGGATCTAAGGACATGAACACTTTTAGGGATGGGATATCCCCAACTTCTCTAGGTTTTCTGGCTTCCTGGAAAGCAGCACCATTAAAAAAAAAAGTTCCACTCTAACCAAGTCTCAGCTGCCTGAAATCAGGCTGAGCTCCTTTTTAGCAAGCGAATCACTTCAGCACCCCTCCCCTCCTCGTACTATTTGACATGTTTAGGTTCCTAATTCAGTGTGTACCAGTCAGGAACAGGAAATGTTAATAATAATCCCAATTTTCAATCACTTTAAGTGATTTTTCAAAGTAGCACATTCACAAACTTCCTCCCTATATGCTACTAGAAGCTGAAGAATGTAACTGTGCCTAGGCAAAAGCCAAAGCAGCTCTGAAGCACTGCAGAGCAGCTTAGGGAAAAAATGACCAGCTGGTGTGCATCATGTGTCCTGATCTCACACCTCATGCACAGACACAGTCAGGGCACACAGCTGAGGTACATACTCTGTTGAGCAGTTCATTAGGATGAATATTTCCAATACTCCCTCAAAACTGGCATGAAGTTCCCAGGAAATTATGAGGAAACTGAAGCCTTAACAAATGGAAACAACCAATATACAAAAAGAAAGGCTGGTCCTGACAAGGCTTTACAGGACCATCTCACACAGAGAGCACTGAAGCCACACACAGCCTCAGAGCCACTGCAGTGCAGCTGCAGAGCAGCTTCTCTGCTCTGCTCTGCAGGGTGTGGGTATGCCTGTAGGCACACAGTGCTAATTTTCATTGAGTACAGAGTGTTTCTATGGTGCAGAACAGACAGAAGCATCAAATACAGCTCTGGAAAACCTCAGGACCATTTCCTTCCTCTCCCTCCGTAACTCCCTCTTACTGAAGGGCACAGGCAACACAGACACTTGGTGTGCACAGTAACAACAAAGGGTATGTGTCATTCAACACAGCTGGACTGAGTGGTCATACTTAAACACCTTCCAACTGCATCAGAAAAGGACACACTGCAGCAGCCCAAGGACACCTGGCAGCATTGGAACCCTTTAAATAGTTTCCCTCTAACCTTTGAGTATTGAAGTTATATTTCACAGGTGTCTGCCAAGAGTTAGGGCATACTACCAATGTTATCCCACACAAAAGCAGGAAGGGTTAAGGAACAGCTAGTGACATTTTTCATACTCTATAGCTTTCTTCAGTTCTTTGTAGAGCTGTCTCCATCTTTCTGGGGGTTTTTTTGTATCATCTTCCACCAATTTTTTCATTTCTGATTTGGCCTTACAATTTACTTTTCTTTGTTCTTTTCTCTCCACTTTCATAATTGTGCTGTAATGCATACTTAAGATGCTAAGAGCACACAAGAGGATTTTTAGAAGAACACAGCACAATAAGTGAGCTGCTTATAAAATCCAGATACATTGCAGCTGCAGCCAGTGGCTGCCGAGTGTGTTCAGCAACATGTCTGGAGCTGCAATGGAAGCTCATATCCTCAGAAAATGTGGCCCGGAGGTGACAGACTCCTTAGTATTAATGATTGAACCCAATTTCTCTGTAGCACAAAAAGACTCTAAAGAAATAACATGGAGGGGAATAAAAATGGAAAAATGGCAGAAGAGTAAATAAAATAATACAGAAAGACTAAAAGGGCAGCTTTGCTTGTATATTAAAGCTGGGGACTGGAAATAATTTTTGCACAGTCCCACCTCTTCCTCAAAAGAAAAAAAAGGGCACTCAAAAATGCCACAAATTGAAGGCCACCAAATACATTTGGAGTTCGGACTCAGATGCCAAACTTCCACAAAGTCAGATGTATTAACAAGAAAGATGAGAGAATTATTTCTGTAACTACCGTAATATTTTCCAAATACACTCAGCTGAATACAAAATTTATTATTATGGGGGGGTTTTTTATACTATCTTATGGTAGTGGGAGTTCAGGTGAGTCCCAAAGGGCTGAGTCTTGGATGATTCAATGAGAAAGTTGCTTGAGATGTGGTCAGAATAATTTTATACTTTAGAGGCAAATATTCTCAATTTCCTAACATGATTTTTTGAGAGCAATATACCTATGTGAGTGTGTATTTATTATTCTCTAGGTTCTGGAGGTCCTGTATGCTGAGAGAAAATTCCACTGAAGTGACAACTGTAAAACCAGGGCAGTCCCAGTTATTCCTACTCTATGCATTGGCTCTGCCACTGCTTAAAAAACATAACCCAGAATGGTATAAATGCCTCAGGCTTCCAGAGTGATTTGCAGGAGCAAGGTTTCATTAACATATCCTAGGAGTAGTTCAGTCTCCCCTGCTATCAGTATGTATAATCATGACATGTAAATGTGACAGTCTGGTCAAATGCTATGTTCAAATCCCTCCATTTAGATTCTTTATGGTGCACCATTTCAAGACATAAAATGTTAGACCTGCATGTATTTTCTATAAATCTTGGAGCGTCTTCTACCTCTGTAATATCTAAACACAAACCTGGATCTTGCTCAGGGCAGTAATCCCACAGGATTAAGTCATACTGTAAATACCAGACAAATTACAATCAGATTAGGTGGGCAGTCTGTTCATTTACTCAACACAGCTGCACCCCAGAGTATTTTCACCACTGGTGTCTATTTTTTATAGGAATGTGTTTTTCTTAAAGTAAATGAACACAGTTTCTATTTCATATCTGTTGTCTTACCATTTGTGACCAATAAGGAGCATATCTCTACTTCCTAAGGAGCAAACAGAATGTTCCATGGGAGGCCAAGAAAGCTGCTCTTGGTACAGATCTGCATGGCAATATTTAGTCTAAATTTATCAGTGGAAAGTCCCTTGAAAGGCTTGCATTCAATTTCAGGCAAGTGGAATATAGAAAATATCTTTCTGGAGGTAGGTATGAGACAACAGCAAGGATACACTGAAATTTCCCAGGACTTCTTTGCTGTGGGAATTTCTACAAGTTCCAAACCTGCTTACACTGGTGAGCATAAAACCTTCTTACAAAGCTCAGCAGGTAGATCTGGTGAAGCATTGGGGTATAGAGGGGATTTTGGCTCACTTCTGAATAAGAAACATGTTTAATAGTGTTCAATATTACATGCATTTTCCCAAAGCCTCTCTTAACACTTCACTAAAATTATTTACAAATGTCACATCACATCCCTGACAATTGTTCCCAGTTACAAGAATCATCTTGCCTTTTAGATACAAACTTGCTCCCATCCAGCACACAAATCTGGCATTACTGTATTTTTACTACTGCAATCAAATACTGAATCATGGAGCTGAGGCTTTCACAAAAGAGGATTAATGATTGCAGGCCATGAAAATAATAAAGCTAAATTAAGCAAACTGTTGCACCAATCAGTATTCTCAGCATCTGGCTAAGTCAATTCTCACCTCTGCCTTCTGATTTCATAGTTATTATTCCTGATGTGCATAGAGATACATAAGAATAATCTGCTGAGGCTGGGGCAGTGGAGTCCATGAATCAGGAGGAATGTGTTGTAGGCCAACCCAACCCATCGCCACCAAGCTTCCCCATATCTACATGTTGGTATGTACTCACTGAGCTGCAGAGGTTTGAGGCAAACAACCTCTGCCCATGGAAACCCAGAGGGGGTGTTCTCATGAGTCCCCCAGTTGTGCCCCAAAGTGATGTGACCACACTGCAATGAATAATGTAAGAGAGTGGCACAAACACAACCAAAAAGCAGTGTGGAATTCACTTCTCTTCAGCAGCAATACAGTAGTCTGGAAATCAGAATACCTTCCTTTATCAGGTATAAACCAGAGCAGCTTATCATATCATATTTAATATGTTACAGCTGCCAAATAGGTTTCATATAGTTCCTACACAAACATGAGATCAGCTGTTCTCCTAAGAGAGCTTTTCCATTAGGCAAGTGACAAGATTTCTAAGTAATAAACTGATTTTACTGAAGCTGGTGGAGAAAGCATCCTGAGGCCACTGTGCACTCTGACAAGAGGTGTTAGAGAGACCTTCCACTGCAGGACACTGTTCTTGGCATCACTGAATAGAAACATTTTCGCAGCAGAAATACTGGTGCCAAGTTCTGCTTTCACTCATAAATGTGACTCCTGTTGATTTCATTAGGAGTTTCCGTATTTCACAGGCTCAGAAGTGAACATCGTGTAAACCTGAATGCATGCTGGACAGATTTTATGATACAGCATATAACAAGTCAGTGTCGGCTTAAGGTTTTCCTGCACAATTTCCTCCTGTGCTTTTCCTGTGCTTTTCTCTGTGTGTGGGTTTATAGGCTGTGTGTGTTATAGATCATGTTGCTTTTCAGATCGATTCACAGCATAACCTCCCAACTAGTCCCACTGGGCCAGCTGGAAGAGATACTCCATGTCACAGCACAGAAGGAGGCAGAGGGAAGGAGCAGAAGGATTTACACAGAATCACAGAATCATTTAGGTTGGAAAAGAGCTCCAAGGTCATTGACTCCAGCCTTTGACCAAGGCTTAATCAAAGTTAAGTTGGTACCTCTGGTTGCCACCATATTTGCTGGGATCATTGGCCAAGTTAAGAGTGATCAATGAATCTTTGCAAAAAAAAATCCAAATAACTACCCTTTGCTTATTTTGCTACAAGCTGCTTGGACAATTACTGTGTTTTAGCATCCAGAAAGGAAGGAAGGGTGTGCCAGGGTAGGAAGATCCCAACTCACATGGAACTCTTACAGGTATGAAAAAATTAATGAGAACCGATTCCTTTCTCAAAACCAAGCCATGAATTGTATTTCTGTAATGCAGCCTGCATACTTAAAAAATTCAAAAATATAACAATATGAAGACTAAAGCAATTTTGATAATAATGACTTTTTTTTTTGTTACAAGAAATTTATATAAGGGATTCAGACTTCTGAGATGTTTAATTTTGCAAGCATTTGACTTAGTAAAATAAGGTGGAAGATACCTTGTACAAAGAAAAATGAAGGAAAATTACATCAAGAACTTACTTTCTGCAGGTTCCTTAGATCTTCTGCCACTGGAGGACTTCCTCAGGAGGCTTCGTCCTGAGGTAAAGAGGCTGGTTAGTTCCTCCAGGGGACTGGTGGGTGTTCGAGAGCGGGAACCACTCTGACATGATGACCCGTAGGTACTGACTGAGGCATTTACCATCTTTCCTCCTTCTTGCAATGTGTTTCTGGCTGTAGAATGAGGCACTGATGGAGAGCTTCTTGAGAGACTTCCTGAATGTACAGAGTCATAAGGTGGAGGTCTTTTGAGGCTTAAGGGGGTAAGAGACCTACCCATACTGACAGGAGAAGGTGAGGCAGAGTGACTTTTAGGATAACCATGTGGAGACTGTGTTCTGTATAAGGTAGAAGGATGAGGAGGTGAGGAGGTGTGCCCAGGGGTGCTAGTTCCATGAGATACTGTCTGGTCTTTCTCCAGTTTTTGATGGCCTGGTGTATGAGGTGGCAGTGAAGATGGAGAAGCTCCAGCTTGTTGTTTGATGTAAGACACGTTTTCTAAAACGGGAAGCTTTGTGACCTCTAGTGGAGTTAGAGGAGACTCGTCAGAATTTGGGGAACACTGCACTGGTGCTGGTGGAAACACCAGCAGTGGAGGTCTGTGAGAAAGCAGATTTGGAAATGGTGGGGGTATATCACAAAGCAAGCCCTTGGGAGTAGATGGCACTGAAGACTTAGTGAAATCTAGGTCAGGCACTGTGGGAGTAGCACACTGAGAAGAACAAGTGTGATGGTCATATTCACATTGACATTTTGAATCTTGGCCTACATCATCAAATATAGGGTATTTCATCTCCTCATAGACGGCTTCGCTTTGGTCATCCTCATCTTTTTTGAAGTCTCTGAGAATATTCCCAACCATTTCAATATAAACAGGCTCTTCTTCCTCTGTGTCTGGAGCAGGACTGCTGACCTGCGATAATGAGGCATCCCTAGTGAGTGTTGTCTTCATAGGGCCATGCTTTTTGATGTACGTTTCATCAAAAGATGTGCTTAGCTGAGTGTTTGGATTTCGTTTCGGCTTTGGAGGTGGAATCTTCTTTGTGTATTCATCACTGTGAGGTCTTGGTTTGGCTGACACTGAAAACAGAACAAAATATAAACTGATCAGAAGCATGTAACGCACTTTGTCAACCACAGGATCTCCATTACAGTGTCATCATTCTGGAACAGATTTCCTGGGACCAGTCTGTTGCTGGTTTTCTCTGGCATTGTATCAGTAGAACACTATAAAAACAACACTCAAAGCACTCCTAGAGTTCCCCCAGAGTGCTCTGATGCTCTAGTAGTTAGTGAGCACTTCCCTTCCTCCAAGATATCTGTTCTTTCCCAAACTCTTTGGGACTTGCCATTTTTAAGTATTATGCTTTTCAAATATCAGTGGGATTTTAAAGATCCAAAGAGTTGCCAAAGACATAACACTAATTACCAAACTTTAATCCTTTTCGCTCCAAGAGAACAGTTAAGATCCTGGACATTCAGACTGGAATGACAGCAATGTAACTCTATAGTGACACAGTGATCAATCCAGACCTTTTTATTTATAGTAACTTCTTGCATAAAACAAAACAATTCTCTCAGCACTGACTGAGAAAGGAAATATTCATACACAAACTGTAATATCTACTGTTGAGATAATCCTAATAATTTATCTGGACTCTATCCTATAATTAACAAAATCTCAGAGAAGTCAAGGAGGAACAAAGTATCTCACAGATTCAGATCCTCTCCACACAGGTTATTTATAGAAACCTTGTCTTTGAAACTATAAATCAAAACATTGTGATGAAATCCATTTGAAATAGGAGGTCAAGGGTTTCTTATGAATTATCCTTTATGAATTAAACAATAAAGAAACTCATGGAAATTTCATTCTGTTCACTTTGCATAAAGAGCTAATAAAACATCTCATTAAATGTTAGGGTTAATAAAATGCCTCATTAAATGTTTAGGTGAAATCAGTTTTTATCCCAAGCAGAATCAATAAACTTGTTGAGAAATGAAATTTACCACACACACTAAACTTAATTTATATTTCTATAAGGTACCAGACACCCCATTGGTAAGTTTCCCAAAGAAAGAAAAAAAAACAAAAACCAAACAAAAAAAACCCAAACAAAACCCCCCAACCAAACAAAGCAACAAATACCCAAACTGAAACCAACTGAACAAACACCACCACCACCACCACCCTCCCCCCCCCAAAAAAAAGAACCCAAACCTAAACTACAGGCCAGTTCTGAACAGCAGCTTTCCCTCCTTTCCAAACTTTGGTGCTCCTTGCTATTCACTGCTACAGATCTGCCACCGCAAACTGAGCGCTCAGAGAAACTTCCAGACACTTCTGCGGAACCCATCAGCAAAGAGCCAGCAAATGTCGAAGGTTAAACCAACCAGCCAGTACTCATGGAGTCAAACCCCCTCTTTTAGAAACAGCCTTAAACATATTACTAAAGGCAGCAGCGAGGCACTGCTCTGTCAAAGACTGCATTTTGAGTCTATGAGGACTCCGGCTCAGGGCTGGAATCGCCTGCACTAAAGCACCTTACTAACGTGATTTGGTCAGTACCAGGGGAGGATTCAAACACAGTGTTATCACTTTGTCACAATTCCGCTTTCATCTGCTAAATAACCTCTGTTCAATTCCCACAAGGCCTAGCAGAACAGGCAGACGGTAAACAAACTTTGTGTAGGAATAAGGAGCTGTGAATGTATGCATGTGTACATATAAGTAGCAATGAGACCACTCTTTGTCAGCAGCATTTGTTTAACATATAACTAAGGTACAACAAAGCAAAAAGAAAAAGAAATCTTGCCAGAATTAAGAGGAAAAAAAGCACACAAAAAATGATGTTATGCTTTCATGATGGTTCCAATTAATGTGTTCCACTTTGCAGCAGGCTAGGGACATGCAAAAGCTACCACAGATAAGAGTGTTTGGTAGCTTGATAATTTTTCACTATGTGGATATATCCTAATGCATTTTAAATTTGTCTTTTTAATTAACCCAAATTAATTTCCTTGAATGTATTAGGCTAGACTTTTGGGAATGAGATGTAGGCTACCAGAATCATTTGGGCTTTGCAGAAAATATTACTCCTGATGTCTTCAACAATACTAGCAGATTTTTGTTGCAGTGCTTCCAGCTAAATCACTATTTCCTTTATGTTTAGTCTGTTATTTCTATATCACGTTTGTATATATTCTATTGACATAAACTTGATCTTCAATCCTCTCTCCACACCTCTGTTAATCTGATTTTCAGCCCTGTCAAAAGCAATCTTATTCAGATTGCTGTCATTAAAACAAAGAGACAGTCAATGAGACTGGCACAAACTGCCTGATCATTTGTGAATGTGTTACACATGTCCATAACTCTATTTTAGCTGCATTGGAAAATTGTGTATTTTGTACACAGGCTTCTCACAGTCTTCAGTTCCCTGTGCATCATGCTCCCTAATGAATACCTGAGACAGAAGCATTTCCTGCTCCTCTGCCCTCCTCAGACCCCTGTTCCCTGTGCTGGTTTCTACAACTTCTGTGCCACGGGTGTCATGCTGAGAATGTGCTCTGTCTCACAGCCACATCCCCACTCTTTCATCTCTTTATATAAAGAGATGTTAATGATAGACAAAATAATCAAAATATGAGATGCTCTGGTGCCACCGGTCATTCAAGGCTAGGGTTAACTGATATTTTTGTCTAAAAATAGCCAAAAGTGGTTGCAATTGCTATGTTTTCAAACACATTTCTAGAGAAAGCGTATTTTCCTTTTCCTTCCATTTTCACAGTTTTTATCCAACTGATGAGGTTCTGCCACATGGTCTAAACATGTCCTTAGGTGCCGAAGTTTACAGAAACAACATTCACAGGTTATTACATTACAAATGAGGAAATGAGAAATGTCAAGGAAAAATGATTGACATTCTGCCATCTAGTCTTGCATTTTTGCATGAGTTGAAATTAAGTACCACGGTGACACAGAGAAACTCATCTGCCATTGCATGATAGGTAGCATTAGCTTAAAATACCTTGGTGACATTATCAACAAAAGGTCAAAGGGCCCAATCTTCTGTATGAGACAGAGTAAAAGATGACAAGGTGAATTACTTCCTATTTTCTATCTAAAACATTTTTTCCTCTGCCCCAGTTAGTTTATTAAACTATCTGTTTCCAGGAGGTGGTGTTACTGAGATCCTCTTCCCTCCCTGACAAATTGGACTTTTCAAATTACAATTTAAAATGAAATGCTTTAAGTGTTTTATAAACCTTAACAGGTCAAAAGGTATAACACCTATATACTGCACAGAGCACGAGCATTTGGTGCTGTAAGACTTCCTAGTGATTAGACACAGGTCAACGGATAGAGTAAATAAGAAAGGAATGTTTTTATCGTGACTGAGAACAGAGGAATTGTGCAACACCTACGAGGAACTCCCCTCAGTTGCAGGGGGACACTGAGGAGGCAAACTGAATCAGCTTTAACAAGGCCATCATGCAAGACATTTCAGTTTATTTAACAAAGACTTCTATCCTGAAACACAGCTCCATGGCAAGGGCTAAATTTTACAGCACACCTGATAATGGAATACAGATCATGAACTACCACTCCAGCCCAGAACAAGAGAGAAAAAACCCCAAGGAATCCTGCAGCTAAACAGAGCTGTGCAAAGCTCATGAAAGGAGCAGGGAGTATTTGTTCAGTTCCTGTGTTACCAACATTTGGCAGAGATAGATGTGTATGAATGCAGAAGCCCTGGCAAGATCCCATACCCCATGAAAGGAGATTATTTGGCAATCTCCAGAGAGGAACAGGCAAGATTGCTTAAAGTACTTGACATTTATCAGGCAGCAAAAGCACTCGGTGCCTGCTGGGAACATAAACTTCTATGAAAGGCAAACCACGCTGACATACTGGTGATACACATACTGCCGTATTGTCTGCTCTAAACATGGAATAATTAAGAGCTTTTCAACATGGAATACTATGTGCTTGGGGCAACTGTTGCCAGTAACCTGTGTGGAGACTCTGCCACTCCTACGTCAGAGCACACGGATCCTGATCCAAAGCTAAATGGAAAAAATGAAAGCAAGAACTATTTCTTTCCCTGCCAGGTGCAATTGCCCAACTTCCCTTAAACATGCATCTCAAAGTGCACCACAAACCCCTTGTAAGTGCTTCTATTACAGACACACACAAGCACAAGAGACCACCAGGCCTGCAAGGAGTTTGAGCAGAGGGGAAGTGCTCGGAGGAAGATAACTCAGCACTTGCTCCATGGTCCTCTGCCCTCACAGGAGTTGCCCCAGCTGTGGGAGCTCAGAATGCTATGCTGACAGCTCCTTGTTGGCATCAATACCATCCAAACTACAATAATTGATAAACTGGAGGCACAACAATGTTTGAAAACAAAAGTGTACTTCACGGAGTTTATGTTGCTTGGGCAGGAACTCTCCATGGTTAATGGTGTCCTACTGCCAAGCCACTCTCCAGCGCTGGCAAACCTCATGCAAAACAAGAGATGCAGGCTCTGGTGACTTCAGTTCCATCTCGAAGCAAGAAGCCCAGTGCTTAAAATAGCCTCACAGAAGCCCTACTGAATAAGGAGAATCTGACATTTTTGAAATGAGATATTTGTAGCGCAAAGGTTACTCATAGCTTTCAGACATGCCTGGATAATCTGCCTTTCATAGTTCATTTTGGAAATACAGAATGCTTTGGGTATTATCCTTCTGAAGTATTTTTTTCCTCTTTAAAGAAAGACTGAAATATGAAAATGTGTTGGTATATTGTTGTTTATTATTTGCTCACTGTATAAGGAATAAGTGAAAACATATAAAAAACAAAATTAATTTTGTGATTTTTCTACTGTCTTTGGGTATTTTCCAGCTTTGCATTTCACAGACCAATCCAAGGAATTGTGCATTTCACTGTAACAAACAGAATAAAAACACATGCAAGAGGCAAATTCCTCCCTTTCAATTTCTGCAAGAGACTGTAGGACTAAATTTATTTCTAAATGAAGGAATAAATTGGGGCCTAAAAATTTTTAAAATTCTTAAAAATGTGATTTTAAATGCTGAAGGAATTAATCTTGCTGTATTTTGAAGGGTACCTCTAGCAAAAAGAGCCTCCAGGACTGAAAGGAAATAGAACTTCTTTAATTAAACCCTGAACATGCTGGATACTGAATCACAGATACATAGATTCTGATTTACATCACATAATTCAACAGAGAAAATCCAGCTCTAGGGTAGTACAGAGCCTATATGTGTCTGTATGTGTATGCAAGTTCAAGACTATGAGTAACCCCACTGGCTTTAATGAAATGAACTGCTTGTTCAAAGTTGCACATGATCTTAAGTGCATTTGTGCACCAGTGCTTATATTTCATTATCTCTGCAGATGAAGTTTGAATATTCTCAGTGAGAGTGAATTTTAAAAAGCACAGTCCTCTGAACTGTGCAAAAGATCGACACTCAGGAGACCTGAGTTTAATTCATCTCTTTGTCACAGGCCACAGGGCCTCACCTGTCATTTTACTCCTTAATGCTGCCTTTCATTATCTATCTTTTGCCAGTTAAGGCTCAAAGGATTTTTAACACAAGGTTTTTACTTTAATTTATTTGGTTATATCAAAACTTGCACAGAGCTTCCTATCATTGGAAAGCAACAGCAGAAAACAGAAGCAAATTTAAATGTAGTTACTGGAGATGCGCAGTGTTGAACATGCATCTTTTCTTCTCCAAGGAATATCTGAAGGCAAATGTTCACATACTGTGAACAGCCAGAAAATATACACACAAAGATGCAACTTAGCAAGTGATTATAGAAACAGCATCACTAGATTGAAGTAACATCAGAGAATATATCTCTGTCATGAAGAAAACCCTGGCCTTCACAATAGCATTGTCCTCATAGACACAAGGCCTTTCCCTGCAGGTTTCCTCTTCCTTTCCTAAAAGATGCTCTAAAAGAGGGGAAGCACATGGAAGGGAAAAGAGAACCATTTGAATAATTCAAACAGGCAATAGGTGGTTTCAGCACAATGGTTTCATGCAGTACATATTTCTTCCCGCTCCTGAATCTATTAGCTCTTACTGGAAATTACTTGGGCATTTAAAGAAGACAAAACTATACTGAAATGAAACGACTTCAAGTCAGTGTCATAAAATAATACTGACGTGCTACTTGTATGTCCCAAGGCTATGATTAAGAACACTTCCTCAAAAGTATTCAGGTCCCTTTATTTTAGCTACAACTTCTTTTGGCTTTTAAAATGATTGATTTCTGCTCTAATTCAAAGTGGTGGGAAGCTAGTGGTTTTGGGAGTGATATTGCAGAATTAAACATCAGTACAATGGAGAGCAGAATTGGGCCCTGCAGTTAAATTCAGTTCTGCATTGCAATACAACTCCTGCAGCTGAGAGGTGCTGTGGTTGGAGACATTCTACTGCCAGACTCAGCCTAGGGCTGTGCATCTGGGCCCCAAACCCAAACTCTCAGCACCACCACTACAGCTCTTTCCATGCTGTATATGCCAAGGCTGCCATACCTGCCTGGGATTCCCAGAAGCCAGCCCAGGGCACTAACTGCCCTGCTGCCAGTGCCTCCTCCCAGCACAGCAGGGGCTGCCAGCACTTTGCTCTGCTGCATCAAGACAAGGGCAGACACAGAAATGCCAGGATATGTCAAAACCTTTGGATTATCAGCATGATGGAGAGTCCCTCTCCAAACTGCCACATTCCAGGGCAGACTGGCTTCCAGGTTTTTTCCTCCATAGACCTTCACTTCTCTGTGCATCCGCTTGGCACACTGAGCCTTGCTTATTAGCCTTTCCTACAGTGAAAAGGTCTTCAAAAACTTAACAAAAAAAAATTACAAAGTGACTAAGTCTCCTTCTGAATGCCCAGCATCGTGCTCTCACTTATTTTGAACTTCACATCCTAGTTCTTTTAAAGAATGAGTAATTGATGTCCCTGATTTTTTCAGATAAAATTGAATATACAAAGACAAAAAGAGTCTTTAAGAAATAATTACAAATTATTTGCAATCAAGCTGTTCTGTACTATTCACTGAGGCTAAAAGTTATTGTCAGTCGGCACAGCCTTCAAAGGCAGAAAAAGCAAGACTTTGGATAAGTAAGAAAAGAACAGTCAATTTCAATCATCCTCCTTTTTCAGGAAAACTGATGAGCTGAGTACAAATGGAGGCACACAAAAATCTCATGGTAACTTCTCTTAGGTTACTCTCTGAGTATCCATCTAGAAAAATATCCTTTAACTAATATGCCCAGACACAAGCGACCAGGATCTATGACATTACATGGGCATAAGTTATGGCAGTTCCAATGGAAGAGGCTGTGAAGGAAGATGGAGTGGTGGGAGGATTACTGGGGAAGGATCCTCAAGGATCCTCACACTGCCCACGCATACAAGGAGTATTTTTGAAGTGCTGGTTCATTCTGTTTCAGACAGCCTGAAGTCTGCAATATGCAAAACAGATTTTGCAACCAGTGTAACAGTGACAATAAAAATTTCTGTAACTCTACATCCTCTGAAGGAATTCTAGATATAGAAAGGCAATTGGCATGGGAATTTATCTATCACAAGCATCATTAGTGAAGAGTGTGCAAACAGAATTACTGAATCATGCTCACAGGGAAATTAATTTACCAAGTGCATGCACTTGTTTTTTGGTGGCTCTACTGCAGGAACCTGTGCAGAGCTGGAGCACGGAAGAGTTACACATGGTCAGAACAGAGTACAGTAAAACTACCACAGATCAGCAATATGAGAAGAGCTTTTCCAGTTTATAGCAGCATTTATGGAATCTTGACTCTCATCTCAAAGATTAAACCCAGTTTGCTGTTTTACTCTAAACTAACTGTTATTTTTCTACTCTCACAGCTCCCCACAAATTGACTGCATTTCATATGGAGAACAATGGGTGACATCAGCCCCCAACCCAGCATCTCTGCTGTGGTGCAGTTCCCATAGAGCTGTCACCCTGCACTAGCTGCCTCTTCTCCCTCTCTGCAGCTGCCTTTTAGCTATTCTCTGAATATCACACAGAAGATGGTGAGGCTCTGCATTTTCTCTGAGTTTCTACAGGCTGTGCCATGGGATGGCTGCAATTGCAGCAGCATTTCTGCTGGCCTGTAAAAAGATCTCCCTTCTGTTGAGAAAGGAATGCTTCTGGGTATGTGTAAAGAGCTAAGTCCCATCAACACATGCCTTAGATACTTACATTGCATGAGCTTGGTATGCAGAGGACACCACTATGATAGCAGTAAGGCTTTGAGGGCTGAGTTGCTTATTCATATGTTACCTGCTGCCTAAAGGGCACTGAAGGTCTCAGTGGTATTATCTGGCAATGCTCATGTAAACAAAGGCAGACTCCAGGCAATGTAACTCTTGGCTTCACAGGAACAACATTGCTATCGATTACCAGCTACCATAGCTGAGGGCAATGATGGGGGAAATAATTTGCTGAACTTTCATGAACTTCTTGGAGAAGGTACAGTACACAGGCTTTCTGACCCAGTGCTCATAGAGACACTGAACAAAACCGATCTCTGCAAGAGTTCCTGGCTCTAGGGGATTTCTAAAACCAGGACATGCATCCAAATAGTGGACTCCAAAATTATTCACTGGGGAAATGGTAAAGAAGGAAATCAAGCTAAAGAAAGAGCAAATGCTTCATGAAACAGTAAGTTTAACTCACTTTTTTCATTTATCTAGAAAAATTGTCTGTATTTATTTACTTAATTTAATTGTTTTGGTTCACAAACAACCAGACCAGAACACTAGCAGTCACTATATGCAAAGACTTGAATAATTTATCCAGAGATATGAGACATTTCATTTTTCAGATCCACAGCAATGCCTGTCTTCTACTTACAGCTACAATAAGTAGGTCAAATGCATTATTTGCTTATATAAGTAACAATCTGTTTGCTGAGCTTCTAAAATAATTGCAGCCCATTAAATCAAGCTGGCAGACCCACCAAGGTGGTATTGTGCAGAATACTGAGCTCATGGAGTCTTCAGCATGGGGTTTACTGTGTCCAACAGTAAACACAGGCTCCTGTGCTTCCTTGGCATCTGCCACCAGCAACAAGGAGCCAACAGATATCACTAACCCCCTTTCTCCCAGAAGTTTTCTGGGATTTTTGAAATGCTGTCCTTTTGCCTGTTGTGTAAAGAGCTCTTGGTGCTGCTGACTGACACATCTGGCAGTCCCTTCCTTCCGCCACCAAGCTCGTGTTTCAGAGCACAGCACAAGGTTGATGTCTGGGGTCAAATGAGTCACCACAGCAGCAGCATCGAGAAAGCAAATGAGCCACAATGAACAAGAGTTCATCTAAAGGGGCAGTCTTTCCTCTGCCAAAAGGACACAAGGTGACCCTGCAGAAGCAGTTCCTGCAGGTTGTCACTGAGCATCTTTTGGGTACATCTGATGACAGCTGAAGTGGACAGAGCACTGTCAGATCAGCTCACAGGCAGGCAATAGTGCCTGGAGATGTAACAGTACCAGCACCATGGTCAGAGGCTGAATGGTATGAAATACTCACTGTAATCAGCTTTAGGAAAAATGCCTCACAGCTATTAATTTTGCTTCCATCTCCATAGGGTTGACTCCTCTTTCCTCCTCAATCCTAAATGAAGTGTTGACAAAATTACAGACAAGCCACACATTATCAGCTGCCTCCCACTTGGAGCTTCTCTGTGTGCCTGGCATCTATCATTTCTTCCTGCATTTATTTGCAGAGTGGTGTAGGGAAACTAGTAGAGCCTGTAATAGTGTTGATCTACAAGGGTCATGCAGCCGAGGTTAATCACCTTAAATTCCCTTGGTATAGCTACAGCGTACAGCACCATTTTGACAGGGTTGTGCACAGTTCCAGACAAGCTTTGGGAGAGCCATCTCCTGTTTCAGATGTTGAGCTTGACCTCATTGTTCCACCTGAGAAGCAAGAAGGAGGATGAAAAGGCAAAAATAGAGCACAAAAAGGAACAGGAACCCAAAAGCTATTGTTACAACCTAGTGTTTAGGGCCTGTTTCGTTTTGTTGCTGTTCAGAAGCAAAGCTCTTAGCAGGAATTCAACCACACCACCAAGGCACAGTCTATGGAAGAGCACAGTTCAGAACATCCTGAGCTCTGAGATGGGTTGTTTCCTACCATCTTCTGGAACTGTCTGTTCTGTAACCCCATGGCATTCAGCATTTCACAGAGCTGGACCATAATGGCAGCTCAGATTTTGCCATCCTTATTCACACTCCATAGCATCAGTGATACCAACAAGAGGCTGGGAAGGGGAGCTTGAGCAGTTCCTCTGCTGAGTAGCTGTTTGAAGTCTTGGTTTCCACAGTCACTGTCTTGAATTCACAAGTGAAACCCTACCAGATGTGCGGAATTTCACAATAGCAAGGACAGTATTTTTCACTTACTCCCGTCTCCACTCAAGGGTCTCTTTCTACAGTGCTGATCACAAAAGCACTGACGTGTCCCATCAGCTCAAGTTTTGAATGTGAGCAGAAACACTCTGATCATAAGCTGATTGCAAACTACTCCACTAAACAAAGCCTTTGTCACTATCTCTGTATTACAAAGGAGGACTCTGTGACACTGAGAGTCAAATGAAATGCTCAAGGTCATCTGTGCCAGGTGTAGAGCTGTGAAGAGCCTGCTCCTCCACTTACACCCCTGGGAGAAGATAGTTAGTATTATTTACAGAAGTCTCCATTTGGTATAACACTTACTGACATGCAAGTATGCGTTTTCAGAACTGGGATCATATGACAATTAGTCACTGCAAATATTTAGCCACAAGACCAGTAAAAATTCTTCCACTTTTAACAGAAAATAATGAATTCAGAATGAGAGAACACTGAGTTTCTATGTGTTTGCTTGCAAACCCTCATAATTAATAAAATGAACAGGCTAAACATATTATCAAGTTTTTGCATCCTCACTAGTGGTATATCTTTAGTTTTAGGCTTGGCACACATTTTTATATTTGCTTCTCTGGTTGTGGATGTTTTCCTTTTAATCAAAAAGTTACTTACTATCTTATTCCCCAAAATCCAAATATTAAGAGCCATCCATTGTCATAAGAAAAAACCTAACCCCACTGAAACTTTACCAACTGAGGAGACTTCTGGCATCCCTCTATTGATTTTCAGGCAAGATTTACAGCCAAGCCATCCTTCGGTTTGCCACCAAGAGGAAACAGGAAACAGCTCCATTTGAAGTCATCCATGGAGGGGAGAATTCCAGGAATCTCCTTCACCCCACAAAGCACTGTTAGGGCAACAACCCAAAGGTTATACTTCTCTCACATACAGCTGAGTTTTGCCAGGCATGTTTATGCTCAGAGTGTCCTGTACTTGCAGTACTAAGCATAAGGGGAGGTAGAATTCTTCAATCGTTTTTGCAAGACAGCTGAATTTGAAGGCAGAGAATTATTCATGATTATCTCAGTGAAATGATGGCAGCCATGGCAAATATTATACCACTACACTGGAAATGAATCTTAAGCTATACCTCTTGCTGATGTCAAGTACACCATGCTCCAGCTTTTTACTGCCCACATTTAAGCTTCCCCTCACCCTGAACCAGCAGCCAGCTGCAAGCCTCATTGGACTTTGGGGTATGTGCTTCTTGTTTGACATGTCAGAAGCTAGGCCACTAAAATCAGCACCAAAATTGTGCATGCTTAGTTTTGTTTTCCCCTCGTTCATCTATGAAAAGCCCAGGCTGATACACTGTGACCTCCAGGCAAGTTGATGGCACTGCAAAAAGGAAGCTGTGCTCTGCTGAGCTGTCACTGCTGTGCACATTATCTCAGCACAGCACTGTTTGCACACGCACGGACGGAAAGGCATGAAGTGCCAAACACAGTGGTAGCATGTCAGGCATATGTTGCCTGATGTCATCCAACATTAAGCCAAGTGGAAGAGATGAAAGCAGCAAACCCGTGCACCATCCAAGAGTACTATATTCAAACAGTCATTAGAAAGAAATTACTGATGAAACAGAGGGTAGCCTGACAGGATCTCACCTGGAGCTAGTCTTGAATCTCTTGGGATGTGATTCTGTAAGCACTGTGCATTCCCAGTAAAGCCAATGTGAGTGTAACCCATATAAACCTCTTGACACAAAATGCTTTGAGAGCTCAGTCATGCTTCACTCCATAAGCATTTGCCTCATTTGGTTGTTTAAGTGAGAACAAAATTAAGGGCACCAGTTAAAATAAGGTAAGACAAAGAAGTGGAAATCCAATGTATTTCCTGTAGAACAAACAGTGCTACTGTTTTGTGGGTTTTTTTCCTTTAATTTTCAAATGAGTGTTGCCAGACATCTCAGACAAGCTCTGAGAGTAAACAGCAGCTTTAGAATTTCAGTCTGAACCCTCAAGACCTTACTCATTTGTCCACAATGTCTTTAACAGACAATGCCAAAGACAGTATGCAAAACAGAAGTGTAGTAGGAGTATTTTCAAATCACTATTTTTGTAGTTTCATAGGCATTTCATTTTACTTAACAAATTGTGATGTACTGTCAAAATAAGACAAGAGAATTAACCTGGATTTCTCCTCCCCTTCTCTCCTGGCCTTGACTTCAGAGCCATTCAGTGAACCAAAATAATGCAAGAATCTAGTGTTTCATAGTATTTCAACTCACAGGTGGAAATGCTGAGACAGTCCAGTATTACGGCACCTTGAGGTGTACACAAAATACAAAATTAAATAGTCACAAATATGATGACTTACAGCGACTTGCTGACAACGAATGGATTTATTGACACTATAACCTTACAGTTACAGAGTGGCTGTCGAGGCTGCAAATTAACCATGCAGTGAACAGGACCACCCATATGGTAGATTTCTTTAGACTCTCTCTGCATTGTGGTCTTTCTGGCAGAGATGATTGATTCAGACACCTCAAAGAGCACATCTGAAATACTTCCTTGGCTCGGTTCACTCTAAAAGAAGCATAGTGACTTTCATATGATGTGAAACCTGTGTTAATAATCTCTCATAGATCCAAGCTGACTGCAAGAATAAGTGGCTCACATTTCCTTACCTTGGTGTGTCCATGGGCTATAGTGACCCTATACAGTGAGCAGACTTCAGAAAAATCTATACAGCATGTCTGCATTGCACCCAACACTGCTTTTATTTTTTTTTTTTTTCTGAGATGGTTTTGTCAATTCCAGGGCAGAATGATGTGAATTCACCAGTGCAGTTTGGGCCTGTGGTTGTGACCAGGCTTATAAACTCCTCCTGAGCCCTGACACACTGGGATACAGAGGGAAGAAAAGCCCACATGCTCACAGCAGGAGTCACAAGTGTTTAGCAGGCCTTGGTGGGGTTGGCTTAGGGCAGGCAGCTCCTCCTGGAGTGGCTGCATTTGTGGTCAGTCTGGTAAATCAGCCCAACACTCCCTGAACTCACATTATTAAGACTTTTCTGTTATCAAGAACATCACAGTTTCCATCACCCTTGAGAGCAGAGTAATAGCTGTACCACAGGTGGGCTGCACATTTAATTTTGTGCTTTTTTACACAGGTGCAGAGTCTCAGCAAACGAGTAACACCCTATCATGAAAAGAGAGAGGAGGAATATATAAAGAAACTTTGTTAAATTAAGATGAATGAAAAAAAAGACACTAAGTACACAGGATAGACTTGCAGAACACATCTGAAGTGCCAACTGCCAAGTCATGGGCACAATGTGATTCCCAAGTGGGTAACAACAGCTTCATGTCTTTTACCCCTGCATGGTCTATTTTCTGTTTAATGCCTGCAGCTTCCATTAGCATTAATGAGCATGCATATGTGCCTTGAGAGTAAGAACCTATTCCCTCTGTGGCTTCAAAACTTGTTTAGAAATACCTCCAAAATCACATTGTGTTCATTGGTCTGCAGAGAAACCTATTATAACAACTGTAAGAACTGCTGCTTTCATTCCTTTCTTTATGCTTGCCCTCCCTTATCTGAGGGACCAGAAAACACATCTGAAAAGATGAAGGGCTGAAGGAGGTGGTACATGCAGGAAAGTAACCCAGCTCTGGGAGTTGCCATCTGAAAACCAGCTTGCTGCAGGGGAGGGCCAAACTGCAATCTCGGCAAAAGCAGAAAAAAACAAATCCCAAAGCATTGGAAAACTACCATTCCCAACAACCGCAAATGCAAAGCCTCTGAAAATCTCTAAGCTATTAAATGCTAGAGAACAGAAAACGATCTTTTCCATGCCCTACCTGCTAGAATGCAGGTTGGTGGGAACAAGCTGTTTCAGCTTCCCAAGTGGCTGAACACAGTGCAGAAGCACTGCTGGGCAGAGTGCCAAGGCAAAGGCAGGCCAGTGCTGCCCTGCACCCTTGCAATCCCTGCAGCTGAGAGGCAGGGCTGAGCAAAGGGTTCTGTTGGAGACTGCATGGCTCTAACACTGTTGAATGCGCCCTATCCATCCCCGTGCCATCTGGACACACATGGCACTTCTCCAGAGTCATGTATGACAGTTAAGAACCAACTCCACCTCACTCTGTTGACAATTGGGCCTGTGATTTCTGACACTAACTTTGACTTTTTCCTCCACCATTGCCAGGCGTCTTCTCCCAAAGTGCCCACTTTCAAGTTAAGGTCTCTGAAGCCTCACAGGCTGCAAGAGATACATTGCAATGTACAAAAAATAATTGATAGGGCAGCACTGAGATCAAGAATCAGATTAAGGCATGTGAAGGAAAGCAGACACGTGGCTTAATACTGGCTTGCATTATACCCTTATACCTATATAGCCAATGCGAACACTAGCTCAGCTTTCCATGGGACAAATGCTGTGCTCAAAACACAGTGCAGGCTGTAGGAAAGAGGAAAATGAGTTCAATGCATATGGTGCACAACATGCAAGCACTCAGGCCTCTCAGGCACAATGACACATTGATGTTCCAGGTGAGCATCTGGCTGAGGAGCCCGTGTTGTACGAGGATGACTTGGAGGCTGGACCTCAGGAGGCAGCAAATCCTGTCCTGCCACAGCCACACAGACTGCCCTTCTCCTATTCCCAGATCCACACCCCAGCACTGCACCAGCACTACAGGCCACAGTGGCAACTGGCCCTCACTGAGAGGGAGAGCCTTGCAAGAGCCATCACACAAATCTCGTACTCACTGCCCAGGGCTCTGATAGACTTCACTGCAGGAGGCTGCTCACCAGAGCTGCCTGCCCCATGCTCTGCCACAGCTCCTGCCCTGCAGCAGCACCTGTGTCTCAAAGACACGTCCCTAAAACACAGCATTCTGCTCTGTCAGTCCTGGGTTGTCAGACAAGCATGAGGCCAAGAAGATAGCTCAGAGCATTATCATCCTTAACTGCCCAGAGTTCAACCTACCAGAACTCATCTGTCAGTCCCTTTAGACTCGCTAGGTCTGTATAGGGCTCATTAGTGATATTTCTCCCTTTAGCAGGCATGGATAAAAAGATCTGGGAATAAGAGCTGGCTATAAGGAAGGACATGACATGGTTACTGCAGTGGACACTATTTCAAAGTTCAGGTTAAATACTTCATTCACCAAGGTAAGAAATAAAAGGAAACCAGCACTATGCAAACCCAGCCAAAGTGCTAAATCCCTTTAATCCAAATTCTGCTTAATGAGAGTAGCAAAAGTTCAAGTTTACAATGAAGAGTCACCAGTCTAGCTGACAGAAAACCAGATTTATGAGAGAGACCAGCTGGACTGCAACCTCATTTACAGTTACTTTAATTGCTTTTCTCCAGAGGAAAATTTTCCTGACAAGTAGCCCACATTTCAGAATTGCTGAGCCCACTACATGGGCTTAGAAGGCAGCAGCAAGAAGGATATCTTCTTCCACATGACACTTGGAAAGAAAATACTAAACAAATTGAGTGGGTTTGAGAGATGGGTCCCCTGCAAGCATTTTCCTGTGTCAGAGGTGTATTTCTTTCTGGCTCTGGCAGGACCAAAATTACAACCATTAATATAATTTTTAAAGTGCAACTCTGAGCTTTAATTTGCACTTGTGTGCACATTTGTATGTACGTGCAAGTACATACAATTTACATTTTCATTATACTTGTGTAAATTATGAATACACAAGTCAAACTATACTACATATATTTTATGTGCATTTATTTATATAAAGTAGTTCTCCATTCTACTAAGCAGAATTTTAACAAAAAGTTAACTTTCAAAATGCAATTCACTTATACTTCCTTATTGATGTTGGTACTGCAGCAGATCTGCAAACCTTTCCTGTGGACATGCAGCAATCATATCAAAAACACTGCCTGAGGCTGGTTACATTGGCCAATTATACTGCTTTATTACTTCCTTTTTCTGTAAGACTGGGCACCAAAAACACATCAATTAATTACACTCCTGCTTTTTCTCAATAAAGAGCCTTTCAGGATCAAGATTAAATACACCTTCCATGCTGAAACGTTATTTTAAATTACCATTTTCAGTTCACTTCTCACTTACAGTGTGTGATGTTTGGGGCATGGCTCCATTTGTTTGCTGTTCCTACCAGAGTCTGAAAACTCTGGAGAAAAGACAACCCACATTTTTAAAAGCAACTTTCTAGAAATCTGTCACAGAGGAGAAATGCATTGAGTTGAAGGCGTTCAGTGGGTGCATATGAGAGGGAGCCAGAGGAGTGAAAAATGGAATGTTAAAGCACATGAAGGGACACATAGCATGAAAACACAGCAACAAAGTCAAAGTCAAGTTAAGGACAATGAGGTCTTCAGGCTGGAGAGTGCTCTTGCAGACAGAGCCTAAGTAGGCTGGGGTGAAACACACAAGCTAAGGTGTTATCCCGCTGTTGCACAATCAGACAGGGTTAATAAGTGTCACTGCAACTTAAAAGAAGGTTCTCACACTCCCACAAATACCGAAGCAAGAGCATTTACAGGAAAAGGGTACAGAACTGGTGTGGGCGGTACTGATGCTATTTGTGCTTCATGGGGAATAAAGGAGGTCTTTCAAGCTCATGACCAGATTTCTTCTGCCCCTTCTGCAGTAGTCAGACTTATATTCAAATCAATATAATGTTATAGCAGTTATTATGATAGGATGAATTCAATATTTTGACTTTACCAGGATCAGAAAAAGAATCAAATTTACTATCAGTAACTGTTTTTTCTTCCGTAAATGGCAAAAAGTAAACATATTTAATCTAAATGAGTGGTGAAACTGTCTGTGGTTGTCTAGCAAATGTAGCAAATTACTTTTCAAAGTAGCCAGAAGGTCAGACAATAGACATTATAGCCTGAGTTATTCTGCATTGTCACAAAAAAAAATTGAGCTGGGAACAGTTTTGTGAAACCTCCTTCGTAGAGATTCCACAGTAGCTGATGGAGAAACAATAGGGGGTTTCATCATTATTTTCCACAGTTCCTAGAAAAGCTGTGGTCATTCAGCCTGCAAACACCACAAGTACGTGCACATGTGTGAGACACGTGTATATACACATATTTTGGTACAATACAGACAACAGTGACTGAAAGTTAAACATATGTGTGTTGAGAGATTGCTTGCAGAAAGTGAATTTCTGAGCAATCCAAACTGCTTTAGCCATGAGAATCCTGCTGATATGGCAGCCAAGCAAGGACGCACACCTGCTGTTTGTCCGTTAGGCCTTGGTTACTCCCTACAAGTATATCCTTGGGAGTTTCCCAACTGCCTGGCTCGTCTCAGGACATGAATCTAAAAACATCAAGATAAGATAATGTAAACACTAGACTTGTGAAATATAGGCTTGTAACCAATTAGAAGTTCTAACGTGTTGGAGTAAGACCTTTTTAGCCAATAAGATGTACCTGTAACCCTATATAACCTGTGTACTGTGTAGAATAAAATGTCTTCACTTAAATCTCATAAATTTGTGTTGTGAAGTCCTTTCTCTCCGCAAAACTTTGTTTACTTTACTATGTGTTCTTGGACTTGAACTTTTAAAGACCTCCCAGGGAGAACATTAATATTGTATCCTATGGACTATCTCACCTGAAATTGGAAAAATAGTGCTGTGAAAAGGAAAAACATAACCTTTGTCCTCAAAAATCCAGACTAGCAGAATCAGAGTTTCATAGAATTCTCTGAGCTAGGCACAATTTCAGACACTACATTTTCTAGGAATTAATTTTAGAGCAAGAGTAATGATTTCATATTCAGTGTCAAAGCTTATTTAATATTTGTATCAATGATTACTGCAGATAATGAACTTTGACTTTCATCTGGTTCTACTCATCTTTAGATGTCATCATCAATGTATGACCATAATTTTTATATGAACATTCCTATGCTAGCCAGACAACTCTGGAAATTCTTTCATCAAAACAAACATGTTACCCTGGAGCGTACAGGTGATAACGAAGCCTCTTCTAGTGACAACAAAACACTTTAGAAATCCAGTCTGTTCATCCAAACACCATATTGTACCACCCCTGAGTATATCTCAGTCTTAAAAATTTGACTGTTTACTTCAGAAAAAAACCCCTACAATCTGATTTTTTTTTGTATTAAACTCCTTGGTGAAACCCCGGTAACCAAATGCACAGAAACAGGGCAGACATTCTGAACACATGAAAACAACAGTGTGACAGTTCAAAATCTCCAGGAACATCATTTTAGCTTAAAAGTATGCATTGCTGCTCCACATACAAAGCAGCAGAATGAGCATAATACAAGTCATATATTAAGCGTCATAGAGATACTCAATGTTCCACGAAGGCATTTAGTCACACTAAAAGGTAACATTTAGGTATTATCTTTTATGCTAATAACGGAGTATTACTCATTCATCAGTTCTTTCCAGAGATCTTGCTATGAATATTCAGCACTTGATTACAATACCGAATCTGAGGTGCTCTGCAATACTTAGCCCTATGTTATAGTAGCGCCATTGTCATACAGATTAACCAGAGTGAACATGGCTACAGTACCACGCATGTCACTCATAACCATCAGGGGATGGGATAGATCAAGCTCAACCTGCACAGAGTGGAGGATGCACAATGGTTTTGGAAACAGAAATGTCAATCAATTTCAAACTTTGAAATCTTTCAGAAGGGACGTGACTACATATTCCTTCCTTGGACTCAAATATCAAGAAGTTTGTGCTGTGCATTCTCCCTTTGTATTAAATTAAAGAATTGAAAGACTTTGTGATATGAAAATTTAAATCTGTCTGTGGCTTTGGTTTAAATGGTTTCTGTGAAGGCTTTGGTCCAGTGAAATTTTGGTAAACTGCTTTTATTGAGGACAGCTACTTAATGCTTGCATTTGTCATGTTAGTCTGCAGTGGAGTTGATGCAGTGGTCACTGTAGAGGACAAGCTAGAGGAAGTAATGGTAAATGTCATCTGCAAAATCACTACCAACCATAGCATATGCAAAATAACTACCAACAGTGTAAATAAATCCACAGTTCTGTTCAGCAATTGTGTTCAAGCTCACAATCACAGACTTATGCGTCACCTGTTGAATTACACATTCATTTGCAACTTTGTTATCACTGACCACTTTTTAAAATCAAATTTGCTTAAAAGGGGTCATAACCTTGAATAGCTAACAAGTATTTCTGGCCACACCATCAAGCAGAAGGAATATGCTCTAAGAGCACAATGTACTGCATGGGATAGCAAAACTGATAGTAACACAGCAGTAGGAAAGACCAGCACTGATCAAAACCACTTGGCCTTAAGGGCTCCTTCTTACAGTTCACACTGTGAAGCGGAGTCATCCTGATCTCTGCTAGGAGGCAGTACAGCTGGTCCTACTGCTGCACAGAATGCATCCAGCATGGAAGTAAGGAAGAAGATGATCCCTATAGCATTAGCTCATCTTTAGTAGTCCAGAGTATGGAAAGACTATCCTTATTCAATCCATGTGCTAATTTTCTTCTGAATGCTGCATTGGCTGAAAACTAACTGGGAGGAATGGGAAGAGAAAATGTAGACTCAGAGACAAACAGAAACTTTGGGCAATACATTGTATCATCCCAGGCACAATTTTTACTTATAAATGGTATTTCCTTGCTGTAGAGTTTCAGGGCCACATGGTATTCTTTTTTATAATTTTTTTATAATCCTTTGTTGAGGAGGACCCTTTCCAGAGCTGTGGTTTGCACAGTGCTAGTGATATGGTCAGTGGTTCTGGGCAGATAACGTTACCCTACATGCCTCTTGATAGTAATCTCTTTTCCCCTTCATTTTGAATAAATTCATATAATTCCCTGGTGTACAACTAGACTCCATGTAAATGGTAATTTCTGTGACAAATGTCAAAGGCAAATCTATCCACTGTTCCAAAATTTAGACAATAGTGATCTAGGATACTGTGCTGGCACTTGTTACACAATTCTTAAATGCAAGATTATCAACTGGATAATCTTAACAATGGTTCACCAACCCCCTTTTTTTCCAAATAACTACAGCGTTTACCTTCAGTCCTGTCTGGTAGTTTCCCACTTTTACTTGTTGTTCCTGTGTTGACTGTTTCAGATGAGGTGCTGAGTTTGGTGTTGGGGTCTCGCTTCGGTTTTGGAGGTGGCTGCTTACGAGAGCTGCTACTTTCATCATCAGTTCCTCCAACAGAATGAAGAGACTGGGATCTCACGGTAAAGCCACTGGAGCAAGGATGTGGCAGTCTGTCCTGAGGAGCCGGCATTGTCATAAATCCCATGCGGAAATGTTTCCCCACGTAGCTGCCTTCATTGCCTCTTGCTACTTCTCCACCTATGCTGTAAGAGAAAGTACAAATATAAGTAAATGATCCACCTTTGCCTGAACTGTACCTGGAACAAGTGTCTCAGTTCTGCCTGTGATAAGCAGGTTGTACTTTCAAATTTTAAATGAGCGATGCTCTTTTCTTTAAACAAGATGACCCCTAGAAATCTATTTTTCAACATAAGGTGCCAACAACTGAGATGTAGACACACTGCTATGCACAAGAAGAGATTGAGATTTATCAGATTTCATAGCATCATGATGAGTAATTGTTTACAGAAAAAAATTCGAACACTGGAAATCAGAACTGAATTTTCAGGAAGACAAGAGACTGAGAGTAGGGCAGAGAATAATGCTTTAGAGATACAATATTGTGTTTTGATCCACACTCCACAACACTCATCTTTGACTACAGATACTCATATAGCTTGGGAAACAAGGCTCTTGGGGTTCAATCAATCATTTCCCTTGAGATTAGAGAATGGTAGAGAAAGAAATGTTCTAAAAATTACTTGGATACAGGAAACTGAACATTAATATAAAATCGCCATCAAGCTACAACACAAGTAGCTTTATACAAGAAAGTTAGAAACAAAGGAGATGAAAAGGCCATAGCCTGTGGGACACTAGGAAGGAAATAACCTCCAACTATTCAGAAATGCAGGGAAAGAAGGGAAGTTCAACTGAAACAAGTGCTGTCATACTCAGTACTACATTTTACTGTGGGTGGCAAGACTGAGAACCTGATATTGTTCCTGCTCTACTCATGCATATTTATCAGTTCTGAAAAATAGCTCTTACTGGTGCTTACACTGTAAGTCTAAGGCACATTTCAATTCAGTGACCATGCAAAGAAACTCAGCAACATGCACAGGTCAACATGGGCCTGTTTGCAAGAAAGTTGGAAATAGTATCACTCTGGGCACATAGAATGTTACTTTAAAAACCGTAAAGTCCCAAAAGGCCCTAATTAGCTTCTTTTCCCCCTTCACAAAGAGTGAGGCCCTAATCAGAGTCAGTGTGCTTCTCTGAAATTTTCTTACTCAGTGTTGCCTTCCAAACTGGTTGACAACTGAACAGGTCTAACTGATCACGTGCCACTCTCCAGGGACACTGACGCCTACCCACACATGTAAATGTGTGCACACATGCATGCCACACATATGAACACACTGGTCCATGTTCATAGCCAAGTTATTACCAAATCCTAATTGGCATCAATCCCAAAAGGATTTGCAGATCAAAGGTAGAACTCTTTAATTTGAATATTTATAAAAAAGTCGTAGCTAGTTGAAATTATTAACTATGCCTCTACTAATCTTCCATAAATTGTTCTGAAAATATAATCCTTTGACACTGGACTACAAAAAGGGCCTGTCAAATTATTTAAAGAAGATTACTATCCAAAAATGCTGAAGAATGCAGGTGGGGAGTCTGCTTCCTTCCTTAAGTCCATTGGATAAATCAGGTTTAGCAAACAAAATTTCAGTTTGCCAGTTTTCAGCGTTACAATTCTTAACAGGTTACACTATTTAATCAGTGCATTTAAATCACTGCTGCTTGAAGGTGTTTAAACCACACGCTATATGCCAGATTCTGTACCAGTACGACTTGCACAAATTCACAGTTTCATTCTTTTCCTAAGAATTCACAGAAGTGCATTTATATGAAGCATGAGGGGTTTTTGCCAAACTGCTGCATCTTTTACTCCAGAAATAAAAACTGGAGTCTGGTGTCTGAATGCACTGTCTTATTAAACAATTAAATCACATCATTTCTTTTCCTTCCCTTCCTTTAATTTTTTTGATTCTTTACTGAATTCCTTTCAAAATCATGGCTAAAAACCTCTTGCCTGCTTCCTACACTTCCTTCACAGTAAACAGCTCATAGCCAGGTCAGAGAGAGAGGTTGCAGTTACAGATGGGGACAGAACTTGCTGTTCTGCTTCACAGATGAAGTAGATCTGGTCTTGCTTTTCTACATCCTCTGCTCAGCTACCAGACAAAAACAGCAGGACACCATTTCCCCCCTCTCAGCCACATTCAAAATAGAGTCCATTTTCATTTGAGCATAAAAGCCAACCTTCAGCTGGTGGTTAAGCAGTGTAAACCCCAAGCTGAAGAAGACTAGTCTGCAATTCTCTGTCCTGGATCCTTGTCATTACCCAGGTTCTCAAAAGGCTTAGGTTGTCACTTAGACTGGTAGCAATTCCTGAGTGTTGGGCAGCAGGTGCTTCTGAGCAGAGCCTGACTAGTAGGTACCAGGGTAACACAGGGTGGAGTGCCAAGGTCACACCTCAGTAATACAGACCGAAACCCTGTGTGGTGCAAAGAGAATGGAATCACTTCAGACTCATACCCAGAACAAAAATCCAAAAGCAGGACAACAGATTACAAGCATGGTCTCCCCTACCCTCAGGCAGCAGCAAGCTGAAGCTTCATTTGAACAGTGCTGCTGATGGTACACCATGAAACCAGGCAGAATTAAATGATTTATTTATATACTCCTCCTGTTTGCAACCATAGGAATTGGCTGGGGCCAATGTATGTCCCACTACAGCACAAGCTGAGAAACATTTACACACACCTTGTTACGTAAATGACTACAGAAGACAGTGAGGGAAAGTAATTGTGTCGATGTCACTCCATTATTTCTGACAGGAAAGAGTCTGTGCTCCTCATTGTACTGATAACGAGTTCTATCTTATTTCAAAACAGTATTACGTAAGTTGCTGCAAGTATTACATAGTTTATTAATATATTTGGAAATACAGACTTGGATTGTTCCTCTGGGAAGTTTCCATTCAAACTTGGCCAGCATCAACTGCTTCTCTGACAAAGAATTATGCACAGTGTTCAAGTAACTGTTAAAAATGCAAGATATTTGTCTCCAAAGAGAGGCATGAATTATACAACAACAAAATTAATCATATGATCATTCAAGTCACACACTTACATCAAAGCTGACTTGGGGCTGAAAAAGCACTTTGGTGTTTGCCAAGGCCTAGTGACTGATGCTGCAGTGGGTGGAGAAAAGGGTAGCGCAAAGAGGTTGGTTTCAGACATTCTTAGGAAGACTGTTCCAAAGCATCTCTTCTTCCAAAAACACATTTACAGGACTTCTTCAAAGCCTTCTTACCAAGGCCTGTATAGACCACTGAGTGCTGCCAGACTACATGCTCTCTTCTTGGGTACACTGCAAAGCAAGCAAGCAAGCTTCCCATTCCTCTCCCTCTTCCACACAGTACTGGAATTAAATCATTATAATAGATACCAAAATTGTTGGGTCTACCTTAAACCAGTAATAATAGATTTCAGTTTTCATTTCCAAAATATGAACAAGAGATCCAACAGATGGATCTGAGGACTCTTGTTACATCTCCAATACGGGTTTTGTCTTTCACCTGAGATTTTTGAGGTCAGAACCGGACTGGCACTTAATCACACAGACCTTGCTGCTCCTACCTACGGTATCAGCATGCTGGCACATGGGTTGCTGTAATCATGGCAGTCCTGGACACATCACAGCTCAGCCTCTGGTGCTCTGCCTGCTCTGTTCTATCAAGTTGATACTGGAGCACTGACCCAGCTACGGCACAGAATAATGGAAATGTTTATGTCTCTGAAGAAGTACAGAAGAAAGCTTTTATATTATTCATTTTATTACACATCACAAGAGAGCAACTTATAGAGAAAGACTAAACATTAAGAATGAACACAGAAAGTACTCTAAATGGATACAGTGTGGGCAAGGTCATGTCCACCTTGTTTTGTCATGAGTCATAGCGTTCCTATTGACTATGAACATATTTTTAAGTTAGAAAGTTAGGACAAATAAGTTTTCATCACTTCGTTGAAAAATACATAGTGAAGAAAAAGTATCCAGAGACTGTCTGCTTCAGTCAGTGTGGTCTTTCTAGTCTGAATTGTTCCTACTCAGTATTGCAAAAACAAACTTAATTTGCTGTGCAGTTTCATTAATTGGTATAGGCAGAAATTGAATTAATTCCTGGAAAACAAATTCACAGTTGTATGAAAACTTTTGTTTTACTTGGTGTTACTTGTTTAACTATAAACAATGTGCAACATGAAATCCCTCAGTGCAATTGTAAGGAGAAGAATTCTTGGGACTATCTAAGTCCCATAAAGTCAGAATACCCTAGAGATACATTTTCTTCCCAGCCATCTATCTACTCTTGTTCTTGGTATTCATGCAAAAATTCTCTTATCAGTTCAGACTTATAGTGGATTAGCTTTGTGCCTCAGGCACCAAGAACCAGTTGGTACTTCCCCTCACATGTGTACAGTTTCTAGTTTTCTCCCTCTGATTTTTCCCATGAGATTTTCTGACTTTTTAGACACAAGTTCAAAACAGGAGGAACACCTGACTATGAGACTTGACCTCCTAAGCAGGGGTAAGGGAAATATACTCAGCTGGGGCTGTGGCATCTTTGGAGGTATTCTGCTATTTCTTTGCTGTGTCACATCCCAGTCAGGGACCACAGAAACTCACCACCCTTCTAAATGCTGAAATTCCAGAGACCCAAGAGAAATTATTACAATAGCATCTGCTTGTGCCTCTTATGGTTGAAGATGCAGTTAGCTGCCAGAGACTGAGCTGGGAGTCTCTGCAAGCTCCTGTGTGCAAACAGGAAGAACTATGAATTACAGGGTAAATGATGCACATGGATGGCCAGGCTTTTTCCCTCTGGGCAGCTGCAAGCCCACACAGAGCTAACCCCACATGACAAGCTTCTAATGCATCAGGGAAGCCAACTGAGTCAGAGATTGAAGAAAAGTCACAAAAAAAATTAACTGAGATAACATAGGAAGAATTTTCTGTGGAAATGACTAATCATCAGCAAAACCACAAAAGGAATGAAAATACCTAACTCACAAATTTTGTATGAGCTGGCTTGGCTGTGCAAACAGCAGTTTATCCCATGGTGCATACATGTATTCTGGGTTAAGAGAGTAGCTATTGTTATTTTAACCATTTCCTTACTCTCACAGCAATGAACAGCCAGCTCCTCTGCTCATATCAAACGTTCTGCATATGAAGGGCTGAAATGGCTTTGAAATGTCTATTCCCCATCAGAATAAATTATACACACATATACTAAGGATGACACATTTTACTTTGTATCTGAGAAGCACTTTCAAGATTAGCATAAATTATATTTGTAAATTAGAGGTTGGATGCCAAAAAACCAGAAGATATACTATTTTTATCCCCCTAAACATGATTTCAGCAGACCATGAAATGTAATACTGAAGAAATAAGGGCAGGATCACAATTGTGGATTCAGAAGCTGCACTGTAGGTATAATTTTACACAAATCTACACCATTTTTATTACAGAAATTAAACATACAAATAACACAGATTTCTCACTGTTTTTCAATCACAATTCAGAAGTCCCCCTCCTTATTCCCAAAGAATATACATACTCTTTTTTTCTTTATTACCTTTCTGAAATACTTTAAATGACTCACCATGATCTTACATCAAGATCCAGAGGATAATGCTACCATCCTTTTAGATACAAGCTAAAGTGTAAATGAGTCATGACAAAGGTCAAGTTTAGAGCCACTCTGTGCACCTGGAGGACTATTTAAAGTGAGAAACAGACATATCTATGCACATGAAACATCCTACCTCTGCCATATGCCTCTGCTTTTGAGGTAGGAGATCGGGTGCTGCTTAAGAAGTCAGGTCTCTCAGGATCCAGAATACATTAGTGCTATAAAATAAAATTTATTCTTTTGTCACAGCTGTCAAACCCACAGGTCCGGTGTTTGATCCTGCAAATATGCAATGAGCTGGCATTGCCCGCTTTGAGTGCCTGAAATACCCAGAAAGTTTTCTGGAAATCACTTGTCACTCATTAATCTGTTGTAAGCACCACCACTTGCAGATGTTGCGTCCAGGTATTCCGAGCCTGGATGATTCCTTCAAGTACTCAGACCCCCTGTTGAGAGTCTGGCTCCTGCCATCCCCAACTGGACTGAATTTTGCTCACAGAAGGTTCTTCAGATGAAACTGAGCAACCACTTGTAGCTGCACCAAAAGATTAACTGAGTCCCTAGAGAGCAACCAAAGGACATCTGTAATCCCTATGCAGTGCACAATGGACAATAAAAGCAAAACTAACCAAGATTCTCCTCAGCAGATTTTCCACACGATGCCAGAAAACTTGATTCCAAACTACGATCTACTATGCTATGCAGCCAACTATTTTTATAATGCAAAAAGTTGAAAATGCTACCAATAGTTAGACTTGGGGGGAAGGGGGTCAAAATCAAAACTAACTCAAAACACTTTATAAGGAACATCAGTAAATAAAAGCTCTGAATGCTATTCTTACAACAAATCTAACATGAGCTAAACAGCTCTGAAAGGAGTAAGTGAGGAGTAAAGATCTTTCTGATCCTCAGAGATCTTAACAAAACTGGATTCCAACTGTTTGAAGAGAAGTGCAGATACTACTTCTGATTTCTACTGGCATTCCTTCTCCTTAGAGTAAGCTGCCTCTTTAACTGGGGACTAAGGATGAATAAATTGGGCTGAACAACCACAAGGTCCTGACAGTGCTTTCCTCAGAGGACCAACACTCACTGCTGTATCTGGGGCACAAGGTCTCCAGTGCTCCAGCCCCACGTGTGACTGTGACCAGCTGACATATATGGGAAGGTCTGTGAGTTGTCAATAGACAACACTTAACAGGTAGGAGGGGAGTGAAAAGTGCTCTGCTTTTACATAGCTACAGTTATTTTTAATTTTTGCATTGGGGAATGCACAGTTAAAAGCCAGCAAATGAAAGCTCATATGTTCAGAGTCACCTAGAATTAGACATCAAACATATGCAATGTTTAAACTGAGTGCAAATGTGTGTTCGCGTTAATGGAATGAGGTTTTGCATCCTGTCAAAAATGGGTGGAGCTAAAACAAGGCTGTGTTTTCATCACATTCAAAACCACATGGCCCAGACTCCACTCTGCCTGAGCAACTCTGGCTAAATAAATATTTCAATGAGATATGGGAATAAATTAGTATACAAAATAATTTTTGAGCATTTTTGTAATAAAATGTTCCTTCAGTTTTGATTTAAGCTGGTGTAATGGAAGAAAAACGTGCATAAGGTAAAAAAGCCTTCTCATGGATCAGATACTGGGAAAAGTTTAAACCTGGAGAAATGAATGAAATGTGTCAACACTCTGAGAATGGTAACCTGTAAATCAAGTGCTCTGTACAGGCTGAGACTTTCAAATTTGGGCTTATTTCAAATACTGAGTGTAATGGTGCTCTTTTGAGTCCTTCAAGCAAACATACCTCTACCTTCCTTTTAAATCCAAGCTTGAATACAAAAAAATGATGGTTTTAAACAACTGCTTCCTTCAGTATCCAGTTCCAAAGAGAAAGGACTCTGAAAGGACTCTTTCATCCTGACTGGAAGTGAACAGGAAGAGTAGTATTTCATTTTGGAGGAAAACCTTTCACAAATCTCACTTTAGTGTGATCTGTAGCAAAACACACAGAATTATTCAATGAGTGACCTGAAACTCCAGTTATTCACATAATTCTTCTGATAATATTTTCCTTCATACCTTGCAGTTCAGAACACACCCCCCTGTGCAGACCTGTCTCTTAGTTTTCTTTTACAAGCACCATGGGAGTAGATAGGAAAGAGAGAGGCACTTCCTGGCACACTGGGAGAAGGTCTCAGTAGCACAGTCACAAGACAGTTTCCAAAGGAGGGCAATGAAGATGGGGAAGGGCCTTGAGAGGAAATCGTATGAGGAGTGGCTGAGGGCACTTGATCTGTTCAGTCTGGAGAAGAGGAGCCTGAGGGATCACCTCATCACAGTCCACAACTTCCTTGTGAGGGGAAGAGGAGGGACCCACACTGATCTCTTCTCTGTAGTGACCAGTGACAAGACTCCAGGGAATGGCATGAAGTTTTGTCAGGGGATGTTTAGGTTGAATATTAGAAAAAGATTCTTCACCCAGAGGGTGGTTGGGCACTGGAACAGGCTCCCCAGGGCAGTGTTCACAGCACCAAGCCTGACAGAGTTCAAGAGGCATTTGGATGGTACTCTCAGGCACATGGTATGACTCTTGGGAATGGTCCTGTGCAGGGCCAGAAGCTGGACTCGATGATCCTTGTGGATCCCTTCCAAATTAGCATGTTCTGTGATTCCATGATTTGCTATTTAAATAGGAATATCAATTTTAATCTAAAAATTGTATTTTAAAATTTTTATTTCAGGGGAATGCACAGTGCTACTTCCTATTAACACTGCCAGGTTTACTTGGGCATTTTCCCTGCTTACAGTGACTGTTTGTTCTGGACCTGTTTTTTGACAGGAAACAGAAAATTTAACTCCCTGCATCTTACCCTACCTTAACTACAATAATGTTCTCCTGGATGCATCACTTTGTTGTCATAGATTCTGGAACTCATAGAAATCTTATCCAGAACCCCCCTTTTATTATTGGAAGAGCCCTGCACGAGTCCTTTGCCTTGACTTTACAGCTACAGTTATTAACCTTGTGCTATTAAGTATCACCATCTCTATGGTCCTTCTGATGTCTGCAGGAAAGGTTTCAGCTCTTTTGTCAATCACCACTTTGTGATTTAAGCAGACAGCAGTGAGTGTGTGCCTTGCAAAAATGAAACAGACTCAATAAATAAGTGAAATATTTTTGACAGGTGTGATAAACCCAGAAAAAGGGAAAGGGAATTACTCTACATAGACATGTACTTTGGTCTCCCTCTCTTCCCCCCTCCATTCCTGGACAGTCTCAATCTGCTAAATAAAGCTACATGAAATCCTGTACATCAGTATCAACAATTCTTGTTGTCAAAGCCTGGAGAGGTTTGTTCGCTAAGATACAAAGTCTGTTTGAAAATCTCTCTGCTTATATCACTTTCCTATGGATACCAAAGGGATCTTATTGCCACAACCGAATATTAATGTGTTTCACTCCTAATTTTAGAAATAATAATATAAAGTAACTCTTTCTCTGTCTTGATGGATGTCAGTTTCTTAGCCAGGGTTGTCAGAAGCTGCTTATTTGCTCAGAGAAATAAATAAAAACGGACATTATATTTTCAGAAACAGAGTTGATTTAACATTGCATGTGAAAAGCAAGTGTAATGGGGCATACGAGTGGTTAAGACCCAGTGATTGGAGTCAGGACACTGAAAGAGGACAGCCAGCCAAAGTGTAGCTTGCCCCATGCACACACGTACCCAGCATGCTCCTGAATAGATTCCATATGGAGGTCTTTGAATATATTCATTGCATCTCCAAGCATTCCCTTTAGAAATCAAAGTGAATTGTCCAAATGCAAAGTACAGAAATTCTTTTCTTCTCTGTACCCATGCACAGAGCTAATGGAACAGACCCAGGAACTCTAGCAGACTACTAAAAGGTCTTCATGTATATAGGAATTTAACACCAGAGACAACTGGCTAAAATAAGAGATGCTAATAAACTGCCAAAGCTGCCAAAAATCAGCACATGCTGATTTCAATCACTCTCAGAATTACTTTTGCAAATGGGAACGTTCAGATAATTTGGGGCACTGCTGTGTTGTGCTTTCCTTTTTTTTTTTTTTCCTGCAGGAGTAGCTTTTTGCCAATTTTTTAAGCAAAAGCTACATCCAACAAGTTCTGACAGTGAAGGAAGGTGGTACTTAAATTGTCCCTTAGGAACATGTACTTACATTGCTCAAAGGGTCATCACGACAGCCCACGAAGCTGCAGTGAAATAAAATTTTGCTAAAGCAACATCTTGTTTTCCAAGATGTGAAAGTCTATGCGAGGACTTCTTAGGGAGCTAAATATCAGAACCAAGAGCCAACACCTTTGTAACCTTCATTCAATGCTGTAATGATAAATTAAGTGGGGAATGTACTAGTTTAGTTCCCTGTGTGAGAGGTGATCAGCTCTGTGCTGTTCATACTAAAAGTGTGTAAACTCCTTTATTCCTCAGGCAACTCATCAGAGATGTCATTCATTGAGTAGTACGTTCAAAATATCTCAGCTTGCAAGAAATAGTGCTTTCTATGCACTGATGTGGTGAGCTTTGGCCAGCAGGGTTACACAATCTGGACCTAATTCTACATAAAGATGACAAACCAAAAATAATATGCTGTTGCTTTTCTTTGCTCTAAGAACTACTATTAAAATCTACAAAGCTGCTGCTAGTAAGTTGTAGTGTATGCACATTTCCAGGTCACTTAAACCCCTTTGAAAAGTCTTCTATTTAGAAACAATAACCCTGACATAATATGAACTGGTTTTCCATCTCCCAAAGCTACATGTAAGCAGCAGCTTAGTTTAAAAAAACTTAAAGCAGAAAGAGGCTCGGAGACACCTTTATGTAAGCACCAAGCACTGCAGCCCAAATCACTTATTTGCAGACTAGGAAGCACAAAGGGTAGCTGTGTTTCTTTAGTAAGAGCAATTCACCTTTTTTTTTTTTTTTTTACATGACAGCCCTGCCCTTACCCTGCACTGCCATCCAGTACCCTCACAGGACACAGAAGCCTTTTGCTCTGTCCTTACTGCACCAGCCACACCAGAATTTCCAGTTTTGTAATGCTAACCTAAAAAAAACTTCCTTCAAGATGGTGTCACAGTAAGAATATTACAAAAAAGCAGCCTCAGCTCAAACATTTTGGGCCATTACATGCATTAGTAGAACAGGCAGACTTTCAAGTCCTACAGAGAGCTCATGGCAACATATCTTTTAACAGGCACTGTCACCCACTTAATAAATGCAGTAATGGGCTACTGAGCTTTAAAGAAGAGAATCATAAAAACATTTAGATTGGAAAAGATATTTAAGATCATCAAGTCCACCTATCAATCCAGCACCACTAAACCACATCCTCAGTTCTAGGAAGGATGAACTGTACTGAACTTCACACTCTTCTGTAAATTTGCATGTGAAATGATTTTCTAGCTTACCTAGAATGACACACAGAAACATTAACATTTCTGGTGATGACCAACTCATTATTCTCATCTCTAGAATCTCTATTTTACTTTTTACTCAGTAAGAAGTGAAAGATAACAATTGTTAAATAAAGGCTATCAGCACATAGTTATTTAGCCAGTGGATAAACTGCTTTACAACAAAAGCAGATGATTAGATGTAAAAAAGATAGAAGCATCACCATTACATTATTGCAGCTTTAGAGTGCCCTCTAGAAACTTTGTGGAGGTAAAGGCTAAAGCCAGCATATTTCCCATGAAGGTTTTGAGTTATACAGTTATCTGTGGTCATATTTTCAAGTTTTGCTTTATCCAGAACACACTCTTAAAATGAGACACAAGGCTGTTTTATAATACTGCTGGGGGATTCTAGAATGGAAAACTAAGTGCAATCTAAGGTTGCAAGACACTAGAAAAAACCTAGGACATCAAAACAATGGAGTTTCCCAGATGTTTGTGAGGGATCCAAGCTGAAGCTTTTAATCCATCCTCAGATATTAAAAAGGAGATCATATTTCACAGGTGTATCCACTAAAATTAGGATAGCTTTGATTCAAGACCCTGAATAACTTCAAGAGGGCTCATGAAAGAATAGTGCCAAGGAAAGAAAATATCTCCTAGGGGGAGATCCCCTCCTGTGAAAGTGACAAAATTGAGTTGTCTACCAAATGCTAGCATCTATAATTCTTGAAATGCAGATATAAATAAATGCAAATTATAACATTTCATAATACATAAGAAGTATTTATGCATATGCTTACTAATCTGTGTTTACTGCCCTTCAAGTCGAATAGAGAAACAAAGCAGATCCCTTTTTAGCCATAGTACTATGGAGCATGTAGATATGTAGCTTTGATGTAAAGAGGATGACAGGCAATCAGTGTGTGTCAGAGGGAGGCTACATCAGCAAAGAGACACGTTAAAGCCACATTTGAATTTTCTTTTTTAGGACTCAATAGATGAGTGTTCCCTTCATGTTCAGAACACAGAGGGATTGGGAAATAACCTGAACTGCAGCCTAGGAGAAAATGGATTGCTTCAAATTACAGGAAAATGAACAGCACTGATTTAATTCCTCACTTTCAGCAGAACTGAGTAGTGCATAGCAGAAAAAGAAAAGCCAGACATATCCCTAGGTCTGTTATTATATCTTTCCAGTTGTATACACCACAAGTAGTATGACAGTTGGAAATCCACAACATTTTTTTAGTCTCATGAGATAAACACTAAATTTGGCTGATGAACTGAAAAAAAACCACAAAAACCAAGAAAGGCTGAATATTTTTTTAAAGGATTGAATGAAATAGGAACACAATGAGGGAATGAAAGACTATATTCCTGTATTAATAATGATGTACAATGAGAGCAACTAAAGATCCCTTTTAAAAAGACATCAATATTACTTCCACAAAACGTTTACATTGGTTGTGAGAATATGAACTGACTACCTGTTTCAGCTGGGAAGTGTCTCATTGCAGTCACAAAGCTGTCAAAGATGCAGGCTAGTAGGACGCAAACATCTAAGCTGGTCAAATTAGTCACATTTTGCCTTTGAAATCATTATGTCTCAAGTTTGAAAAAAACTTTTACACAATTGAGAAACCTGAGTAGGCCTACACTCTCCTGTCCCCTCTGTCCCATTATCATGGAGAGTCTCCTCACACCCTTTGTCAAAGACAGGCTTGGATCCTACCCACTAATAATTGATATGCTTTGTCAGGACTACAGAGCTAGACAGGAGTATAAACAAACTGCTCCGTTTTCTATGGAAATAAACAAATGCCAAATTTTTCCTCAAGTAAAGTCATGCAGTGACTACAGTGCACATGAATGGCTGGACAAATGACTAAGGCTGCCTGTGGAGAGGAGCACTCTGTGCCCTGGTGCGTCTTGTGGCTGGGAAGAGAGAGCGCCAGATGAGTCTCTCTGTCCTGCCTTTTTACTGCAAAATGCAAGATAACAGAGTCAAAACAGAGACTAAACCACTCACAAAACAAAGCTCTTGAGATTCAAGGTCCCCAAAATTTCCTTTAGAGACAGAGTTATACACACACGTATACCTCTCATACATACAATTTACTCATCTCATGCAGAAAACTTCACTCTCAGCTAGTGCTGTTTTCAGTGACAAATGTCCCAATAAGTAATGTAATAATTCTATTCATGTTCTTTGAGAATAATGACTAGTGTTGTTCCTTTTTGTTTAGCTACATTTTCTCTCTCTGCTACCTTCCATTCCTAATGTGTTCTATTATTATTCAGGTCCTTGCCAAGTTTGTCTGTTACCTGCTCATTAGAACTCCTGTGGCAGAAAGTGTTTCTATAAGAACCAAATTCCAGTAGGTTTCAATTTCTTTTCAGGCTGAGTCTAAAAGCTCAAATTATTAAGGTTAGCCTGCAGTGATGTCTTTGATAAACTCTGTATCTTGTTGTTTTAAGGCAAAGGGAAATTCATCTGTAAGGTTTTAACTTAGATAGCTGAACAAAAATTAATAAATCTTGACCTTCAAAGAATTTGTCTCCACTGGGGCTTAAAGCGACTAGTAGGTCAACAGGCAAAACAATTTAGAGTATTTCTTTGTTACACATATGAGAGGGATATGTGGCAATTAGCAGTACAAGCTTGTTTTGATGGCTGTTTCACAATGGAACCCATTTTGGAATTCTCCAAAGTAACGTTAAAATTTCCAAGAGCAGGCAAACAGGTGCTTTTAGTTAAAACTGCTAATGAAACCACTGAATAGGTCAGTAGCAAGTGCCAGCAGCCCAGAACTTCTAAATGCAATTTGAGGGCTGAGTGCTCTACAGAATGACTGTAGAGTTCCTACTGCACTGCAGTTATGTCCATAAAATCTTAGCAATGTTAAGTAAATTACAAGATATTACATGAGAAAGGCCTTCCATCAGGTAACAGCTGGGCCTCCAAGTTATCCAAAACAGGCTTTATTACTTGTTTCCACTTATTTTATCACATGGAAGTTAGTTCCTAACACTTAAACTAAAGAAAAAAGAAGCAAAACTCAGAGTTTAAATAATCAGAGCTAAAAGGGTTACAGCACACACATTTTATCCAATTTATTATTAAAAACAGCAGCAAAAATTGACTGTGATATTGCAAGGGCAGGAGAAAATTAAGCAGTGTCTCATCTAGTACTTCCAACTAAATTTTAAGTGCTCTGGAGCTTTTAATATAAATGGCAATTTTATTGCTGGCATTAGAGAAGTAGTTATCCTCATCTCCAAAAATGCCTACCATTTTCTGGGCAATTCTGTGAATTATGTGTAAATTATTAACCACAGGACAGGTCATCTCAGACACAGAGCAATTACAGACTGCTGCAGAACCTTACGACACTGTAAAGCCACAGGCAACAGAGGCTCAGGACAGAGATGCAGACTGGCCAACTACCCCTACCAGCAAAACATGGTCTCAACACCCTCTTTCCTCATCCCTTGTGTTTCTTTTCTCTTATTCCCTGAGGCAGGACCAGTTGTGCCTGTGTCCAGCAGGCAGTACCATCACAGCACAGACAGCCTTGGCCCCAGGGCGGCTTTTGTCTCCACTAGAGCAGTAACAGCCCAGAAGCATCTTGTCAGACCAGCCAGCCTGAGCAGAGGGAGCCTGGCTCTACCCCAGCCATGCCTTAATGAGAAGATCATCTGCCTTATTACAAAAGACACCAAATAAAACTGGTTATTTAGGAACTCATACTGTCATGAGAGAGAAAACTGCTACAAAGTATTAGCTTATCACTAGGTATCCAACCAATTTCACAGAACACTAGCAGCATCTTGTTAGGTTTATAAATATAAACTGTCATCTGTTCAGTCCATTTATAAAATGTGGGAAGGCAGCGGGAAACTTAAAGATTCATGGGGAGTTTCTGGAGACAAACATCCACTGCTCTCTTTCTCATTTCTCCCAGTCTTTAATCTTAGTCTCATCTTTTCACAGTTCTTTCTTCTCCTTTCTTATGTTGCCTGTTACTGTAGAACCACCAGTCATCCTGTACACTCCATGTCATACACTGAAGGAACTTCTGTGCAAATGCGCAGCACCACCACATCTGTCAGCAGCTCTGACATTTTACAGCAGTGGATCTTAATCTGGGAACAAAGGGAAAGGAGGGCATGAGGAGCACTGGGGAAAGCAGAGGTCACCCTTGAGCCTACACAGATGTAGTTTGCTTTGACAAAGCAGAGCTAGGCCTACAAATGGAGCTGCTTGGCAGGAGGATGGCAATGACTGCAGAAAACCCATTGAGAACATAGAGCCCAGTCAGTACAGCTACCTTGTATATGGTATCACTATATACAGTACCTTGGCATCTCCTAATCATTTACTCTTGGATAACTGCTATTGCCCCATTTCAAAGGCTGGCAGAGGATACAGAACATACAACCAAGCAAAAATCTGAACACACATCCCATAATTCCCAAGCTGCTATCTCAGACCCAGTACCACCCTCTGTCACACTTCTGCTTTTCTCCACGTGGTTAGAATTTCACCTCTGAAATACACATAAATACTGGTCTCACCACAGTGCAGTGTACCAGAACACAGCTTCAGAGCCCCCAGACAGGGGGGCATCACAGGATACCACAAGTCACTTCAACTCAGGAAGAAGCTGTTGACTGTATGAGCACCCCCCAATATGCTCCCTTTTGACACAATTGACAACGGCAGTCTCTCAGAAGATGACCAAGCATTGGGCCTAAGAGCACAGAAGAGATTTGCAGTGAGGCCTCAAACGTGGAAAGCAAGGGCAGAACGTGCTTTTGGCTTATCTACAGCTGTCATCTCACTCTTTCCCACCTTGCTTCCTCAAGTTTTCCAGCACACTAGCAGGAGAAGCAAAAGTCTGATGATAAGTAAAATATCAGATATATACAAAGATAAAATAAAATTCCTCATGTCAATATGATATAGCACTCAACCTGTGAATGGATTTGACTATTTGGACAACCTGCTCATAACAAAAGACATAACAGAGAGAAATGCAAGAGTGTGTCCAGCATACATGGTGAATTTCCACGGCTGAGTGGAGCACTAACAACTGGACAAAACCCCAAGTTATTTTTTTTTTCAGAAGCCAGATAGCAGGAAGAGGAAGTTGAGAAAGAAAGGGAAAATTCCTGCCCTTAGCATGCTAAGATGCTTCATGGATGGATGCTTATTTGCTGCACTGCAGATACACTTACACATAATAAACCTGAATTCATTAATACTAAATATTTACACTCAGCTTGTAACTTGTCCAAAAAAGCAATTATGATACATCATGTTGACAGAGAGTATAAAACCATTAAAACTTGGATCACTCACACAAGATACTGTGTCAGTGCATAGTTAACAGTAACACTGCTAGTACTGTGCATTTAAATGGAACAGTTCAATGCTTTCTAATAAAGCTATGCAAAATCTGGTTTGCTGTGACACCTATCCTGCAATGAGATCCCTTTAACTTAAGATATGCTACAGTCAAAGCTATGAATATGATTTCAGTTGCCCATTAAATTTAGCATAACTTATTGGGAAACCCGAGAGCTCTTGGGATTGTACTTTTGTTGTAACAATTTCCTAGCAGTCTAATATGTTACAGGTATCATTCATGGAGGACTTGAAACACAGAGGTGAGCTGATAGCAAGATCACCTTTAGCCTCATCATGGTAGGTGAGGAGAAGCTATACAAGGAGAGACTCTGCAGTGCCCATCCTCAGCCACTTGAATCTCTTTGAGAGAGGAATAAACAGCAATTTCCTGGGAAAGTGAAGAGCAGAGCTATTAAAAGTCAAACCCCAAGATGTAAGAGTCACATTCAGTTCTCTTACAAAATAAAAGTAACAAGAGGTTAACCATGTAGTCTTTTAAAAGGCAACAGGTTCCTTGCAGAAAATGTTGTCCATACAAGTGCTTCTGGATAAGGCTTCCAGCTCTTACAGCACACTGGTCGTGGAATCAAAGTCTGGTGAAGTGGAGACAGTAAGAGGTCTTGAAATTACCAATAGTTACTTAAGAAATACGTAGTCTAAAGAACAGTCCAAATGCACTGTAGGGAAACTGAAATACAAGCTAATGACAGACAGAGGTTTTAGGAGTAGTTGTCCAGTTTGGCACCGGAAATACATCACTACAGCAACATGACTTACACAAGTCATTTTGGATAGCCCTGTATATAAATACACGGTGCAACTGGTAAAACATCAGCCGGCAAGATAAATTGTAAAAGACATTTACTCTCAACTCCACTACTGAGTAAAGGCATAAAACCATGTTTGCCTTCTGTGAGTCTCCAGAATCACCGCAAGTACAATAGCAGCACAATGGCACTATTTGGGAAGATGCTGCAATGCTCAGGTCCAGCTCAGATTTAAGATTTTCCATTGTATTTCATAAAGTCCATTGATGGTACAGAAGTGTGCAACACGTTTGACCTACATCAGAATCAAGTGTACTTACTGTGTTTTGATACAGGCCTACCTTTGTACATGACAAACCCACAGTCTATTTGGATCTGCTGACATGGATCTCACTGCTGGCACAAAAGTGGTATACGTCAAAATTTCTTTGTTTGGAGCAAGGAGATCATTCTGAGGTTCTCAATACCTTATCATGTAGCTGCTGAATCTTATCTTTTGTCCTGTGGTGACCTTCATTCCCTTACAAAACTAATCGGCAGTAAGCACTTTTCCAAAACAAAAATTGCCATTTTGATATAGAAAGATGATCTGATGATTTAAGCCAAAGAGCACGCAAAGTGGTTGGAACTACTTCAGAAGATTCAGTCTATCATCATTTCCTTGAGTTCCAATTTTGCCATTTTGTTTATTCTTGAGCCTGAGCCTCAGAACTTAACAATTCGATCTAAGCATAGATAAATGTTGCTACTTTGGGCAACCCAGTCTGAATCCTTGTGCAACAAAACCTCACAGGTGAGTTGATGACCCACCTGGAGAGATGGATCATCTCATGAAAGAGGAGTTTCCTATTAGGAGTTCAGGACCTTCCTAGATTCTTCTCAAACTAATCTCCAGGGAAATGATGTGCCTAATTACTGACTTTACAAATATTAGAATAATTCCCTTGTTCTTCATAAAGTATCTCTTACTGACCAGTGTATAACCTCAGGTAATTAGGTAGGTTCCTAGTTGGAAAATACCCAAGATTAGTCTTTAATCTCAAGGGAAAGAATAGTGACAGAGCTTTTAAAAGATTTTCAGGTAATTCAGAGAGACATTACATCCCTCATTACAGTCATCTGAAATGCAGCAGAATTGACTGAGTTGGAGTTTCTGGAATGAAATGAGATACAACCTAAAGTACACTGAACAGCGCTTTCTGAAGCATCTCCCATTTCCTACTCAGCCTCCTCAGACAGGTGATAAATGAAATTTCTCCATTTATTGGGTCATATTTCATCAAACACAAGTGTATGTGTCACTATACATCTTTGGACTCCCTCGATGGCCTTTCCAGATTGTACTAATGGGGCTGCATCACAACAGAACAGGGCTCGGGTCTCCATTAAGCGGAACTCAGGACAGTAAGGGAGGCTGGTGCAGGGACACAGTTTCATCTGGCTATTAATTCTTGTTGTATGTGGAAAAATAAATGATCCATTTCTTCAGAAGACCTCCCTCATTTAATTCTCAGTTAAACAGCAAAGCCATTTTTATTCTTCCCTGACTTAAGAGATCCTGGGGTGAGCAAATTCCCAAGTAAACATCTGAGGCAAGTCAACCTGACATGGGATTGGTTCAGACCTGGCCTAGTTTAGGCCTAAACATCAGAGAATACTCCCAGACAGCAAGACTCCAAGTGGGGCGCTCATACCAGAAACCTCATATGCTGCACTGCTAAATCAACCAAGTTAAAGTCATTGCCATTTCTTTTCAACTGCAATTACCCTTAAAGGTCCCACATGGGACTGAACTCTCATCCTACAGACCATGAAAAAGCAAGAATCCAGAGTTAGTCATGAACACAGGAAACCAAGTACTGATAATCCCCAAATTCTGAATTAAAAATCCTCAAAATAAATTGTTTATGAACTATTTAGCAGCTTGAGAATTAGCCACAGAATTATCTAAATAGTTATAAAAAATTTATTACTCTATGAATAAAATCACAAGCCCCCCTTAAGCAATTTATAAAGCAGAAAAATAACATATCAATTATTTGCTGCAAAAAATGTTTTTAACTTAGTTTTTACTTAAGTAACTGCAGAAATAAACAGCTTAACAGTCTACAAGCATGTTGGTTTGGCATAACTGCATTTGAATTTAACTCAACCAAAAAAAAGTTATGATTTTTGAAGCTTACTTTCCAGAAAACAAAGAATATACTTTATTTTGGCTTTACAGTTATGAGGTAGAGGACATGGACCTTAGAGAGAATAGCCTACATCCTATAATCTGGACTGGAGGAATTGCAGAAGTGTCTCTGGATGTTCCAAGCAGACTACCAAGAATCAGTGAGAGGCAACTGGAGATTCAAAAATTCCTACTTACCAGGGACGAGATCCTGCAAGTTTACTAGATGTGACTATTTCAAATTTCGTTGAGGTTCAGATACAAATCTAATTTTGTCTCAATTGTGAAAACATAGAGTAAAATACTAAATCCAAACCCATTTAACATCTAGTTAATCCTAAATTTTGGTCCCAACCATCAAAAGGTTATTCTAGAAAACTCTTGGGACAAAAGTACAAAGCAAAGGCAACACTGCAGGATTAAATGCTCTGATGAACAGGGAGATCAGGAAAATAGATGGGGAACAACTGAAGAATTACATCAAGAAGTAGCTGTGCTTCACTTCAGAAAAACACAGATAATTGACTTCAAAGGGAAAGAGACTGAGTGGTAAAATGAACTATGTGAGAAACCTCAGCGAAGCTGAATAACTCTTAATATGTATGACTCAGTATTGCTCATTGTGCAGATCAACTCTAATACTTTCTCCAAACAAACAGAACAATTCCAGCTAACATAAAAAGGAATAAGTTAATTATACATGTATATTTGTATGCAAAATAAATAAGAGTATGTGGTTATTTTTCAGAGTACAGTCAGATCGATAGTTCTTGAATTACATGGCCACCAATATTTCTATGCTTTAGATATGTAGTGTAAAACACATGGACTGATTTACTTAATCAAACAATTTAAAGTTTGAACTGCTTCCTTATTTAGCTAACAGCATATAATAACCATTAGAATGAGCCATAAAGTTATCATCTTATTTGCATGAATACCATACTAGAGGCAATGAAAGCATTCCAGATTTACACAGTCATTGAGAGGAAGATCAAGTCCACAGTGTATAAACATTAAAAAGACCCTAATTAGAATCAAGTATTTTTGACAATTATATTTCCAGCTAATTAGCACTGATGTTTTTGTTCTAGGACCAGACTTCACTGTATTCCGCAATAGTGATGATTCATATCTACATTCAAATAAATAATTCAGGAAAGAAAGATGCACAGAAGTGCTTTTGTTTATAGTGCTGTCAAAATGAAACACATTGAGGAAAAAAAATAAATGTTAATCGTCATACACTTTTAACAGGTTGAGACAAGACTAAGTGCTATTTACAGGGCCTCAGTAAGCCGCCCTGCAGCCTCGGCAGGATTAGACACCAAAGCAGGTTTCTTGCAATCTGACATGTAGGGGCCAGTTTCTGGTGTCTGCACAGTCCCACGGCTGTAGCAGGAGGAACTGTTCGCAGTGCACAGTCGGGAGACTGAAGCTGCAACAGTATCACCATGTGACATATTATGTGTCTTCCCTTTCTCAAGACTCTCTTAAAGGGAGGCTGGGATACTGCTGGCAGCGAGGGAGAGAGCCCCGCCCTGTATCCTGTGGAGGAACGTGGTTATGCACTTGCATAAGCTAGCACCCAAAACCAGAGTCAAGTTCCAGGACTGCGCTCCACCCTGGGGCTTCTGCCACACTTCTGTGCAGGGCAAATTGCTGCCAGAATATCACACACCTGCTGTAAGAAAGCAAAGGTACACTGAATTTGCAGGTACAAACCCAAGGAAATGGGATCACTGCACTTGGAAATGTGTATTGTCATGTATAAAATCTTCAGTACACATGCAAAACTGTAAAGGCTACATGCACAAGCCTCAATATTTAATGCAGAATGTGTAGATGAAGCAGGCTGGAAACACTAACCACAGACACTTCACATGCAAATCCCCAAAATATATTGACAGTAGTAAGCAGTGAATCCTGAAGCACTCCTGTGCACAAAAGAATTACTATATCCAAGGTGATTTTAAGAAAGTTCTGGTGATTCATGGACTAAAATGGGATGAATCTAGGAGGGTTTGCCCCATTCTGTAGCCACACTGTTGGCATCAGGTACACTGTGGATCAGAAGGTGCAGAGGTGCTAGAAGAAGCAGCACACAGGTACTTACATGTCCTGAGGAGCAGGGGTGCATTACAGCTACCATTGTTCCATATGTTAATAAAACCCATTTAACATGTAACTACCAGCAACTACAAAATGGAACCATATTTTTTTCTCCAAATTTCTATTACTCTGTATAAAACATCTCAATGACTACAAATAATTGCAATGTCCTATTTTTCTCCTCTGCAAGTAGCAATGCACTGACTTCAGCCAGAGTAACAATCCTACACACAAACACCTTGGAGTTGATGTTTCTGTTCCCTTGCCACAGCACTGCTTTAGGTCAAAATCTGAGCTGGTGGAGGATAGCAGAACTTCATGGGACTCAAAGACACTGACTTATGGCAGCTAAGGATCTCCATTCTGTTAAGCATGAGGAGGAAGAAAAAGGGAAATTTATTAGTGTAGTTACTTTAAAAGGCCAATTACAATTTTATTAGAGGAAAAGCTTCAGCAGTTTCAGTTATTTACAATTTAACAACCACACTGTGAATTAAATTGATCAAAACCCCCCCCCCCCCCAATAATTAACACTATAAACAATAAAAATTAATTGAGTTTTGATCAAGACAGTTTGGAGTAGACTGATGGTATTTTCCATTTGGTGAAGCCTTTATTATTACCACTTTAATGACTGGAACTTAGACATTCTGCTTCATTTTACCATATGTCACTTTTATTCTGCCCTTCTGGATACATGCATAGGAAGGAGTATGACTAATGTATATTGGAAAAGTTAAGTCAGTCAATTAATTAAAGCCTTTGTTTTTACAAAGTTAACATTCTTGAAGTAGAAAATAAGAAATTAACTCTAAACCAACAATAGAGAATCAACAGCATTAATTAGACCTTTAATAATGAGTGACAGTAATAACCCCAGAGAATAAATTCCATTTTAACTGCGGTAAACAAAAGCTGATGCAATAAACTTGTGGATTTGGTTCACTAGCAGCGATTTATGTACCTCACCTGGTATCTCACCTGAGGACAGTGAAGTGTTTGCTGAAATCTCAGACAAGATGCTGGATTTGCACACACTGGCTGATTCTGTTGGATGTAAACATTCAGCTCATTCCTTACTCCCAGAGAGCGGACAGGAGTAGCCAGAGTCTGATTTCACACCAGTTTAGCTCGTAAGTAACATTTCAGTAGTACAATCCAATCTCTGAAACTATGCCTTGGCTTACACTGATAGCTGGCCAAGGTGAAAAATCGGTTCAAAACGACAATCCCAGAAGCAAAGTAGCTATTGCCTGGAGACAGGAAAGGACGTACCTCCCACATATCCATGCTCCGCAGAGAGATTCATTTCAGTCCATTTACCCAGAACAAGCAAACTCACAAAGAGAAGAAATTAAACATTCTGCTTCAGGCTTGGATCCACAGCATAATCCAACTAAGATCCGTCCCCTCTGCCATGGGCCTATTAGCAAGCAGCTCCTACTGCCTTAAGGGAGGAAGAGAAATAGGGATATGACAACTCCATCGTGCCCACACCAACCTGCTGCACCGGCAGCACAGGCAGGAGTGGGGCACAAGAAATTAATTAGTTTTCCTCCAGCCAGCCAGCTACAGCTACTTCTCCTCCCTTCCTTACTTATTTCTGTAGCTGTTACCACAAACCCAGCCCTGTGCTTTTGGTAACTACATCATGGATTGGGAGGGAAGTGAAGGCACCTTGGGGTCCCATGGCTGCAGTTCTTCCCTCAAGCACAACCCCTCCTTGAGCTTCCCTTGGCCTGCAGCAGCCTTTTCCCCTGGCAGTCCTGCCACAAAGCAGTCTAATCCCTGAAGGGAAGAAGTTTGCAATCCCCAGTTCTGAAGCAAAGGCATATTTATTTCAAGCAGGCTCCAAATGCAGCAGAGCTCTATCCTTTTTTGCAAGATTCAGTCACTCATTAAAACTGCCTGAGCCTGACTGCTGAATTCTGCCAGCTCCCATTTTACAAAGCAGCCATGGCAGCTCCTCGCTTGCTCCTCTGTGCAAATGTTAGCAATTACAGCTCACACAGACATGAAATGTAGGTATGCAGGCTTAATTAGAGCTGGAAAGATTTAAAGACAAATATTTTCCTCAGAGAAAACTCATCTGAAATCGTACTTCAGACACTTGGCCTGGACAGCTTCTTTGTGCTAAAAAGAGTTATCCACACTGCACTGTGCTGGAAATCTTTAAGGAGAGTAAAGGAATCAAGAGCTCAGAACAAGCTTTAATTCCAAATGCACCACTGATGTCTATATTCCTGTGATCCCTTGACACATTTCTTTAACCAGCCAGCTGGGATTGCAGCCAGGCCAGCAACATTTAGTTCCAGACTAGAGAAAAAGCCATTTGCACATTCAGCCCTCTACCGTAGATCAGCAGCACTAATAGTTATCATTACGTTATATATAACAGTGAATTAAAGCTCCAACATTAACGAGCTTTTAGCAGATACTTTCATTAGACCATCCTGCAGTGAGCCTGAAGCCAAACAAGATGCTGTCACCTGTTTCATGTGAGTTGACTGCTACAGTTCTAGAAAGTCAGTCTACTGTCATCTACAGTAAAAGGAGAGATATTTTTGAACACCTTTGATCAGGCTTTTTTTAGTGGAAAGAGCTGAAAATAAGGAATGTCTGGTGCCATGTCATCCTGTCCCCTCACCTACCACTCTCACTGACTGATTCCAGAGAAACAAATTCCTTGGCTGATAGCAGAAATCCTGTCACTTCATCAAACTTGGTGACACAATGCGAGTTTACATGCTTGAAGACTTGGCTCAGTGAGGGTTTATCTACCATACCAAAATGTGGTCCTGGATAGTAATTTGCTTCCTCCAGCTAAATTAAAAATCCAAAGTCAAATTTCTTTAAAACATTAAACCAGAAAATATATTTCCTTCTTGAACAGACCCCATGTGGAAACTTTAGAAGTCTGAATCCTCATAAGCAGATTAACTTTGGCATCTCCCACCATGAAACAGGAATATTTAAATCTAAAAATAGCATGCGAAAGCTGTTTTAAGTTGGATAATTCAGCCGGAGGTGGCTTTCATTTCATCTAGCTCTACCTAATTTGCTACAGCTAAAACCTATTTGAGACATGCTGAGCAAAACAGACAAGCAAAACGTCCCCTTGTCCATAGCTTAAAACTCCACATTAAATCTTGCAAATCATTGCACACATCCTGTCCTATATTTAAAAGGTCACATTTGACCATGCTATCATTAATCATACATCCTCACAATTTAATCAATTGGTAGAGAGATTATATTAGTAGCTTTCTGTAGCAGCATGCAAATCTTTTTGCCCTACTTCAGCTTCTTTCCGACAAAGCCAAGTCAGTTTACAGCAGAAAGGTGAAAAGCTCATGCTCATCTCTTAGACGAGACAAACATAGGAGATGCCTCTTCTTTTTGTTTTCCTCCTTAAAGATCAAGGAGAATGTACATCAGTATGAGGAGGCTGATGTTTAATTATACAATAGCTATGGAGAGATAACAATCTCTTTGAAGTGCTTTAACTTCTGTGCTACTTTCTCAAGTGAAAAAGAAAGGAAGATACTCATCACTTTGAATGATGCCAGCTTAGATCTGGGGGAGGAGACAAGGGGGAAGAATGTCACACTGAGGAAAATATATACTCAAACTGATTAATAAATGTAAACACATCATTAGATTAAATAGCAGGTTAGTTTCCTGACAGCTCAGTTGTCAGGGGGAGAGAAAAGAAAGATCACAAACCCCCAAACAAACAGCAGCTAAAATAGTCGAGTTGTTTGGAGCTTGCTGCTGTTTCTATTTGTGTGGATGAGAATCCTTCCATCAACTGGATGCAGGAGGAACCAGCCCTGGTTTGTTTTCTGCAATTCTTTGTGTTGCTGTCAATTAGCCAATTCCTACTTTATTCAGCTTATGCATAATTAGAATCTAATTTTTAGCCACATGGTGATTCCTTCTTCCCTGTCCAGGATTAGGACCTCACAAGGGATTTCTTATTTCAAGGAGGATATTCTGGCCTGGGGTAGGTAAGAATACCCTCCTGCCAGCTACAGAAAGATTGTATTTTCATCTCTGGAAATATTTAGGAGTAATCAGGGAGAGGAAAAACTGCAAGTGCCTTGAACTGATCAAATATGGCAAAAGGATATATTTTAGATGAATAACTTTTTGAAGAGGGAAGGAGGAGTGCACTGGCAGCCTTTTTTCTTCCACTAAAATCCTTCAGAAATCTGTATTCTTAATAAGCAAACTATAAACTTTAAAACAAATCTTTAGGAAAGAGAAAATCTAGACCAAGAACACAAAGAAAAAATGTTATTTACTGAGTGAACAAAAATGTCCAGCTGCAAATTTCTCTGTTCAAAAACTCATGCATTTTTCAGCCATAATGATGGCTGAATTTAGTAAAAAATATGGACTGATAACCTAACCAATGAAAGTGTTACAAATTAAATTACACTGCTGAATACTATCCATTAAAGCAGAGAGAAAAGAGAAATATGATAATGTAAGCACAGTATGTGGGAGGACATAAGAAGTGGTAGTTGTTCTTGAGAGCTCCAAATCTGACCAAGTATTCTTCACCTATTGCTTACAGAATTTTTTAGCCCTTTCCATGACACATATATCTATTTAATCTTACATACAAGATAAATGCCTACACATGTTGTAAAAAAAAATATTGCTAATTTAAAGAGCTTTTTTACTAAATAATATATAATTTCTATGTGCCATATGACACACATAGTTTGATTATCACAGCAATAACTTACACTTATCTCTGTGTGCTTGCACATACTCCCAAGAGACCAATAAAAGGGCATATGGCATAATGGCATCTCTTCAATTGTAATCAGTATTAGCGGTACATATTAAAGCACTGAAGGTGAACTGAGCACTTGTATAAGATGAGCCCTTGAATACAGATGCTTGCTTTTTCTTTCAAAAAAAATGAGTAGTATAGAAGATGGAACCTTATTTCTGATGGTGCACATCATTTTACAGTCGGAATGTAGCTTTAGGAAGCACTTTTGGCAGTAAAACTGGCTTAAGAAGTTCTACCTCCCCTTCTTTCACAGCTCAAGAGTCTTTCAACTGGGCTCATATTACAGTTTGGGTCGAAAACAATCCTTTTATGTGGAGACAAGAATAGAAATTTCTTTTCAGTAAACATAATGCTCTAAGTGTGCTCTGTTCCTACCCTGAAGCCTCACTTTTGGATATGAGCAAATATTTCTCATAACTATTCAATCTCACTTCAGCAGAATGGCTGGTTACAGCTTCTTTGGAAAACACAGCTTTGTTTCTGTGGCTCAGAGACACAAAAAGCTTATGAGAGCATCTCACAGGCAGTGAAATTTGAATCCAGAAATACGTCTTCAGTTAAATTTTCCCAAATTTTTGAGAGCTGTGTGGAACCAGGGAATTATGACTGAAGGCCAAACACTAAGGTTCAGTGCCTAAACTCACATATGGGATATGTTTTTAATTCAGAAACTGGGCTAAAATCCAATGATGGCAATAGGAATGCTCATTTCTACTCTCCTTCACAGTGAAGAACCAGTGGGTGTAAATAAGGGAACTATTTCTACTATAAAAATTGCTGTCTGATGCAATGATGATAAGAGGTCACCATGCTGTGTCAGACACCATGTAGGTATAGTCACGACAAAATTACACCTTTACTTGGTAGCTGAAAGTCTCCAACTTTCAGCCTATTAGGTTAGAGGCAACCAGACTCCATGAACAAGTCCTCCAGACTCTCCTCCCAACATCACTAACACTACACAGAAACAGAGACACTACCTGAGGAATGCAACTTGAAGAGCATCACACATTTCATGGGGATTCTCTGACTTAATTCCAGCATCCAAACCGAATCTCAAATAGTGGCTCAGATTTTCTCATGAGCTGTACTCAGGCCTTCAGAAATGCCACTGTAGTGTGGAGCATGAGGCTGGTTTAACCTTCAGAGCTTCTGGATGGTGCAGTTGTACAAATATAAGACAACATTATTATTTATTGCTTTCCAAGCAGGAATAATTAGGATGTGTGTGACTGTTTTCCTCATCAAGATGCACATTAGTAACTCCAGGACTCCACAATGTTTACCTATGTATCCATACACAAAAAAATGGGGTTTGCTTATCACTCCAGATGTCTGGTGCAGAAGACATTTGATGCCCACAATAACAAAAAAAAAGGGAAATTAAGCATACAGATGTAAGCAGCAGCTTTATACCATATTCTGCTTCCCCTCAAAGTAAACCAGCTCAGTATCACTTTGAAACAGGCCAGTGTGGACAAGCTGTTAACCCAAGCTACTGAGAAAAAGCTCTATTGCCTCAAAATTTACATGTCCACAGCTGCTTAAGAAGTGCATTATCAACTCCTTTTCATAACTAATGTACTCCCATTAATGAAAACTAAAACCTTTTTTCCAGTTGTTTTCCAACAGATAAGGGAATCATATGGCTTCTGAACTTTAGTCTGCCTCAGAATCTGCAATTAAGGAATGCTACCTCCATTTTATATTCAGATTATCCATTATTAAAAAAAATGGCAAGAAAGCAAGAAAAACAGTATGTCTCCCAAAATGATCAACAACCTCTTTCAGCTTAAGGTGATGAAGCGAAAAGCTCCAGCAGCATTACTCAGGGGTACACAGAATACACCCGAGCACTCCCTCTGAGGCTGAGTGAGGTGTCTGTGGGCAGGACACTGCGGTGCTGCAGTCCAGCACTNACTCCCTCTGAGGCTGAGTGAGGTGTCTGTGGGCAGGACACTGCGGTGCTGCAGTCCAGCTAAGTAGTTCATGGTCTGGACATAGGATGCAGGCAAAGATGGAGGAAGCAAGGGAAAACAAGTTTAGTGACTTTCTTAAGCTTGTATTTTGTAACAATGGCAAAATTTTTTGTACCAATCCATCTCTCCAAAGCCCTGCTGTGGTAACTGATGATGGTAGGGGAGATCAAATGAGTCTCTCCAGCTTTCTTCCTCCAGACAACAGGATACTCCCCTTTAAACTCTTGCCTTTCTTACACAGTGCTGAGGATTTATTTACATCAGGTCAAGTCCTCTCATTTGAGACTTTTAAAACATATTCGTAACTTCCAGGAGATCTTTTTTATTATTATATTTATTTCCGTTACCATCTCCTACTCCTCCTCCCTTCTCCCTTTCTCAAAATCCAACTCCCCTGGAAATCAGATGACTTGCAATTTTCATGAAAAGGAGTAAAGAAGGACATGCAAAAATTCTGTAGAAAAAGGTAAAAAAAAGAAGGAAGAAAAGAAGGCCAGCTAGGCATAAAAACATTTCCTGAGAAAAATCTGTGCAGAACTGGACAGCACAAAGCTTTTGGACATGCACTTCTGAACCATGTCTTTGTGGGCTTATGTTTGAAGATGTAAACAGCTCTAGCCCCAACAATGCTTCTGTGTCAAAAGCAGCAGTGGCAAAGCATGACATAAATTTCTTTTTATATAGGAAAGGATTTCATTTGCTTTAGGAACTATTCAGTGTTATCTACTACCCTCCAACTTAAAAGTTGTGTACAGTAAGAAAATAAAACCAAACACCATGATCACACATTAAGAATAACAAGCACAAAACAACTCACGGGTACTCTATAGGCTGAAATTTGTTTGCACAAATTATTCAGTGAGCCCTTATGAATAATGAATGCATTGTGGAAGTCACGATCAGGTTATGAATTATTTATTAACTGAAATATGGGCTGAATTTGTCAGATAACCTTATTTTCCACAAATCATTCAACCATCTCCTACATTAAATGGTACCAACTGGTCTCCAAATAGCCCTACCTGCAAAATATAATCTCTGCTTTCTGTGGCATGAGAAGAGCTTTTTAAACCAAATTTCTGAAGACCCTCTATAATATTGTCTGTCAAAGCTTTGCTTTAAAAACAAGTAATTATCCAGAACCAATACAAATGCCATCCTATATTTTAATTACCAAAGGCTATAATGTGACAGTTTGGCACCTATCCTATCAAACTCAAATCTGAAAAGAGAATATGAGTGGAAATTACCTACCACATAATACTTTAGGAATACTCCTGTCAATCACAGTGCCTTTAAAAGGAGTCATTATTTTTGAGTTGTCTGAGAGAGAGAGAGAATAACTAAAGCACTACAGCAAGTGAATGAACATGACCAGAAATTTAAAATATTTAATTTAGAATGATTTTTAAATTAACTCAAGCTTGACAATTTATAACATAGCCTCTTCTCTTGAAGATGTTGCCCTACAGCCTGTTTAACCTAGGAATCTGAAAGTATATGTAAGAAACTTCCACATGGAAGGTAGCACTGGTCACAGAATCTGTCCTAATCAGTTGTACCCAAAGTCTAGCTAGCCTGCTGTCTTTGATGGCACTCAAGGTTTACAGAAACTTGTAAAAAACAAGCAGCAAAATCTCTGTCATGCTCAGAAACCTCACAAGAACAAGCTGTTCCTCTTGACCCAATTCCTCCCCGGTGCCAGAGGCAAACAAAGGTGTTATCACTGCATCCCTCCAGATTTCAGGCACTGCTTATCTCTGGCTCTTTCACGGCAGTCACGAGGCAGAACGAAACTCCTCTCGGTGCCCTCTTTCTCCAAACATCCCACAGAGTCAGAAAAACCTTGTCTGAGCTTGAATCAGGGAACATCCTATCTAAAAGCATTGTGATTTTATGAGTAAACCCTCAAATGCACAGACAGGAGTGAGTTTAACACACCATTACTGTCAAATGGCATGTGGGGCCTACTGCCTCAATTCAATGCCCTTGATTTGCTGAGTGAACACCGGGACGCGGAGCCTGCTCACCATCGCACGCGATGTCAGCAGCCACCTCGGCTGTGCCTTCACAGCCTGTCACACCTTCACGGAAAGGAGATGTGAAACAGCTGGCATATGCATCAGCTTGAGAAGAAACAACTTCTCAGGTGGGATTTCATCTCCCTTGGGGTGGAACAACTCCACATGGTGGAAAGCCACTAATGATCACGGAGTGCTGAGCTGAGAAAGACAACTGATTATACTGTGATTGTTGCAGGCGTATGCAATTGTAAGGAAGGATTGCTGCAGCAGTGCCACAAGACCTGGAGTGCTCATGACCTTTTGCTTACTGCAGTCTCTGGCAGTTTCAGCAGCATGATGGCTCATAGCAAGCAGCAAGCACTGAACTATTTATTTGGAGTACAAACAAATAATGAATAGGAGCTGAATCAGGATCCCTACATCAGCATTCTTACTTTAATAGCATCAAAATGCAACAGGCTACTCATAAATAAACCATGTAGAGATGAAAAAAGTAGCATATCCCCAATGGTGTATTGCAAATAAAGTTCAGGACTAAGTTCATCCCAAGTGTTACTCCAGTAAATAAAAGTTGCATTAGATATAATGTTAGCCCTCACTGCTTCAGGACAAACTGCAGTTTGGGAGTAGTGGGAGAAGTTATTGATTAAAGATCCATTAATTAAAGATTTATTGATTAACAGAATCCAGTTGGAATCTATTTCTGGCTTCTCATCCAGATAAATACAATGAAATCAAAGTGGAAACAAATTTAACATTTTCTGAGGTGGTGGGTGCTTTGTTATCTTTTTCTTTAAAACTACTGTTCCAAATCAACAGGTATTCTACCATGGCTGAGACACTGTTACTGCAATAACATGTGTCATTAGCATAGTCAGGAAATGGTTCACTTGCAGCAATTAGAGCTGACATATGAGCCATCATTATAGTTACAAAATTGTGAGGGTATTTGACCACCCAGGGTTTTTTCCCAGTGTGGTTACAGTGTGATCTGATCACAGACCCATTGCACACTCCCATTTAAAAGAAAAGAAATCAGAAGCATCAGACTGCAAAGAAGAGGATAAAGACTAAACTGTCTTAACAGTTTCCTCCATTAAGCATAAGAGCCCTAAAAGAATAGTAACACAGATGTTACAAGAAGTGGAAACCTCATTTTATGAAAAATGGCCACAGATTGTGCCTTGCTGAGAAGACCTCTCTCCTTCTGTTGCTTTGAGACACTTGATAATTAAAAATTAAAAAAAAAAATTAAATAAGTTGCCAGAGATTGAGAAGTCTGCTCCCCAAACCTACTTGCTTTCGGCTGAAAACTTAATATCTAGTCATGTATGCAATGAGGTTCTAAAATTACAATGAGGAAAACTGGATACTTTTATGATTAAGCTAAATTTACCCTTGAATGCTTTGCCAGGTCATGAGAGACATTTGTTCAAAGAATTGACAACCGGATCCCCCATTCCCCTTCTATGTTCAGGTGAGCAGGCTCAGCAGGGTCTGAGTGCATGCTGTAAAAGCCTAAACCACCACAGGATCAAAAATGCTCAGATTAGGATAGATTAGGATATGTTTCACTGTTTTCTATGCACACACAGAGAGAAAGATGAAAAGGACTGGGAAAAGTGATCTACATCAATTTCAGCAGAAAGTATCACAAAGAGACAAATGAGGACACAGCAGTGAAAACAAAACAACTACAAAGGTGAGGCAATGGGAGAGTATGAATCACCTAAGGAACTTTGCCACTGCTTGTCAAACAAGTTATTCATCAAAAATTACTTCTGCTGGTCTTTGGCTGGTCCTAATAAATATCACAAGCTTTAAAAAACAGTGGTAAACGAGCAAGATGGGATATCTTTACAACCTCTGGTATCAGAAACTGAAAATTCTTACAAACTGAAGATACCCCTGAGGAGGCAAAGAATAATTTTTGATCAAACAACCTGAAATTTGTTTTAGTTCAAATGAAAAAAAAAATCAATGCTTTGACTTCACAGATGAGGAGAGAAAAAGAGCAAGCAGTGAATTTCTTTCTCACGCTGTCATTTCACACTCATCCTTCTGAACAAGTTTCACTCACTCCAGCTATCCTAAGGCTACTACAGCCTTTTAAGCCAAAAGCTCTGTCAGGTCTGCACTATATGGAGATGGCATCCCCTTGTAAATTCGAAGTTATTTACAGCCATACAGTAAATGTTCAGGCAATCCTGCTTATCCAGGCACCTTCTGTTACAACCTTAACACCTGGATCAAATAGGTAAAGCTATTTACACTTGGATAAAGTGCAAAATTAAATCTGAAAATGGTTATATCTGAGTCCCATTTGCTCATGAGAACAGCTCTGCTTTGAAAAGCCAAAGGATCCCCAACTTTACAAACCAAAAGGTGACTGTTGCATCCTGTAAACGCTTGCACTCACCAGAACTGCAATGCTAAACACACACATCAAACTGGCAACACAACAATCACTTTGTCTAAACTTTGCCGTCCAGGTTCAAGTCTCCAGAACCACTTGGATCACCCCAAACTAGTCTGCCTAGGAAATAACTACCATTACCAAGTGACCATCTAAATTTTCTTCGTGTATACATCTGCTCTCCTTTCAATCTGTATGACAAAAAAAATGGGAAAAATCATACAGTCAAGTATGCAAATAATGACAGTAATACAAACAATCCTGAACTTAAGTGAGGAACAAAGGCAAAGCATAGAAAATTAAAGGGTTTAAATGAAACAAACTCCAACTTGCTCTTTCATTAAAACTAAAAGGCCTTCCTGAATGCACAGCCTATCACTGTAACTTGCTAGAGAGAGATTAATTTGTAGAGTGCAACTAATTTAATCTTAAACCTTCTAGGAGACCTTACACTTTTTTTTGAAGAAAATCAACAGAAGTTTTCCATATACTGGAAAGGACATGGGAGAAAGGACTTCCAGTTCTCAAAACACGAAATGGAAAGGGTGAGTTGCAGGACTGTAAATTGCTAACAGCACATAATTTTATCTGACCACCGTGTTCCTTCTGTTTTGGTGGAAAACAGATGAGAACTTCAGTTCTTCTGCTGGCTCCCTTTGTTCTCCTCCTTCTGCGTCACTGACTCTGGTGGTGAAGAGTTTATTCCAGAAGGCTGACAAGTACTATGGAACAAGTGGCACCTTAAATCACTGATGGTTCATAAAGCACATGGAAACAAACATGGTTCAATCACTGTTTGCCTTCACATGATCTTAGTCTATGAGGTGCATTTGAATTCAGGCTCCCTTTTACTGCCTCTAGACTTCTGTATTGGATTAATCTAAACCCCTCTGCTTGACTGGCCCTTATGCACTTCAGTGAAGACCCACAGAGTCCTATTTTCTTGCCGTCACCAGAACAGAAACCACAGCAACCCTACAGGGCACATGTGGCAGACTAACAACAGTGCTGCCTTACAGGGAGAATGGGCACAGGGGAGAGTTTTAAGCAAGCAGACTGAATGGTTCCAGTAGTTTGGTTTGTTTGATTGGGTTTTCTTGCATTCCCCTCCCAAATTTTGACCATAACTTATCTAGAATCTTATGACAGGGTACATCAAGTGAGAAAATTATGAAAGATTTTGCTGAAAGCTAGAATGTCTGCAGCCTATGCCATTTTGGATAGTATTTTGTGTTGAAAAACAACTTAAAAGCGAGCCTATTTACTAAACCAGTATTCAGCAGTCGCATTTGCAGAACACCCCAAAATAATTGTGAAAAATGGAAGAAAAAAAAGAAAAAAGGACAAAAGTTCTGAGATTCTGTAAAAGAGAGGAGAAAGTTTCTGATTCAATTCTTTTTCTTGACAATTGTGCCTCTAAAAGAAAAATGTGTAAAGCAATATTATTTAAATGATCCTACTTTTTCCTGACTATATATTTAGTGTGAAATAGGAAAAAAGTTGTCACACAACAACAATACAAAATATTTGTGGCAAACCCCTTCATGCTATTTGGTCTGTGTTACACATGGGAGCCACCAGTGCATCACTGGGACCCCAAAGGAAAAAGAAGCACCCACCAGAAAGCCCCTGCTGAGCCCCTGTGTCCCAAGAGACAGCCTTCCAGAGCAGCCAGCAGGTGTCAGGAGGAAAGCTGGGGTTCAATCCTTTGGCTGCTCAATGCAGACCTCTACTGTTGGACTGCTACCAGTGGAGTTTAAAAGAATAATCATCTGTGAAACAGGTCAATGTGCCTGCAGCTCTGTGTTTCTGATGCAGACTTCGAAAGAGCTGTGTCATCAGAACTAAACCAAGACTCCTTTTGCAGACTCAAGGATCAGAGAATGAGCTACAGTGACACTCAGGGCCTGATTCCATCCCCCAGTGTGCTTCCTTGAAGAGGTGGATAAGAGGTGAGACACCATCCACCTCTGCAAAAAAAAACTGGCTTGCCAGATAAAGTTTTTCTGGGACAATATTTCTGAGGTGGTAACCTGCAGTCTGGCTTTGCTGAAAACATCTACTTTCATCCATCCTGATGAACTCCACTGAACAAATATTCACAGCTCTCACTGGACAAGGTGTAGAGGGCAAAGACCAGGACAACCTGTCCTAACCTTCCCAGAGCAATGTCCCACAAGACAGTAGTGCATCTGTATGGATATACTTTAGCATTGAAATGTCAGAACTACTGACTGAACACAAATTCAGACTTGAACTTACTACTGGGCTGGTCAGAAGTGTGTATTTCTTCAGTATTGTGAGTTCTTTCATTTTACAGGTAAGGTTTCACAGTGGCTAAAAATCAATCTATCTTTCCATTAAAGAAAAGGCAACAGAAGATGCCCCCATTCTGAAAACAGGGGGAGAAACCTCTGCTTCTCTGCTTACTGCCCACACTTCTCTTGCCAGATGCATGCCTTTAAAGCCAAGCAAATGAATAGCTTAGGATGGCATAAATCTTATACAGTCCCCATAATAGCCCCAGTGACACAGAGAAATGTAAACTTCATTGTGGCACAAACTTAGTTTGCACCCAAAATAAATTGCAGTACTTATCTCAAAGTGCGAGCACAACACAAAACATTTCAGAAAAAGAAACATAAAACGAGTCAGTGACTTATGCTGGTCAACGTTACATTAACATCAGCATACATTAATAAAGCAATCATAACACAAGAACACCAAGCAAATGCTACTGTTAAAGTAAGAATATATAATTTTCAACCAAGCATAGCCATTAATTCTCTAAGTAGAAAAACTGTATATTGCTATACATTTCTATTTTTCACTCTTTTTTTGTATTATCAGTTAAAATGCATGCAATGTATGTAGATTTGAGAAGTGAGAGGGAAATGAAAATAATCAATATTACACGCAGAGAAAAACCACAGGTCAAAGTCCTCATGTCACTTCCAAATGCCCCTAAAAATGCATTTGATAAGAAAATGCATTCAGCTTATTTTGCACATAGCTTAGAATTCAGGGCAGCCCACAGCTCTCCCCCTTCCAAGGGTTTGGGAATGGTAAACAAATTGGCAGATAATTATATTCTGTCTCTTAGCAACCCTAAATGTCTTGCAATGAAGTTACTGGGCTGCTTTTTTTTTTCTGATGTATTCTGGTAATGACATTTTTTCCACAAATTTTAGACCCAGTCTGACAAACTCAGTTCATACAGAACCTCCTGGATCAGCACACCAATAAATGACAGCAGAGATCAGCTAGTGAAAGTTACCATCTTGTTTATAATCTCTTAGGGAGACAATTCACAATAAATATATACTGAGGACAAACAAATGACTAAGTAGGAAGAGGCTAGTCAAAATATTTTGTCATGAGCTGGAATAGCCTTTTCCACTGCCATAACTACAAACAAACAATACAGAGCCCTGAGGTTTAAACATAAACCTTTAGATAGAAAAACTCATTAATTAACTGAATCAATGAAATTTGAAATTTTGGAATAGAAGAGAGGTTTGGGCCAGTTGCTCAATAAAGAAACTGATTGTGGTAATCCTTTTTGAAAATGCAATTCCACTCCTAGACATGAAGGAATTCTAAAAAGCTGGTTCATGAAAAGGGAAATATTGCTGCCACTACTCCCTTTCTGCAGACACAGCAAAACACAGCAGTAGCAGCCTGCCAGGAGTGGTTGTCAAAATCTTCACTGCATTTTAGCAGAGTGGAAAAGGCCTTTGTTCAGTGCCTTCCTAAAAAAAAAATGATCTCTAAGTTTTCTCTCTCTCTCTCTTAACAATGTATCAGAGCAGGTATTACTGAAAAAATAAAGATGTTGAAAAATCAGTACTTGTCTTAAAATACAATAAAAACAGTAACCTAGAATACCTTAATCTTCCAAAAGAGTTCTTATTATGCATCATTTTCAATAACTCCTTACTCAAAGTTTGATTTTGTGTTAGAATCCTTTTGCAACCTCTGGCACAGACACATGGATACACACTTCAGAAGAGAGCACCCTTCTCACTGTGTCCCTAATAACACTAATAATACTCTTTATTTAATGGTTGATTTACTCTAAATTAACTCCCAATGCAGGTTATTGTTCCCTTATCGTGGACCTTCTCCAAAATGGTAACCAAACAATAAGTTCATTTGAGACAGGACACAAGGAACCAGCAGTCTCTCACTGAATAGTGTTGATTATCAGTATTTGCGCCTTGACTGATTACTTGGGAAACAAAGATGAAAATCTGAAAGACTAGAACCAAACATTGAAAATAGATTTTCCTCAAGTTCAAAAGCAACACCATAAATCACAAACATTATTAACTTCAGCATATGTACTTAAGAGTTTGTCTCTCTATAACGCTTGAAAAATTGCATCTGCGTAGCAGACAGGAGCCTAAATAACTTCAAGGGTTTTCTGGCAATAACCAATTAAGACTAATGCAGTATTTCCCAATGTCTTGTTGCTGTGCAGAGTGTTCTCCATTTTAGTCAGGCACCCGGTGATGTAGCTGGGCTCAAATGAAGTGCTTGCCCCAAAACTCACAGATTCCAACTAGATGATAAAGAAAAACCATAGCGCTTCAATCAGGCATCTGACAGAGCAGAGGTAAACTGAATGGGAAAGCGATTCCTTTTGATTGCATGTTGGTTTAGTTAAGAAGCAGTGTTTCAGCAGCTCCTTTCCAAGCACAACAATGCCAGTGGGCAGCAGAGATGACACTGACAGTGGTGTACATTGCACCTGCCCTAACAAAGGAATCAGGGCAAGACTGCATTGCTGTTGTTCTCTTTCCTTCAGGGACATTTAGGTGCAGGAAAACACACTTCCTTAGCTCCAGCCCCACCTCTTAACTTCCTGCACACCACCACTCATCCCTTTGGAGTTACAGCCCTTCAGATTTCCTAATCAACTGCCACACATAACTTCTCTTAAACAAGTAAAGTTAAGAAAAATTTCTATTAGGCTACATTTTGTTGGGTGAGGAGTCAGAGATCATTGTCATCATCAGGTCTAAGAGGAATTGTGTAAAGCAGCAAGGAGCAAAGTTGTTCTGGGAATGCTTTGTTGATAATGGAATGGTCCACGGTTGGTTTTGGTTTTTGTTTGGGGTTTTTTTGGCTCTGGCCTTATTCACTCTCCTGAACTGCAGTGAAATCTAGGAGGTGAGTGCAGAAAATGTGTCCAGAAAAACAGTATATTCACCTTAGTTTGCTCAACTACAAAGATCCCCTTATTGTTTAATTAAAAAAAAAAACAACAAACAAAACAAAACAAACCCTCCCACTACTTAAAAGCACCACTATTTTACCTTCACACACAGATTTTTCCAAATGAAAGACAAACAGAAATAAAAACCCTATAAACAGAGTCTTTTCAGCCTTCATCCATTTTTTAAAAAACTTAACAGAGCATCTAAGAGGAGAGGAAGAAATTCAGGTGAGATGATGCTGGTGAAAATACCATGCCACTCAAACACAGTTTCCCTTTAAAATGCTGCCTGGGCCAGAGCAGTCACATGGCCAAATGGTGTGTGTCTGGGTCTGCGTGTGCCTGTTTAATAAGCCATGAAGCTCTTTGGCTGAACTAGTGTGCGCATCATGTGATACAGGGGTTGCCATGGCAAGTACACATGCAGTTCTTGATCCGCTTCATCACGGACGTAGCAGAATTCAGATCAACAATGCAGGAATATTATTTCCTAGGAAAAAAGCTGCACTTTGCTTTGCCTAACAGTTCAAAAGTAAGGCTGAAACCACTTAAATTGTCTCTTAGATTGTATTTGTGATATACTGATTAAAACCTTTTAATCTTGGAACAATAACTATGTAACACAAACAGCAGCAGCTCAGTCTTCAAAAGCAGCTGCATTTTGGCCTAAACTGCAGTACATGAATTTCAGAATACTTCTGCATTGAAATACAAAGAATGCTGTATTTCTGCTTCACCTCTCTAAATATTTGTAACTGGTAGGGAGAGGAATGAGGGATGACTGTTCTGGTGAAATTACAAAAATCATGCCAAACCAACTCTAAAATTCAGTCATTTCTTTTTTTTTTTTAATTTGGTAATCCACAGGCTGACAGTCAAAGCAGGAGACTTCTGTGAAAGATGTTCCTGACACTGAGGTAGAGATCCATCATCAGTTTTAACATCTGGTACCAAAATTAACCAGCTCGCTAATACAGCAGTCTAAAGAAGACATGCATCATATGAGCTGCCATTCCTAACCTGGAGACAGAACACAGCTGAAGATACTCACAATCCAGTCAGGTTTATCAAGGTGATTCTGTTTCTATAGGGGCAGCCATAGGACTGGTTTAGCAGACTGAGATCAGTTACAGCAGAGCACATTGTTCCTGCACTTTCAGAAACCTCCCTATGATGTCAGGATCTAACATAAAATGCCCAAAGACTTTTAGAATACCTTGGCCTTCAGTGCTTCCTAGACATACAGACAGTATTCCTGTGTTGCAACTACACCCAGAGAAAAGATATCCAAGTCCTGAAATAATTTCAGATACAGAACAGCCTTTAGGCAAAAATTTATAAGGAGCCTAACCACAAAGAATGAGTTCCCAAACCTCTGAGCAATTATATAAAAGCAGACAGACCTCAATGTAATGGTAATTTTTAATAAAAGTCAGCCCTTTGTTCTCCATGCTTGCAGAAGCACCTGAAAATGATGACTGATTCCCTCAGTGTTTCCTTCCAGCCAGAAAACTCAATAAAAATTCATTTTTTGTTAAAGCCAAATGGATTCCCTGCACCCCTTTACTGGCTTCCTAACTCTGCCCATCACTTACATGGGGCTGCTCTTAAACCTACAGCACCATTCACAACTATCATTGCTACCAACTCAGGGCATCTGGAAGTGCAGAGCTCTTTCAGCATAAAAAGATCAAGATGTTGCCTGTGTTCTTTCCCCTTGTTAGAAGATGCTGTGCTGGAGCTCCATAGGAAAAATTCAGATCCTTCTCCTTCTTAACCTTATGTTTCTTACTCCACTTACATTCTTCATGTCCCCAAACACATCTCACCCCCACAACATTCCATGGGTTTTTCTCCAGTAGAAATAAAAAGGAAAATCTCCATTGCAAATTGCTTGCTGATTTAAAGGAATCAGAATACTAAAATTCCGAGTGATGCTCATGGATTTCCTCTCCATTAGAGTGGGCAGCATTTAGCATTGATTGCTATTATTTTTAATGGGATGTCCATAAAAATTGAAGACCTGCATCACTACTGATCCAATCAAGATGTTTCTCTCTTAAAAACATTGCATAACAGATTATACAGGGGTTTTTTTCTGAAACGGCCTTGAATCTGTCTGCCTATGGAAGATGAATAACAAAATCTAACCACTAAAATATTGGATATAGTCTCAAGATCCAAATAACTGATTTTGTTGTGCTGCTAAGTTTTGTTTATGACAAAGCTGCTGATCTCTCAAGTTCATCTTATTATCAAAAATTGGAAAAATGAGATCCCTATTTAGAGCTCCCACTAATGTGGTTTTGGTGTTAGCAGACTAATTTTTTAATTAGCCTTTCATTGTTTACTTATTCAGACATGCATATTGTGGAAGGCTGCAGGATTCTCTCATGTCAGAATTACAAAGCTGAGCATAAGATAAATAACTTTTTACATTTCCCAATACCTCTTTTTCAGCCCTGAGCCTTCTGCAGACAGCAGGAATTTGCTTCTCCATAGCTGCATGCAGAGAAGCAAAACAAACCTGGAGTTTAATTATAGAAATTATTCTCTAGATGGGCTACATTTTTAAACAATCTCTTTTTGCAATACTGAAGGACTCAGCAATTTCCTTTTGTCTTTAAAGATTCAATTAAAAGTATGTTTCAGAAATTAAATTACAGCATGAAATTAGCTAAGGGTATGAAATACGGCATTTGCCCCAGCATTCAGGGAAAGGCTGCACAATGCAATTCACTTAATGGCTCCAACATGTGATCTCAACTTAATAACTAAAGTGCCCTCAGCTTGCAGAGGATCTATTGGTGAGATACATCCTATATAATCCACCAAAAGAAGGAATGGATTAAACCCAGGTAAATCTTATTAATTTATGAAAACCCCTTCATTTACTCTTTTTTTATCTTTTAAAATGTTACCGTTTTGTCACGAAACACGCTTGTTGGCAAGAATATTTCTGTGGGTTTCAGCTGACTGTGGTCTTCTCAGTCTTGACACGTTCCAGAAGCATCTGCTGGATGTTGACAGTGTTTGTTTCTCTCCAGCTTTCAGAGAGTACTGCTGGATGTAATTCATCACAAACACTGGGAATACACTTCAATTTATTCTTTGCTCTACTAATATAGGGAAGGAAATGAGCGGTCCCCTAACTCTTCAGCTATCCCTTTAGTCACCTGTTGGGTGCAATTTCAGCTCACACTGTGAGCTGTCTTTGCTCAGCGTGCACTGGGTTAGTGTTTCAGAGGAATCTAATTTCCATTTAGGGTCCTTGGGTACTGTGCAATAAAAAGTGAAATAAAAAACAATTCCACTTGACTACCTTCTATGGGACCACAGCAGCTCCCTTTGCTCGTTCACAGGCTCCCAGCAGCTCACACGGGGAGCTGCAGCATCCACCCCCAGCCCAGCGGGGCTCTCCCGAGGGCTGAGCTGTGCCCACCCACGCCAGCTCTGCCACCACTGCTGCACAGGAGATCCCTGCTGGCTCTGCTCTGCTGGTGAAGGCCCTGTGCTCAAGAAACACTCCACAAGATTGACTGACTTTGGTTGGTTGGTTTTATGGGGGGCTTGTGTATTTATTTATTTTTATATATTTTTAAACTGACTACACTGAGGATTACAACTCAGAGTAGAAAGCTAGAAGGAAAAAATAAAAGGAGTCTCAAATGAACTATAAACCTCACAGTTAATGATGTCTTACAACCCATTTCTTCTCTACTTTGTCCTTACTCCTGTTTTAATCCAATCACACAAAAATCTAAGCAATGCACATGCCCATTCCTCTTTCTATACAAATTTTAGCCACTGATCTGGCATAACTGGCAAGATGCCCTTCACTGGGTGGTTCTTTTGCAGAAGTGGTGTGACATTTTCTCGTTTCAGGGCTATAGCCTAAAGTAGAGAATCCACTCTTGAGTAAGAAATTAAGCATCCCAATTAAATAATCAAGCACCATACTACGATTTCCTTTGGAGGAATAGAAATAAATAAATAAGTAAACAGAAGCACACACAGCCTATCAGAACTGTGCTGAGGAGAACACGCAAAGGGCACAGACGCCTGCCAGCTGGATGGGGCTTAAAGCAATCATTATTAATATTAAACCCAGCCAAATACAGCTGTGATTTACAGCCCTTAAAAGAGCAATGCACTGAGCTCTTTTGCTTAAAGAGAACATTTGTTTTTCAACTTTATGAACAGGTATTGCTAAATGATGGATTTTCCTGGAGGTGCAGAAAGATTCACTTTTATTCTAATGCTAGCACAGACCATCAGTTCTGCTGAGTTCTGAGACTGGGGCTGTGTGTTCACAGTGTTTATTACAGCGAGTTGTGGCAAAATTTACAAAGTGCATGTGAAAATGCAGCTGTGCACGTCAAGGATGGTGACTAGCTGCAATTTTGCTACCATTGGGTCATGAGACTTCTTTATGTTTTCTGTAAACGTATTTGTTCTTTAGGAGTGCTACATTCAGGTCACAGGCAATTACAATATTTGTCAGGTGTCAGTGAACTTCAGCATGGAGTGCTTTTTGGTTATTGGATCAATGTTTTTAATTTGTATATTAATTGTGCTGAATCTATTACCGAATGTATTTCTCCACTAATGAAGTGCATCTTACATTGGTTACAAAGACTCAATCCGGGTATGCTTGAAAACAGTCTTCCTTATTTTTTATCCAGACTTCATAACAGCAGGTTTCATTCAGTTCTACTCTACTCCAAGCACACTTCACAATATAATTGAAGACACTTTCCAAACAAATGCAAACCTTTGACTAGAAATAGTGGCACCGCCAGAACTCTACACGATCATGCAAAACATCTACATTTTCACAGCTCTACATGCATCTCTCTTGCTAAGAGGGACTTTTGGGTTAGAGGCAATGCCGGATAATTTTAACTGCCAGGGAGAAGTTAGAATCACACATGTTGCAGTTAAAGAGTAATCAAGAGATGGTGAGAAAAAAAGACTAGAAATAAAAGCGGAATGGGAGCAAATGACTGCAAGCAGGATGTTAAGATCCATACACCCCCACCAGCCTCTTTCAGCAATAGTGTGCCAGGGACTGTCTCCCAGAGGTCCAACACACCTCCTCCAGGATGAGTCAGTGTGCTGAGGCGGCCCCAGCCTGGAGGTTGTATGGGAACACACACCCAGGTGGAATTGGAGCAGGGCCAGCTCACCCATTCCCACAGGTGGTCAGACAGCCTGCCAACACCCATTGCATGCAGCCACTTCCACCGGATCTTAACAACAAGAAAAGGGGGCTGCAACCCCTTCAGAAGTCTTCTGGACTCTCTATGACCCCACATTTCCAATATGCTTTCAAATACAGCAAATGAATCCTTAGCAAAAATGCACCCACCTATCTAGCAGGTCAGTACAGGTTTAAACAATCTGTGGAACAACACATGGAAAAGATCATGTAACTTCCCCAAAAGGAAGTAAAAGTTGTAGGCAGAAGCCCTAAAATCAGGGAAGAGTTACTGAAAATAGTATCAAGATTCACATAGCAAACTGATAACGATTTCTGCTTTATTTCCTTGGTACTCTGAATTACACAAAGCTGGCTATCAGCCTGTATGGTAAATTTTAAATTACTTTAGTTGCATGACTGTTCTAAAATAAAATTTCTCAGAATAACAGCAACAGCAACATAATATAGTATGCATTGTGTCTGTTGTTTATTTTGTGTGGCAATAGAGGCAGCCATATGGATGTGAGCATTTGGAAGGGAGGATTTGTTGGCTAGATCATCACATCTGTTTACTTATAAATGCAACAAAAATACATTTGGAGGTCATCGACTGCACAACCATTTTGCTTACTCCTGATGAAAAATAAAAGCTATCAATGCTACTCTTTCTACATCAACACTACCTCAAAAGAGTCCATATGATATTTTCATGAGAAAAGTGTTTTGAAATCATAGTAAAATTAGTCTCTATCACACTTCATCAGCCACTTCCACTATAATGGTAATATAAGGGCAATAACTTAATCTAGGATGAAATGAGCATGCAACATGTCCAGGAGGAAGATAAAGAAAACAACCAGTGCCCCAGTTAAGCTTCCTCACAACACAAACATTTTGATTAAATGAGCACATACCACTGACCTCATATCCAAAAATCACATTCACCAAGTGATCTCAGATGTGAATTAAAAACAAAAAAAAACAAACAAACAAAAAAAATCCACAGGAAGAAAAAAACCCAACAAAACACAACACACCAGGCCAATAACACCAGGTGAACAAGACTGTAATGTATAACAACTCAATAACATGTTTGTGGGTATTTCCATCGAGGCTCTCACCATCATCCAAAATACTTATGGCACTACTTTCACCTTTTTCTTGAGGTCAGGCTGTAAGTATATTGTACTATAGCAAACATAAGTATTCCTGAAAAATTTAGTAATGTGTATTTTACTACACAGAATTTCAACTACAGAAAAATGTTCAGAAAAAAGAAATAGTACTTTAAGAATTCCCCCCCATCCCCCCCCCCCACTATTGTTCTGATTTCAATACATTATTATAAGCATTAAGTGCATAATGAAATTATTTTATTTGGGTTATTTTTTATTCTGGCAGAAATCTTTGGGTAGAAACATTTCAGCATGTCCATAAAGTCTAAGATTACACAGATTTTCTCAGCTGAACAGAGCTTTTGGCAGTGAATAATCCTACGGATAGAAATATTTTTATATTTGCTTGCTGTCACCCACGCCTGATAACACTTAACTTTTAGCTGAAGGACACGTAATTTATGTCTTGTTCATGGAGGAAACTAAGGATAGGAACTACAGAGAGATAATACCTGAATTCAGTTTCTTCCACAACCTCAAGCAAACCCCAAAGAACAAAAAGGAAGAGAAAAATATGGTCTTACTTTTGCTGATGGGTTAGTCTTCAAAACTTGACTTGCCAAAGAAAGGAGAGGTTAAGATGACAGCTGTTTATTACAATTCCTTCTTCACTACAAGAGCTTAGCTCTGCCACTGGCTGGCTGGCCCATTTCTGTTTGCTTTAGCACAGAACAGTGCCCCTAAAAGCTCCTCCTCTTGACAACATCTGCCTGGATACTTCCCTCAACAAGCAGAAACAAGGCTTTCCACAGGGCCATTTAGGTCCTGGGAATGAGCTACAAGTAAGGGAAACCAGTAGAAGTAAGTATTTTGATGACTAATTCCAGGATTTGGCAGGTAGAAATTCATGCCCACTAACACCACCAGCTTTACACTGGAGTAGTGTAACATCTTCACAGTGATACAAATCAAAACAACAACTTCCCTGACTGAAACAGTTGCTCAAATGATGCCTGAAGAACAGAATTCAGACCTTTGAAAGCATACATCTCTTAAAAGTGTACCCATGATTAATGCAACATGGCTGAGCCTTCCGAGCAGGAGGGTTCATTATGTGTTTCTTGTAAGATTGTGCATTTGTGCAGTTAAGAAAAGCATTGATGAAGTATCCACAGAAAGCAGTGTATCATAGTGTCTAAATATATGTATTTCATTTATGGGTGACTCAGAAAGCAATTGCTCATTCTAACAAATGCCCTAGATAAACTCCAAATACTCACCTTTTTCCTGGCACCCACAATAGCTGAGGCAAATCTACCTTCTGTTCCCAGAAATGCTGCCTACGGCAGACATCGTATCATGGCAAATACACATGTCACAGTCCTGCAACTTCATTGCCAGGGAAAATGATACTGCTCCATAACTTTATTTGCAATTTATAGGCTCTGTGGGAAATATGCCAGCATGTGCCCTTGGTCTGGGCCCAACTGCCTGAACAGACAACAGTCACGTAATGAGACCAGAGGACTAAAAGATGGAAGGAAAAAAGGCCTAAATGTTAGGTCCAATATATATATATTTACTGTGACTTAACTCCCAGCTACTAATCAGCCCATTAACCTTATTTTCTCTGCATGATCGCTAAGTACCATACTAAAATTAGGTCAGAAATTCAGATCAGATCAGCTGACTCAGCCCGGCAAGATCAGACAAAGACTAGTTGCCTTTTTTTTTTTCCAATCCAATACACTGTGTTTATCTCCTGCAATGTACAACAGATCTATACATTTTTCCCCACAATTAACCTATCAGAACCACACATAATGAGGCAGCAATCACACTGAAGACACATCAGTGCTACTGAAGAAAGACAACACAATGTATCCTTTGGAAGACAAAATGTGCAATGAAACATCTTTTTTTTTTTTCAAGGTCATTTTTCAGATCTTGTTTCCAAACTGCTCAGACTAATGCATTTCAATGAACTTAAGTCATTCAGCAGAGTTATGAAATGATTTAGGTAAATAACAGCTGCTTCCAAATAGTGTTGTGGGTGAATAGCATCACTTTATTAGACAATACACAACTCATTATTATGTTTTTAATATACACTATCAGCCTTCTTCTAAGAGAGACCATCTGAACATTAAAACAGCTCCTAAATACAAAAATAGCAAAATAGCTTCTAAGAAAATTCAATAATTGGACTATCAGGTAATTTTCAGTACCAAGGACTTATAGCTGCTTTATTTTGACTGCCACATGCAAAAGAAGAGTGTTTGTGGGAACCCTTTCTCCTGCTCAAAAATCTACCTGCAGTTAATCACAGGGGATGATTCCCTTGTTGCTAAGGAGATTTTTTCAGCTGTTGGTAGTCTCCAGACTGGCACCACTATTATCACTGCACATGTGCACCACTTTCTATCTAGGCCACATTATCAGGAATTAGAGAGAATATAAATATGCACCAAGATAAGGAAAAGACTTAAGGAATACAATATAGAACAAAAAAGTAGTCAATAATCCTACTTTACCTTTCCTGTCAGCTGTGTTTCAATAGACAACATGGTCTTGGATGAGTCTCTGGAGGTTACTACAGGGAACACTCAATTGCAGTCAGCCTAAGTGACCTCAGACATCATGGTTTCTTTAGCAAAATCAGATGTTCTCCCTCGGCCTGCCATTGCTTTTAGTTTTTTCTAATCAGGGATCACAAGTATCTTTTTTTAGCTCTAAAATTTTCCATAGAAAAAAGACAGAGAAAAAGACATGAAGATTGTTTGTCAAGATTTCCTAAGGCGTTTTCCTTACTTTGTGTCCTCAGAAAGATATTGTTTACCCTGTCAGTGTTACTTTGATAAGCCAGGTGGGGAGGGATCTCAGGCAACCAGGGCAAACAGTTTCCCACAGAAGAGCACTTTATTCAGGAAATGTTGATGCCTCCAATCCACATACAGATACATGCTATTCCTCTAATAAACCCACTGTGTTGCTTGTCCTTGTCCTTCTGTCTTCTGGCTCTGTAACTGAGCATTAGAACTCTGTCCTCAGTGATACCAACTTAGCATGAGCAAGAATTTCTTGGTTTGGCTCTGCCCTAAATCATCTGTACTTATGCAGAGCTCTTCATCAAATCACTTTGCCAGGATCAATAAACAAAACCACACAAACCAACCACAATGTAGGAAATACTTTACCACCATTCAAATTAGGTAGAGAAGCTTGGCTAGAGGACTACAAAGAACAAAATAGGTCCACAACTTACTCTCTCATCCCAGGAAACTTATTCATAACAAAACCTATTCTGGTACTTAGTGACCTTTATGGAAACACATACAGAAGTACTTGCCAGCAGGTTAGCCAGAGCACAGCCTATCCACCTTATTTCACATTATTCTTACCATTTCAACCAAATTGCTGACAATATAAAAAATCTCTACTTCCTGGAACATAAAGCAGCCATATTTTTTCCTTAAGTTCCTTTATTTCCCTCCTCTGTCAGACTGTACGTGCTGCTTGTTTCCTTTTAATATTCCTTCAAAATTATCAGACTACTGAGGCGTTGCTTGAATGTTCACAGCACAGCATGTCTGTTATACCTGGATGTACAGTACCCAAGACATAGCATAAAATTTAATCACTTAAACTGAAATACAGAAGATTCATGCTGGGGGAAAAAATTCAAAGGACCTCCTATCAGTCTGTGTTCAAGCCATCCATTTGCATATAAAAGTTTAGCATTTGGCTGGATGATTTACCTGTATTTCAGAATCTTACCCTCACCTCAAGAAAACCCATTTTTTTTAAATAATGCAAATTTGTATGTAATAAATATTTATATAGATTCCATTCAACCTTCTCTTCCTCTCCAAGGGACTGCAGAGATTTCACTGATATCCACTGGCACAAGAGGCCACGTCATGCGAGTGCTCCTCTCATTAACTCTCAATTAAAATCAATGGAATTGTTCAAGAAGAGCCATTATAGGGTTCTGCCCATCAGGGGCCTGATCCATTTTCCTTTAAATGATTGCAATATTGTTACTGACTTCAGAGCTCACAGAATGAAAAGGAAATCACAGATAACAGACTTTTTTTTTCTTTTTAAAAACCTCAGACAACAATTAAAAAGCTTCAAAAAACTACCAGATTTAACACACCAGCTCAAGTAGAGTCTATTTAGACCTGTGAGGCTCTCCCAGTCTTGCTCACACACAAATATATCTTTGCACAAAGCACAAACTGTCCATCTAAAAGCACTGAGAAGATGAGAACCTATTTTTCACTGGAACTACATACCCTATTCCAAACACCGAAACTTTTTGTTACAAATCACACCTGTTCAAGATGCCATACATGCTCAAACTGAATATATTTAATTGGGAACACTCTCTTCCACTGAGGGAGGCAGAACCATTCACTCTCACGTCTACACAATGTACACGTGCAGTTAGAAGCCCGACACTGGCCAACGGCCTGTACTGCTTTTATCTGCAAGCTGCTTCAAAATCAACTGATCTACACATATTTGCCATGTCTGAGACTGAGCCTCTCACTTTTCATTCACACTGCCAGACCACTCATCTTTTTAGCAAAATATTTACCGTTTTATTGCTTCTTCTTGTTTTCGACGTTTTTCACTCTTTTCTTTCAAGTAAGCCAGGTTTGTTTCATTCCTCATGCGATCATTCTCTCGAGCAATGTCTGATGCATTCTGTATAACCAAGCCATCATAGGCCTTCATCCCCATATCTTCAATATACTGGAGAAAAGCGCCCAAAGTGACCTCCTCCTGATTAGAACTCATCATCTTGCAGGAGATAATGAACAAAGGAAAGCAACGTTTCCTGCAGGTTGAAAAACACATAATACCTTAATCAGTAGGAAAATAGCTTATGGTTTAGGACAGCAAGATTGTGTCATTTGTAATTAACATCTTCGTAAGAGATAATTTTTCAGACTTTCTCCTATTTAAAGGGTAATAAACAAAGCAATTCACAACACAGAACATTACTTGAGACAAGAGGAGACAAAACCAAGAGTCTCTTCCAGGTGATGCAGATCCATCCAATTACACACTGTAAATCCTAAATAGGTTTCCTCTCATCCCTTTCCTTTTTGACACCCATCAGTTGCATTGAACCTGACGTCCCTGAATCTCAGTTTGATTTAGACTAAGAAAGCTTTCATCACAGGACAACAGGTCCTTTTTACAGTTTAGATAGGGCTGCATCAGAGTAGATTACCAGACAAAATTCCTGTTCTCCAGAATATTCCAAAGCTCAGGCGAAAAATATTGGCCAATTTTTTGAAACAAAATATTTTCTTCAGGTTCAAAATCCAGAAAGAAATTCTGTGAAATAGTTTTATGTACTTCTTACTAATGTAGATAAGAATCCATAGGCTCTGGTTATGTGCTACCTGACAGCTTGTTAGCTTGAAGTTGAAGAGCAGACAAGAAATCCCATCTGAGATGGGACCTTCTCTAAAGCCCTTGAATTCTCCAAACTTCCACATTTCTTCCTTCCACAGGTATGAGAAACACTTGCGTTTACAGCACCTCCAGCTAAGCAGCATGGAGCAGACACACTTAGATCCCTAGGTCACCCCTGGCTCCATGGCAGGCAGCCTAAAAGCACTTAGAAGGGCCCCAAAGGTCTCACTCATCAACAGGCATCCCGGAAGCTCCAAGGACTCTGGTGTATAACCACATGAGTAAATACTACAGGAGGCTAAAGGCAAGGTAGAATTTCAAGAGATATGCTGTCTCTCTCAAGTCTATACAATGGAATTAACTACTTACCAAACAAGCAAAATAGAACTTTAATAAAATGGAATTGTGCCATCTTATTTTACACACTGATTACTGTAAGGTCCAGAGACATTACAATCTTGAGTAGTGTTGCGCGGGGTCCTCATCTTACAGCTGGGGAGTTGCTGCAGGAGTGGCTGAGGGACCTGCTGGCAGACCTGGCAGCTGAACTCAGCTCTCTAAGGCACATTTGCTTATTCACTACTAGAGCATTCCTCTCTTCCCCGAAGAAGTATTGTGTGACTTCTTGGAATCAGCTTGAGAACCTTGCCAGCACTACACCTAGAAGCGATCTTACTGAGTAAGCAATGAGAATCCTGCGCGCACATAGATTTTAGGGGCAGGGTTCCTGTGTAATCAGCGACAAAAATCTTTCCACCATTTCCTAATACAATGTCTTATTTCTAATCTTTATTACATAGCTGGACAAGTAAAATTCTGACCTGGATAGGCACTAATTCTAAATAAATAAACCAATAAAATGTTCTTAAGGATTCTAGCAATCTACTCGGGTTTATCAAGCACAGCCCTGACCGCAAAAATGCAAGGGATGAAAAGACTAGAGAAATATTTTTCCACCCTTGAATGCTGTTCTCTCTTTTTTGTTTACTTGAAGAGACAATGGCAACAAGTAGCTGGTTTCAGGCAGTTACCTTAAAAACACACCTATAATTTTCCCCTGTTTCCCATGTCTGTATATCAAAATTCTTTCTATACAGTGGTAACATGATTGTTAAAATGATGATACGGAGAATGCAAAGGGTCTGCCTCTATTACCTCTTCTGCCTCCCAAGACAACCTTTTCTATCAACTAAACCTGAACATGAGCATAAGGCTGATGTTCAGGGTCACTGAAGTGATCTTTAAACATTTGCAGGCATGGGTATAAGCATCTCTTACTAATCCCTGCAGGGTAAAACCAGTGAAGGAGGTCTTAGTGCAGCCCAACGTGCATGCATGGCATTTCACACAGCTCTGACATTGGAACTGACTACAACTCCACTGGGTTGGAATATGCATTCAGCTATTCCATATATTCCCCATAAGTAGCACACTACCTGCAAAGGAGTCATTGCAAAGATGGCAACATTCTAAACAGACTCTAACAATGTTAGCAATGCTTAGCAGCCACTATTTTAGACCAATTCCTAACCTGGCTGATTGAAAATAGAAGCCCAGATATGAAAGCCCCTTCCTGGGACTGTCCCTCTGTGGCACAAAAGCTACCTAATGAAAACCAATGCCACCAGCATAGACAGCCCTAACTCCACTGTCTCTGAACTACTCAATGGCATCTGCTCTTCGATGGTTAAAGGCCATTTCCTAAGTAGATGGCTAATTTACTATACTTTCCATTTTGGACTTCTAATAAAGCCTAATTTCTGCATATGTCAAATTAAAATTCAAACGAACCTGCACAACAGAGAAATCTCACCTCAATAAACTCAATGGCAGTATTGCCATTGATTTCTCCAGTGACCAGATTTTACTCCTGAAATATAGTACTAAATTTTATACTGAAGATAACTTCAATAGGCTTTCAATAAATGCAGTTCTGGCTCATTTTCCCCCAAGACACAGAATTTCATCTGCTTCACATTCCCTTTTGTGACAACAATACTGCATATTTTTCCCCTAATGGTTTTCCTTTCTTTTTGGAAGTCAAAAATGAGCTGACACTTAAGGATATACTGAATTTCATTTTACTATGATGTTTATTTTTTGAACAGGAGGGCAAAGTCACTCCAATTGCAAAAAGACTCAAGTAAAAAACCTTTATTCTGCTGCATGACCTGATGAGATTCTTTATATGTTGGTTTATTGCTGATGTTTTCTATTACTAAACTCATGCAGAACTACAAAACTCACACACTGTTTAATAAATAGACCAAGACATATAATTTGTCCTAATAAGGGTCCAATCTTGCAACAATACTGAGCAACTGTAGCTACTGAACTCCTCCTGTGACTGTGATGTTTGCATGCTCATGACACCAAATTCAGTTTGGGGTACTCCTGGTGGTAGTTGGGGAACACACGTATTTCAGAACCTTGAACATGCTCTCACAGGACCAATTCCAAAAAGCCCTTGTACAAGCAGCAAGTATTTGCTGGATCAAGGCCCATGTACCTCCTGCTTACAAGGTATTTTACAGCCTCATTGCATTTACTGATAGCTTACAGTTGTGCATGCTGTACTTCAACACGGATTAAAAATGCAAACAGCTGGTGCAAAAACCTTCAACTAATTGCTGTAAACATTTTTACAGTATCAGTATTCCTTGTGAGGCACATTAGAACCAATTTTATTTACATGTATTGACACCACTTGAAAGATACGACGTTACCCTAATAAATGTGCGCAGTAACTGCAATAGGCTGCAAACAATACATGTGGCCAACAGAGTCCCATGCAGTGCCTGCCTGTCCCCTTCCTTGAAAAGTGGGCAGACAGCACTGATCAACTTTAGATCAAAGGGTCTGCTGGCTGGTAAACTCAGGCAGCAAATCCTAACCATCTGCCAGGCCAGACACAAATAAAAGCAAGTGTGTTTGAGTACATCTATATTTGATTAAAACTATGCAAATGCAAGTTGATAAATAAGTAATATAAACTGTAGGTGAGGCACCACAATTCTGGTGCTCCTAACATGCACACTGTGGTCAGGGATTTTGTCAGCCATACAGAGTCACCAAAGTATTTGCAAGCAAATTGCTTTCAGTGCATTTTGTATTCTGAAATCAAGCAGCCCTGGAAAATTCTGACTGGGAGTTGCACCGTTTGAAAAATTGTTCAGACATTCCTTTCTTTCCTTTTCCTCATTGTGAAGGAACAAAAGGACACAGCAGGGTAGAGGAAAAGCCCTGAAATTCAGCTGTTGAAGTCAACATACTGTGAAGTCAATAAAAATTGTTTGGAGAAACTTGGTTTTGACTGTTCACTGCCCTTGGCCATCTTTGAAAATTCACCTGAGCACGAGGACACAAAGAAGGAGATCTCCATCATATCCACTTTGCTTCTTAAAGGTCAAACACAGTGTTAATGTGAAACCTCACTGAAAAAAAAAATACAATCACACCCCATCATGCTCACTGACACCTGCCCCTCCAGGTACCCCAAATCAGAGGGGAGCACAGAGCAGCTCTCAGTGGCCCGGCTCATGTATTCAGCTGCCAGCATGGGAGGAGTAAAGCAAGAAAGATTTTTATTTTTCCTTCACTGCCAGTGCATCTGGTTTACTGGCAAGGGCAAGCAGTCTCCTTCCTGGTTTGCCTAGAAATATTTCCATAACTAAATTCAAGATCATTGTATTGATTCATACACAATTTCTATGGGAGCATAATGCATATTGTTTCACAAGGCTGTTGCATATCATACTTCTAATTTAACTATTTGCTCTGATGCCAAATATACAGCATTCATGGTCAAACCACACAGCTCCTCCTTTTCATATGATCAGTGTGCAAAAATATTGATTTCAGAGCATGAGGAGTAATTGACCCAATAGTACAGTGTCCAAGCAGTGCTACACATGTGAAGATTCAGACATGCCATTCTCCCTCTTATTCATATGAGGATCCCCAAAATCGGTTGCTTTTCAGCTGCTTGACAGCCATAAGCTGCAGCTGTGCTGCACTGAAAATTGGCAATGCTGACATCAAACTGAAGGAGCTTTTTGAAGTAATGACAAAGGCACTGATTGCCTTCTTCCAAAACAGAGGGATTTGGTTTTGGGCTTTTTTTTTAAAATTTGTTTGTTTGTTTTTTATTTTATATTAACATAGGAGAACAGAACCTGGAAAAACAAGCATAGGGTTGCTCAGAGTCCTGAGTCCAATCTCTGATTTATAAAGACCTACTACACCCCTCTCCAGTACTGCCTGATTCCCTCCCAAATACTGCCTCCTTTCTTTGAGAACACATCTGTTTTCACATTACCTATCAATTCCCTCCACTAAATTCAGTATATCAGAAGGATTCTGCACAAATCAAGAAGGCTAATCAGCCATTCAGCCCTTGAGTTTGAGCTGTTGCATTCTAGTTGCTTGTAAGAAAATAAGAGCAAAGTAGACAGGCCAGCCATTTCCAATTTTCAAAAACTGCTGACTACAGCAGCACTAATAAGGACCTAATGGTATTTGATGTACAAAAAATACTTTTACTGCAAGCACGAAAAATTTAGTGATTTAAAAGTATACTAGAGACTACTTTGCTGAACTCTTATCATAACTGTGCCTTATGTCAAGTGAGATTTGAAATACCCAAGCAGTTGAATGTGATGACACAAATTGCTAAGACATGCTTTTTAGAGTTGCATTCCTTGCTTATTCTTAACAATGAGAGGACATTACTGTTTTCACACATAGTGACGCATTAAATTCTACTCTCAAAGAGGAAAGACCTTCTGAAATTGACTGCAAGTTTCCCACTACATATCATTTGACAACTATATATGCAGACATTTAAAGAAAAAGAATCAAAGAACCACTACTGTAATTTGGAAGTACAAAATATATTTTATATAATCTAATCCTAATCAAAATATATGTGGCCCTCATTATACTGCACAGCATGAGCTCTAACACCTGGGCAAAATCATTGAAGCAAAGTAGTGATGAGCCCTTCACTGAAAGAGGTTAAAAGTGTCTCCTTCAGTAGACTGAGAATGTTACTGCATGGGTTTAAAGAAACAGTCCATTTCTATAGACATTCTAATATTCATAAGGAAAATCTATGTTTCTTACAGTTTTAAGAACTAAAAAAATACCCTGAGCCTTGAATTTCAGCTCCCTTGCAGGTGACTTTTGAAAAGGAAAAAGATCTTTGCTAACAATGACTCCTCTAAGACTACAAGATGTAAAAAAAGCTGTTGTTTACTTCTCAATACAGCAACACTTCTATTACTTTTATCCCCTGAGGAAAACAAGGCTTCCTCCTAACCACATGGATGTTGGACAATTATAAGCCTAGATTCAGAATGGCCAGCACTTAAGTACAGTTATGACATTTTACCTTCCCAATATTATGCAGAAGACTTAGAAACAACAGGAAGAAATAAAATCACACAACACACAGACATATTCTGTGTGCAAACAGGAGATGCATTTGAACTCAGAAGAAATCAAGAGCTTCTTGCTGATGGACTTATTTTCTCCTTTGCTTTGAGAAAATGAAATGGAGATTTCACTACTACAAGCATCATGTTAAGGTTCTGTAAAATATTAATAGCGCAGCAGGTCTGATAAATAACTGTGATAGATGTTAGAAATTATTTCAATTAATTCATCAGAAAATAGAACAGAATGGTTTTAATTATTTAGCAGGGCTTTTTACAAACAAATATAAAAGTCAGATGCAAAACATCTCTATTACCAGCACAATCAACATGTGAAGTACACAAAACCAGTCAAACAGACTTCAGTTTTTAGTTTAGCAATAGCTTGATTAATACCTTCTAAAAATACATGCCACCTCATCATTATGCATTCTGACTACTCATTATTTCATTTTGCAATATTACTTTTTCATTCTAATTAGCACCATATTTTATTAGCATGCTCATATGATGTATTAAAATATGTACGTACCAAAATTTAAGTCCACGGGGACCAATAAGTGCAATAATCAAAGGTGACTTTTGCCTGTAAAAGCCCTTTCCTGTGGTTATCTCAGTGCAGTCAGAAGGGATATTTCAGCACCATAAGAAACAGATTTTCAGTTAGGCTCAGTTTTTTCTTCAGTTAAAGTGCATTAAATCTTGCTGGCAGAATTGCCCAGATTGTAGAATTCGACATCGCTATAAGTCAATGTGTTATGTTACAGATCTTCTTAACTTACAATTAAAATGGAAATGGAAAGTTTGGCTTTAAAAAAAAATGCAGTGGAAAGAAAGGACAGGTGCTTGCTTCTTTAAATCCACATTAAGAGAAGAGAGGGTATGGATAATGGGAGGGTATAAACAACACCCTGCTTTGAGGTCCAGCAGAGAAGAAACTGGATGATTTTTACCCACTTTACAACACAGACGATTACAGCACCATCATATGCACTAACACAGAGATTTCTAAGGTGCCTCATTTGAATATGTTCTGTGGAGACAAAAAGAAAGGAATATAAGGAACAGCAAATATCCTATCCAAATGGCTTCTTGCAGCAGACGCTCTCTTGCTCATTGCCACTCAGATACAGAAGGTCTGAAGCAGTCTGGCTTGCGGCATCGTCTCTCTCCCGTGACTACAGGCAGGCTTGCTCTCTCCGGCTGCCTGGGTCTGTTGGTGCTGCTGTTGATTAATCAGGGATTCTCAAACAAAGAGCAAGCCTACCTTCGGGTGCCAGCAGGACTGTGGGGCTCCTCTCCTGCTGCAATCCGGCTGCCCTGACCCCGCTCGCAGCCAGCATCATCCTAGCACCTCGGACAGCTCCGCCGCGCAGGGCCCATGGAGAGGCGGGACGGCGGAGCGGAGACGCGCCGGGAGCCGGCGCGGCAGCGGCGTCGGTCCTGGCTCCGCAGCTCGGGCGCCGGCAGAGCCTCCTAGCTAGGCAACAGTCTCGCTCTTATCTCCACTGCACTGAAGTCTGATTAGCAAATAATCCAGTGGGGGGGGGGGAAAATCTGCATGAACAGCACTGTACATCACAT